>CM026392.1:2419878-2483527 GCA_014843695.1 Archivesica marissinica
GGGTTGGGGGAGTGGGTGAGGGTTAAGGTAGCACATTGGGGGTGGGGTTGGAGGAGTGGGTGAGGGTTAAGGTAGCACATTGGGGTGGGGTTGGTGGAGTGTGTGAGGGTTGGAGGAGTGGGTGAGGGTTAAGGTAGCACATTGGGGGTGGGGTTGGAGGAGTGGGTGAGGGCTAAGGTAGCACAGGTTTCTTGAGTCATATGGAGATTCTCCAGTTTGTATTGGTTGAAGAGGATTCCGAGTGCCCGTTCGAGAATTAATTCAGACACCCTGATAAAACCCCCGACCATCTACAAGCATTACGCATAGCTTCATAACATTGAAGAATTCGACACCCACAGTGGAATTCGAACCTACACCTGTGAGAGGCAAACTATTATATATGAACGACCCGGGCGGATACATACATGAGTGTGTTATGTACATTTATTTATTAAAATTATAGGATATTGGTTTTCTGTTTACTTCCGTTGAAATGTTCTCATACACATCCAAGTTAAGGAAATGTTTTAATGTTTATAACTTTTACGGTTTCAACTTCCTCTTATTCTAAAATTAACAGTTATATATATATAGACATTAGAGTATACAATTATATAGTTGTACATATGTAGAGTATATAATTATGTAGTTATATATATGTAGAGTATATAATTATGTAGTTATATATATGTAGAGTATATCATTATGTAGTTATATATATGTAGAGTATATAATTATGTAGTTATATATATGTAGAGTATATCATTATGTAGTTATATATATGTAGAGTATATCATTATGTAGTTATATATATGTAGAGTATATAATTATGTAGTTATATATATGTAGAGTATATCATTATGTAGTTATATATATATGTAGAGTATATCATTATGTAGTTATATATATATAGAGTATATCATTATGTAGTTATATATATGTAGAGTATATAATTATGTAGTTATATATATGTAGAGTTTATAATTATGTTAGTATGTCTAATTTATGCTTATGTTAGTATGCACATGTTATACTTATGTTAGTATGCATAGTTTATACTTATGTTAGTATGCATAGTTTATGCTTATGTTAGTATGCATAGTTTATACTTATGTTAGTATGCACAGTTTATGCTTATGTTAGTATGCATAGTTTATACTTATGTTAGTATGCATAGTTTATACTTATGTTAGTATGCACAGTTTATGCTTATGTTAGTATGCATAGTTCATGCTTATGTTAGTATGCACATGTTATACTTATGTTAGTATGCATATGTTTATACTTATGTTAGTATGCATAGTTTATACTTATGTTAGTATGCACATGTTATACTTATGTTAGTATGCACATGTTATACTTATGTTAGTATGCATAGTTTATACTTATGTTAGTATGCATATTTTATACTTATGTTAGTATGCACAGTTTATGCTTATGTTAGTATGCATAGTTTATACTTATGTTAGTATGCATAGTTTATACTTATGTTAGTATGCACAGTTTATGCTTATGTTAGTATGCATAGTTCATGCTTATGTTAGTATGCACATGTTATACTTATGTTAGTATGCATATGTTTATACTTATGTTAGTATGCATAGTTTATACTTATGTTAGTATGCATATGTTATACTTATGTTAGTGTGCATAGTTTATACTTATGTTAGTATGCATAGTTTATACTTATGTTAGTATGCATAGTTTATACTTATGTTAGTATGCATAGTTTATACTTATGTTAGTATGCACATGTTATACTTATGTTAGTATGCATAGTTTATACTTATGTTAGTATGCATAGTTTATACTTATGTTAGTATGCATAGTTCATGCTTATGTTAGTATGCATAGTTTATACTTATGTTAGTATGCATAGTTTATACTTATGTTAGTATGCATAGTTTATTCTTATGTTAGTATGCATAGTTTATACTTATGTTAGTATGCATAGTTTATACTTATGTTAGTATGCATAGTTCATGCTTATGTTAGTATGCATAGTTCATGCTTATGTTAGTATGCATAGTTTATGCTTATGTTAGTATGCATAGTTTATACTTATGTTAGTATGCATAGTTTATACTTATGTTAGTATGCATAGTTTATACTTATGTTAGTATGCATAGTTCATGCTTATGTTAGTATGCATAGTTCATGCTTATGTTAGTATGCATAGTTTATGCTTATGTTAGTATGCATAGTTTATACTTATGTTATTATGCATCATTTATACTTATGTAAATGCTCACAGGCAATGTATTGCTGATAATGCCAATAAACTTGAAACTTGAATTAACTTATATTATATCGTGCATATGAAATAGTTGGTGGACAGTGTTTAATTCATTATGGACTGTAATATGGATGTGCGATTCATTTACATTCTACATAGTAGAACGTGGGACAATAGATTGTGGTAAAATTAATATTGTAATGGACATAATTACATATTGTACATTGTAAGTCTATCGTGCGTTAGTCTTGTGTTAGTGTTGCAACTTGCATCGTTTTGTGAGGTGTATATAGCTCTGTATATAGGTGAGGTGTATATAGCTCTGTATATAGGTGAGGTGTATATAGCTCTGTATATAGGTGAGGTGTATATAGCTCTGTATATAGGTGAGGTGTATATAGCTCTGTATATAGGTGAGGTGTATATAGCTCTGTATATAGGTGAGGTGTATATAGCTCTGTATATAGGTGAGGTGTATATAGCTCTGTATATAGGTGAGGTGTATATAGCTATATATATAGGTGAGGTGTATATAGCTCTGTATATAGGTGAGGTGTATATAGCTCTGTATATAGGTGAGGTGTATATAGCTCTGTATATAGGTGAGGTGTATATAGCTCTGGCGAATGAACGCTTGGACATA
The DNA here is from genome assembly GCA_014843695.1 of Archivesica marissinica. Lineage (NCBI taxonomy): Eukaryota > Metazoa > Mollusca > Bivalvia > Venerida > Vesicomyidae > Archivesica > Archivesica marissinica. The sequence continues at coordinate 2,422,740 of CM026392.1, forward strand.
TCGTCGCTGAAAGAGGATGGCTATTACTTACACTTGAGCGACTTCACCTGACCCTGTTGAGTAGGAGTCTGGTGGAACTCCAACACGAGCATAGCATAGTGCTGTTGGGGTTGATCCGGACTCGGAAGCACCTCAGGAACCGGTTGGTTCGAGAGCAAATGGCTGGCAACAGACCGGGTCTCGTATTGTCGAGAGACGGACTCGTGAGCGTCTCACGAATAACCCACGACTGTTGTACGATATTCGTACGTGACAAAACAGCACGCCGGAATTGCCCGATAACCCACAATGGTCCCATTACTGTCGATGGACTGACCGGCTACACACCCACGACATATCTTTTATCTGTCACCTCCCCATCGCGAAACTAGCTTTGACGTGTCGTAGCACTTGTGATCACTCGATACATGTCGGGCATGATGCAATACACATATTGTATGGGTTTACCACGACAAGATGTTGCACGAGCCGCTGTACCCTTGGCCTTACAACAGTGCATCGTGCATCGTGACACCGAGATAAGCTGATTGGGTTAATGTGTATATGTGCTTTCCTTGAAGAGATAAATAGCATGAGATCCAATAATTAAAATTGTTCACATACGGATCTGTAGTCCAGTGGTAACACGCTGGGTAGTCCAGTGGTAACACGATGGACTGGTAATCCAGGGATCGCAGGTTCGATCCCCTGTCTGACCCTAATAAAATTAACCGTCTTTCAGATGGGACGTTAAACCGAGGTCTCGCGTGCACCGTGATGTAAAGCACCGTGCACGTAAAAGAACCAGAGGAGACTCTGGAATGGGTCTCTGTCTGTATTATTGCACTATCCTCCAAAATCTAAAATGACATATCTTCAGGAGGCTCATATGGGCAACCGGTAGCGACGATAAATAAACGTAAAACACACACAATTAATTTTCAATGAACTAAATAATGTGTTTATTTCCGACACGTTAGATGCTATATTGTAATGTATCAGTGTATGACTATATATCCACAAACCGAGAAATGCAATATAACTTGATGAACATTCAATATAGTATACATGTTACCTATAAATCGATATTATTAATAAACTGTGTAGGCTTGCTGACAGCTATGTAGCTTAGCAATACTAATTGTGCATATCTTATTGAATATTCACGCCATGAGGTTTATCCCACGGAAATTACGTGCATACCGGTTTATTGTAGCACTTGCATGCTTATTTGTTATTTTCCTGATGGGAAACATATACATGTATGATTACAATGGATATGCTCCGAGATTCCGATCGGTAAGTTACCTATACACGTGTTTGTTTATTAAAGTGTCACCGCTATTTAAAGGGCCATCCATTTCTGACTTATGAGACACCTTTTTATGAACATCAATACTTCCCAATCATATGCTTGTATGCCAAACGCCAGGCTGGTAGGCAATCGGTAACCATTATTTAACTAGCTGGCGGCTCACCAATCGGCCATATCAGCACGAACCCCTGGTGAGGTTGGAACCTTCAACCTCCCACTCCGTATGGGTATATATACGTTTATAACCTCCAATACAGTATGAATACACTGTGTTCTCATGTATGTGCATACTACAACAATACCTATATAATTATAAAATATGGTATGAAATCACCACGAGTGTAAAATCCGTAATCATCACATTACCACAGTAACAACAACCATAAATTGGAAAAAGGTGTTCCAGCTGTTTGCCAGTATACTTTTGAGGCTTATTATAACTCAATCCGTATGCCGTAGTAAATAGTCCCTGATAATCTAACAACTCCACGCGAATAACCCACACACTACTTTTAATCAATATACTATAAAAATCATCTAGTGCATATTTAGCATTTTATTGATTTTCAACAAAGCAAGCATGATGGCAAACTATACACTCCGACAACGCAAGCATGGTGGCAAACTATACTCTCCGACAACGCAAGCATGATGACAAACTATACACTCCGACAACGCAAGCATGATGGCAAACTATACTCTCCGACAACGCAAGCATGGTGGCAAACTATACTCTCCGACAACGCAAGCATGATGGCAAACTATACTCTCCGACAACGCAAGCATGATGGCAAACTATACTCTCCGACAACGCAAGCATGATGGCAAACAATACACTCCGACAACGCAAGCATGATGGCAAACTATACTCTCCGACAACGCAGGCATGATGGCAAACTATACACTCCGACAACGTAAGCATGATGGCAAACTCCGACAACGCAAGCATGATGGCAAACTATACACTCCGACAACGCAAGCATGATGGCAAACTATACACTCCAACAACGCAAGCATGATGGCAAACTATACTCTCCGACAACGCAAGCATGATGACAAACTATACACTCGGACAACGCAAGCATGATGGCAAACTATACACTCGGACAACGCAAGCATGATGGCAAACTATACTCTCCGACAAAAGTTAAGCACCACCTGACTTGTTTCAATAATACCATTTTTAATAATGAACTTATTTCAAATCGGTTTTCTGTTTTCATTACCTGTACACACATACTTACTTACTTGTGAAACAGGTTATTGGTCGAGTTTTATTTATGTGTATATGACAGGGTGTGTAAAGTGTCACGTGTACTTTTCATACAACATCTGTGTTTGCGAACGAAAGCTGAAGTTTTGTGTGTGGATGTTTATGGTTCATTTTCTATTGGTTTGGTATGGTGCTGCGGAAAGTAACCATACCTGAAAGGTGTCAAGCTGTTGGCATGCATAACGGTGGTTTTAGCCATAGCATTGTGACAGAACACTTCATGGTTAACCATCCCATCAATGTATATCGTTTTCGTCAACCGGGGAATTGTTACTGACCATCCACGTGCAGGTAGACCTCGCAATAGGACGCCGAGAGAGGACTGGCTCATATCCAGACGGGCACGGCAACGGCCGTTCAGTACAGTTGTCGCACTTCGTGGTAATTTAGCGTTTGAATGCCACATTAGTACACGCATTGTAATCAGACGCCTCCACCATCAGGGAATTCCAGCGCGACAACCCATAAAACGTCCACAGTTGACATTACATCATCGTCATGCTCGATTTGACTGGCCACATGCTCATTTGGGGTGGACTATTCGCACATGGAGACGGGTCCACTGGTCTGATGGAAGTCGTTTTTTTTGTTACGCCCTACCGACGGTCGTGCAAGGATTTGGCGCCTAACGACAAACTTCATTTCAGGACAACAACATTTTGGGCACATCTGCGTTTGGGGGTTGGGGTGTAACTGTCTGGGGTTGTTTATCCTACGACTGTAAGTTGGACTTATCATAAATACCGTGACAATGTGCTCGCTCCACGCGGGCCACATAGAGCCCGAAATGTACATTTATACAGCAAGAGGTTGTGGTGACAAATCCATGGACAGACATGAACCCTATAGAGCATGTATGGGACTTTATTGACCGGAAACTTAACAACACAATCCAAAAGGTCAAACTATTGACAAATTAAGAATTGCTATCTTACAGGAGTGGCATCAGTTTCCCCAATAACTGTTTAGGTGTCGTGTGCGAAGTATGACGAGGCGTGTTACAGACCTTCACAAGAAACGCGGTGGATATACTCGTTCACAGACGGATCTGTAGTCCAGTGGTAACACGCTGGACTGGTAATCCAGGGATCGCAGGTTCGATCCCCCGTCTGATCCTAATACAATTAACAGTCTTTCAGATGGGACGTTAAACCGAGGTCTCGTGTCGGTGATTTACACCGTGCACGTAAAAGAACCAGAGGAGATTCTGGAATGGGTCTCTGTCTGTATCATGCACTATCCTCCAAAATCTAAAATAACTAATCTCTTCAGGAGGCGTCGCTCATATGGGCAACCGGTAGCGACGATAAATAAACGTAAAAACACACACACATATACTCGTTATTGATTGTTATGCCTTATACATACGCACAATAGATGTATTTACAAGTTCTTAACATCTGAAAACTCTGCATTTTAAAGCAATGTTAAAAACCTCCATCAAAGACAAACTGGTTTTACGTTTTTCCAGCGCCTGTTTTGAACCCCATTTTTGTCACGTCATAGTCACGTCTGTCAGGATGATAAATACTTCGTAGATTGGTAATGTTAGGGCCCTTGGTGTAGTCTTTTAAGAAGTGTAAGAAAAATCGTGATATCTATTTCATTGTTTTAACAGTATTGATGTAAACACATATATCGATACAATATAGGGTGGTGCTTAACTTTGTCGGAGTGTATATATCAAATGTGTCAAATGCCGAGACCAATCATAATCCGTCTAGGTTGTATTACACGTGTGTACATATAAGAATATATGTGATGGCTGTATTACACTGAATAAATGTTATGCGATACACCTATATATGTTATATAAATCAATCCGATTTCACATCATATTTCCCAAGAGGTTTTACCATGCTGGATGTTACTGATTCTGCATGATGTGTTACCATTCCTGAAACGTGTATTTAATATGCAAGTGTAGTTCTACATCTCTACATCTATCTACGACTGTGTATCCTACAGCTATATCTACCGACTGTGTATCCTACAGCTATATCTACCGACTGTGTATCCTACAGCTATATATACCGACTGTGTATCCTACAGCTATATCTACCGACTGTGTATCCTACAGCTATATCTACCGACTGTGTATCCTACAGCTATATCTACCGACTGTGTATCCTACAACTATATTTACCGACTGTGTATCCTACAACTATATCTACCGACTGTGTATTCTACAACTATATCTACCGACTGTGTATCCTACAGCTATATCTACCGACTGTGTATCCTACAGCTATATCTACCGACTGTGTATCCTACAAATATATCTACCTACTGTGTATCCTACAGCTATATCTACCGACTGTGTATCCTACAGCTATATCTACCGACTGTGTATCCTACAACTATATCTACCGACTGTGTATCCTACAGCTATATTTACCGACTGTGTAACCTACAACTATATCTACCGACTTTGTATCCTACAACTATATCTACCGACTGTGTATCCTACAACTATATCTACCGACTGTGTATCCTACAGATATATCTACCGACTGTGTATCCTACAGCTATATCTACCGACTGTGTATCCTACAAATACATCTACCTACTGTGTATCCTACAGCTATATCTACCGACTGTGTATCCTACAGCTATATCTACCGACTGTGTATCCTACAACTATATCTACCGACTGTGTATCCTACAGCTATATTTATCGACTGTGTAACCTACAACTATATCTACCGACTGTGTATCCTACAACTATATCTACCGACTATGTATCCTACAGCTATATCTACCGACTGTGTATCCTACAGCTATATCTACCGACTGTGTATCCTACAGCTATATCTACCGACTGTGTATCCAACAACTATATCTATCGACTGTGTATCCTACAACTATATCTACCGACTGTGTATCCAACAGCTATATCTACCGACTGTGTATCCTACAACTATAGACTGATATATTAACCTTTATTTAAGAAAGGGGACCCAGATTTACCTGACAATTATAGGGGTATAACATTACTTAGTACGTTAGGGAAATTATTTTCAAAACTGTTAAACACACGGCTCACACAATGGGCATAATATTACCAAGTGTATGTCGAGGCACATACTGGGTTTAGGACTCAAATGGGAACTATTGACAACATTTGTATATTACATGGTCTGATTAACCACATGCTAAACGAAAACAAAACACTCCTAGTGTGTTATGTAGATTATACGAAATCATTTGATTATGTAGTAAAAGACAACCTCTGGTTAAAATTGATAACACTTGGGGTACGAGGTAATATTTTGAATGTTTTATAGTCCATATATGCGAATGTTAAGTCTAGAGTAAAGACACCAAAACATTCTAAGTGAGAGTTTCGTGAGTACGTTAGGAGTCCGTCAGGGCGATTGTTTTTCACCTTTCCTCTTCTCGATGTTTTTGAATGACTTGGAAGAAACTTTTATATTACACGGTTTTAATGGTGTAAACCTATCTATGTTCAAATTATTTCTACTTTTATATGCATATCGCATTGTTATCATAGCGGATACAGTGACTGGACTTCAGAAAAGGTTAAATATAATATTAAAAGAGTATTGTGATAAATGGAAATTACTAGTCAGCGTTAATAAAAACAAAATTATGATTTTCAAAAAGGGAGGGAGAAATAGGACGAACTTAAAATTTATGTACAATGATATTGATATTGAAATCGAAATCGTTAAACAATTCAGTTATCTAGGTATCGTCCTCACTACAGTAGGTTCATTTGCACAGGCATACGAAACATTATCTGGACACGCATTAAAGGCTATTTATAAACGCAAGACATATATTCAAAAAATTCCCAGATTTGTCTATTAAGCATACCTTTGAACTTTTCGATCAACTCATTGTACCAATTTTAACATATGGTTGTGAGATTTGGGGCTTTAACAACTCTTCAAAGCTTGAAAGAGTGCATGTATTAGGTGTCAGATTACAGACAAAATTCCTTTATCTATGGAGAATTTTGAAGGCGCACTATGACTAACCATAGCATATGATTAAATACTGGTTTAAAATTTTGAAGTCAAATGACACAAGATATATAAAAAATATGTGTCATGTTATGCTAAGAAATATAGATAATATATCAGATAAGAACAACAGGGCAAAATCAATAAAAAGTTACATCTACCGACTGCGTATCCTACAACTATATCTACCGACTGCGTATCCTACAACTATATCTTATATATACCGACTGTGCATCCTACAACTATATCCACCGACTGAATATCCTACAACTATATCTTATTTCCACCGACTGTGTATCCTACAACTATATCCACCGACTGTGTATCCTACAACTATATCCACCGACTGTGCATCCTACAACTATATCCTATATATACCGACTGTGTATTCTACAACTATATCTACCGACTGTATACCCTACAACTATATCTTATATATACCGACAGCGTATTCTACAACTATATCTTATATATACCGACTGCGTATCCTACAACTATATATTATATATACCGACTGCGTATCCTACAACTATATCCACCGACAGCGTATCCTACAACTATATCCACCGACTGTGTATCCTACATCTATATCTTATATATACCGACTGCGTATCCATCAACTATATCTACCGACTGCGTATCCTACAACTATATCCACCGACTGTTTTCCTACAACTATATCTTATATATACCGACCGCGTATCCAACAACTATATCTTATATCTACCGACTGTGTATCCTACACCTATATCTACATAATGTGTATCCTACAACTATATCTACATAATGTGTATCCTACAACTATATCTACCTACTGTATATCCTACAACTATATATACCGACTGTGTATCCTACAACTATATATACCGACTGTGTATCCTACAACTATATATACCGACTGTGTATCCTACAACTATATATACCGACTGTGTATCCTACAACTATATCCACCGACTGTGTATCCTACAACTATATCTACATAATGTGTATCCTACAACTATATCTACCGACTGTATATCCTACAACTATATCTTATATATACCGACTGCGTATCCTACAACTATATCTTATATATACCGACTGCGTATCCTACAACTATATATTATATATACCGACTGCGTATCCTACAACTATATCTTATATATACCGACTGCATATCCTACAACTATATCCACCGACGGCGTATCCTACAACTATATCCACCGACTGTGTATCCTACACCTATATATTATATACCGACTGCGTATCCTACAACTATATCTTATATATAAAGACTGCGTATCCTACAACTATATCCACTGACTGTGTATCCTACACCTATATATTATATACCGACTGCGTATCCTACAACTATATCTTATATATAAAGACTGCGTATCCTACAACTATATCCACCGACTGTGTATCCAACAACTATATCTACCGACTGTGTATCCTACACCTATATCCACCGACTGTGTATCCTACAACTATATCTTACATATACCGACTGCGTATCCTACAACTATATCCACCGACTGTGCATCCTACATCTATATCTTATATCTACCGACTGCGTATCCTACAATTATATCTAACGATTGTGTATCCTACAACTATATCTTATTTCCACCGACTGCGTATCCTACAACTATATCTTATATATACCGACTGCGTATCCTACAACTATATCCACCGACGGCATATCCTACAACTATATCCACCGACTGTGTATCCTACACCTATATCTTATATACCGACTGTGTATCCTACAACTATATCCACCGACGCTATCTACAATATATCCACCGACTGTGTATCCTACAACTATATCTTATATCTACGGACTGCGTATCCTACAACTATATCTTATATCTACCGACTGCGTATCCTACAATTATATCTACTGACTGTGTATCCTACAACTATATCTTATTTCCACCGACTGCGTATCCTACAACTATATCTTATATCTACGGACTGCGTATCCTACAACTATATCTTATATCTACGGACTGTGTATCCTACAACTATATCTTACATATACCGACTGCGTATCCTACAACTATATCCACCGATTGTGCATCCTACATCTATATCTTATATCTACCGACTGCGTATTCTACACTTATATCTACCGACTGTGTATCCTACAACTATATCTTATTTCCACCGACTGCGTATCCTACAACTATATCTTATATCTACGGACTGCGTATCCTACAACTATATCTTATTTCCACAGACTGCGTATCCTACAACTATATCTTATATCTACGGACTGTGTATCCTACAACTATATCTTATTTCCACCGACTGTGCATCCTACAACTATATCTTATATCTATGGACTGCGTATCATACAACTATATCTACCGACTGCGTATCCTACAACTATATCCTATATCTACCGACTGTGTATCCTACAACTATATCTTATTTCCAACGACTGTATATCCAACAACTATATCTACCGACTGTGTATCCTACACCTATATCCACCGACTTTGTATCCTACAAATATATACCGACTGCGTATCCTACAACTATATCTACCGACTGTGTATCCTACAACTATATCTTATTTCCACCGACTGTATATCCTACAACTATATCTACCGACTGTGTATCCTACAACTATATATACCGACTGTGAATCCTACAACTATATCTACCGACTGTGTATCCTACAACTATATCTACTGACTGTGTATCCTACAACTATATCTACCGACTGTGTATCCTACAACTATATCTTATTTCCACCGACTGCGTATCCTACAACTATATCTACCGACTGTGTATCCTAGAGCTATATCTACCGACTGTGTATCCCACAACTATATCTTATTTCCACCGACTGCGTATCCTACAACTATATATACCGACTGTGTATCCTACAACTATATCTTATTTCCACAGACTGTGTATTCTACAACTATATCTTATTTCCACCGACTGTGCATCGTACAACTATATCTTATATCTACGGACTGCGTATCATACAACTATATCTACCGACTGCGTATCCTACAACTATATCCTATATCTACCGACTGTGTATCCTACAACTATATCTTATTTCCAACGACTGTATATCCAACAACTATATCCACCGACTGTGTATCCTACAACTATATCCACCGACTGTGTATCCTACAACTATATATACCAACTGTATATCCTACAGTTATATCTACCGACTGTGTATCCCACAACTATATCTTATTTCCACCGACTGCGTATCCTACAACTATATATACCAACTGTGTATCCTACAACTATATTTACCGACTGTGTATCCTATAACTATATCTTATTTCCACCGACTGTGAATCCTACAACTATATCTTATTTCCACCGACTGTATATCCAACAACTATATCTACCGACTGTATATCCTACAACTATATCTACCGACTGTGTATCCTACAACTATATCTTATTTCCACCGACTGTATATCCACCAACTATATCTACCGACTGTGTATCCTAAAACTATATCCACCGACTGTGTATCCTACAACTATATCTACCGACTGCATATCCTACAGCTATATCTACCGACTGTGTTTTCCACAACTATATCTACCGATTGTGTATCCTACAACTATATCCACCGACTGCGTATCCTTAAACTATATCCTATATCTACCGACTGTGTATCCTACAACTATATCTTATTTCCAACGACTGTATATCCAACAACTATATCTACCGACTGTGTATCCTACAACTAAATCCACCGACTGTGTATCCTACAGCTATATCTACCGACTGTGTATCCTACAACTATATCTATCGACTGTGTATCCAACAACTCTATCTATCGACTGTGTATCCAACAACTATATCTATCGACTGTGTATCCAACAACTATATCTACCGACTGTGTATCCTACAGCTATATCTACCGACTGTGTATCCTACAACTATATCTATCGACTGTGTATCCAATAACTATATCTATCGACTGTGTATCCAACAACTATATCTACAGGCTGCGTATCATACAGCTATATCTAACGACTGTGTTTTCCACAACTATATCTACCGATTGTGTATCCTACAACTATATCCACCAATTGTGTATCCTACAACTATATCCACCGATTGTGTATCCAACAACTATATCTACCGACTGCTTATCCTACAACTATATCCACCGACTGTGCATCCTACAACTATATCTTATATCCACCGACTGCGTATCCTACAACTATATCCACAAACTGTGTATTCTACAACTATATCTTATATATACTGACTGTGTATCCTACAGCTATATCTACCGACTGTGTATCCCAAAACTATATCTACCCACTGTGTATCCTACAGCTATATCTACCGACTGTGTATCCTACAACTATATCTATTGACTGTGTATCCAACAACTATATCTATCGACTGTGTATCCAACAACTATATCTACCAACTGTGTATCCTACAGCTATATCTACCGACTGTGTTCCAACAACTATCTCCACCGACTGTGTATCCAACAACTATATCTACCGACTGTGTATCCTACAGCTATATCTACCGACTGTGTATCCTACAGCTATATCTACCGACTGTGTATCCTACAAATATATCTACCTACTGTGTATCCTACAGCTATATCTACCGACTGTGTATCCTACAACTATATCTTATTTCCACCGACTGTATATCCTACAACTATATCTACCGACTGTGTATCCTACAACTATATATACCGACTGTGAATCCTACAACTATATCTACCGACTGTGTATCCTACAACTATATCTACTGACTGTGTATCCTACAACTATATCTACCGACTGTGTATCCTACAACTATATCTTATTTCCACCGACTGCGTATCCTACAACTATATCTACCGACTGTGTATCCTAGAGCTATATCTACCGACTGTGTATCCCACAACTATATCTTATTTCCACCGACTGCGTATCCTACAACTATATATACCGACTGTGTATCCTACAACTATATCTTATTTCCACAGACTGTGTATTCTACAACTATATCTTATTTCCACCGACTGTGCATCGTACAACTATATCTTATATCTACGGACTGCGTATCATACAACTATATCTACCGACTGCGTATCCTACAACTATATCCTATATCTACCGACTGTGTATCCTACAACTATATCTTATTTCCAACGACTGTATATCCAACAACTATATCCACCGACTGTGTATCCTACAACTATATCCACCGACTGTGTATCCTACAACTATATATACCGACTGTATATCCTACAGTTATATCTACCGACTGTGTATCCCACAACTATATCTTATTTCCACCGACTGCGTATCCTACAACTATATATACCAACTGTGTATCCTACAACTATATTTACCGACTGTGTATCCTATAACTATATCTTATTTCCACCGACTGTGAATCCTACAACTATATCTTATTTCCACCGACTGTATATCCAACAACTATATCTACCGACTGTATATCCTACAACTATATCTACCGACTGTGTATCCTACAACTATATCTTATTTCCACCGACTGTATATCCACCAACTATATCTACCGACTGTGTATCCTAAAACTATATCCACCGACTGTGTATCCTACAACTATATCTACCGACTGCATATCCTACAGCTATATCTACCGACTGTGTTTTCCACAACTATATCTACCGATTGTGTATCCTACAACTATATCCACCGACTGCGTATCCTTAAACTATATCCTATATCTACCGACTGTGTATCCTACAACTATATCTTATTTCCAACGACTGTATATCCAACAACTATATATACCGACTGTGTATCCTACAACTAAATCCACCGACTGTGTATCCTACAGCTATATCTACCGACTGTGTATCCTACAACTATATCTATCGACTGTGTATCCAACAACTCTATCTATCGACTGTGTATCCAACAACTATATCTATCGACTGTGTATCCAACAACTATATCTACCGACTGTGTATCCTACAGCTATATCTACCGACTGTGTATCCTACAACTATATCTATCGACTGTGTATCCAATAACTATATCTATCGACTGTGTATCCAACAACTATATCTACAGGCTGCGTATCCTACAGCTATATCTAACGACTGTGTTTTCCACAACTATATCTACCGATTGTGTATCCTACAACTATATCCACCAATTGTGTATCCTACAACTATATCCACCGATTGTGTATCCAACAACTATATCTACCGACTGCTTATCCTACAACTATATCCACCGACTGTGCATCCTACAACTATATCTTATATCCACCGACTGCGTATCCTACAACTATATCCACAAACTGTGTATTCTACAACTATATCTTATATATACTGACTGTGTATCCTACAGCTATATCTACCGACTGTGTATCCCAAAACTATATCTACCCACTGTGTATCCTACAGCTATATCTACCGACTGTGTATCCTACAACTATATCTATTGACTGTGTATCCAACAACTATATCTATCGACTGTGTATCCAACAACTATATCTACCAACTGTGTATCCTACAGCTATATCTACCGACTGTGTTCCAACAACTATATCCACCGACTGTGTATCCAACAACTATATCTACCGACTGTGTATCCTACAGCTATATCTACCGACTGTGTATCCTACAGCTATATCTACCGACTGTGTATCCTACAAATATATCTACCTACTGTGTATCCTACAGCTATATCTACAGACTGTGTATCCTACAGCTATATCTACCGACTGTGTATCCTACAACTATATCTACCGACTGTGTATCCTACAGCTATATTTACCGACTGTGTAACCTACAACTATATCTACCGACTTTGTATCCTACAACTATATCTACCGACTGTGTATCCTACAACTATATCTACCGACTGTGTATCCTACAGATATATCTACCGATCGTGTATCCTACAGCTATATCTACCGACTGTGTATCCTACAAATACATCTACCTACTGTGTATCCTACAGCTATATCTACCGACTGTGTATCCTACAGCTATATCTACCGACTGTGTATCCTACAACTATATCTACCGACTGTGTATCCTACAGCTATATTTACCGACTGTGTAACCTACAACTATATCTACCGACTGTGTATCCTACAACTATATCTACCGACTATGTATCCTACAGCTATATCTACCGACTGTGTATCCTACAGCTATATCTACCGACTGTGTATCCTACAGATATATCTACCGACTGTGTATCCTACAGCTATATCTACCGACTGTGTATCCTACAAATACATCTACCTACTGTGTATCCTACAGCTATATCTACCGACTGTGTATCCTACAGCTATATCTACCGACTGTGTATCCTACAACTATATCTACCGACTGTGTATCCTACAGCTATATTTACCGACTGTGTAACCTACAACTATATCTACCGACTGTGTATCCTACAACTATATCTACCGACTATGTATCCTACAGCTATATCTACCGACTGTGTATCCTACAGCTATATCTACCGACTGTGTATCCTACAGCTATATCTACCGACTGTGTATCCAACAACTATATCTATCGACTGTGTATCTTACAACTATATCTACCGACTGTATATCCAACAGCTATATCTACCGACTGTGTATCCTACAACTATAGAATGATATATTAACCTTTATTTAAGAAAGGGGACCCAGATTTACCTGACAATTATAGGGGTATAACATTACTTAGTACGTTAGGGAAATTATTTTCAAAACTGTTAAACACACGGCTCACACAATGGGCATAATATTACCAAGTGTATGTCGAGGCACATACTGGGTTTAGGACTCAAATGGGAACTATTGACAACATTTGTATATTACATGGTCTGATTAACCACATGCTAAACGAAAACAAAACACTCCTAGTGTGTTATGTAGATTATACGAAATCATTTGATTATGTAGTAAAAGACAACCTCTGGTTAAAATTGATAACACTTGGGGTACGAGGTAATATTTTGAATGTTTTATAGTCCATATATGCGAATGTTAAGTCTAGAGTAAAGACACCAAAACATTCTAAGTGAGAGTTTCGTGAGTACGTTAGGAGTCCGTCAGGGCGATTGTTTTTCACCTTTCCTATTTTCGATGTTTTTGAATGACTTGGAAGAAACTTTTATATTACACGGTTTTAATGGTGTAAACCTATCTATGTTCAAATTATTTCTACTTTTATATGCATATCGCATTGTTATCATAGCGGATACAGCGACTGGACTTCAGAAAAGGTTAAATATAATATTAAAAGAGTATTGTGATAAATGGAAATTACTAGTCAGCGTTAATAAAAACAAAATTATGATTTTCAAAAAGGGAGGGAGAAATAGGACGAACTTAAAATTTATGTACAATGATATTGATATTGAAATCGAAATCGTTAAACAATTCAGTTATCTAGGTATCGTCCTCACTACAGTAGGTTCATTTGCACAGGCATACGAAACATTATCTGGACACGCATTAAAGGCTATTTATAAACGCAAGACATATATTCAAAAAATTCCCAGATTTGTCTATTAAGCATACCTTTGAACTTTTCGATCAACTCATAGTACCAATTTTAACATATGGTTGTGAGATTTGGGGCTTTAACAACTCTTCAAAGCTTGAAAGAGTGCATGTATTAGGTGTCAGATTACAGACAAAATTCCTTTATCTATGGAGAATTTTGAAGGCGCACTATGACTAACCATAGCATATGATTAAATACTGGTTTAAAATTTTGAAGTCAAATGACACAAGATATATAAAAAATATGTGTCATGTTATGCTAAGAAATATAGATAATATATCAGATAAGAACAACTGGGCAAAATCAATAACAAGTTACATCTACCGACTGCATATCCTACAACTATATCTACCGACTGCGTATCCTACAACTATATCTACCGACTGCGTATCCTACAACTATATCTACCGACTGCGTATCCTACAACTATATCTACCGACTGCATATCCTACAACTATATCTACCGACTGCGTATCCTACAACTATATCTACCGACTGCGTATCCTACAACTATATCTACCGACTGCGTATCCTACAACTATATCTACCGACTGCGTATCCTACAACTATATCTACCGACTGCGTATCCTACAACTATATCTTATATCCACTGACTGTGCATCCTACAACTATATCTTATATATACCGACTGTGCATCCTACAACTATATCTTATATCCACCGACTGAATATCCTACAACTATATCTTATTTCCACCGACTGTGCATCCTACAACTATATCTTATATATACCGACTGCGTATCCTACAACTATATCTTATATATACCGACTGCGTATCCTACAACTATATATTATATATACCGACTGCGTATCCTACAACTATATCCACCGACAGCGTATCCTACAACTATATCCACCGACTGTGTATCCTACACCTATATCTTATATATACCGACTGCGTATCCATCAACTATATCTACCGACTGAGTATCCTACAACTATATCCACCGACTGTTTTCCTACAACTATATCTTATATATACTGACCGCGTATCCAACAACTATATCTTATATCTACCGACTGTGTATCCTACACCTATATCTACATAATGTGTATCCTACAACTATATCTACATAATGTGTATCCTACAACTATATCTACCGACTGTATATCCTACAACTATATATACCGACTGTGTATCCTACAACTATATATACCGACTGTGTTTCCTACAACTATATCCACCGACTGTGTATCCTACAACTATATCTACATAATGTGTATCCTACAACTATATCTACCGACTGTATATCCTACAACTATATCTTATATATACCGACTGCGTATCCTACAACTATATCTTATATATACCGACTGCGTATCCTACAACTATATATTATATATACCGACTGCGTATCCTACAACTATATCTTATATATACCGACTGCATATCCTACAACTATATCCACCGACGGCGTATCCTACAATTATATATTATATACCGACTGCGTATCCTACAACTATATCTTATATATAAAGACTGCGTATCCTACAACTATATCCACCGACTGTGTATCCAACAACTATATCTACCGACTGTGTATCCTACACCTATATCCACCGACTGTGTATCCTACAACTATATCTTACATATACCGACTGCGTATCCTACAACTATATCCACCGACTGTGCATCCTACATCTATATCTTATATCTACCGACTGCGTATCCTACAATTATATCTAACGATTGTGTATCCTACAACTATATCTTATTTCCACCGACTGCGTATCCTACAACTATATCTTATATATACCGACTGCGTATCCTACAACTATATCCACCGACGGCGTATCCTACAACTATATCCACCGACTGTGTATCCTACACCTATATCTTATATACCGACTGCGTATCCTACAACTATATCCACCGACTGCGTATCCTACAATTATATCTTATATATACCGACTGCGTATCCTACAACTATATCAACCGACGGCGTATCCTACAACTATATCCACCGACTGTGTATCCTACACCTATATCTTATATACCGACTGCGTATCCTACAATTATATCTACCGATTGTGTATCCTACAAGTATATCTTATATCTACGGACTGCGTATCCTACAACTATATCTTATATCTACCGACTGCGTATCCTACAATTATATCTACCGACTGTGTATCCTACAACTATATCTTATTTCCACCGACTGCATATCCTACAACTATATCTTATATCTACGGACTGCGTATCCTACAACTATATCTTATATCTACGGACTGTGTATCCTACAACTATATCTTACATATACCGACTGCGTATCCTACAACTATATCCACCGACTGTGCATCCTACATCTATATCTTATATCTACCGACTGCGTATCCTACACTTATATCAACCGACTGTGTATCCTACAACTATATCTTATTTCCACCGACTGCGTATCCTACAACTATATCTTATATCTACGGACTGCGTATCCTACAACTATATCTTATTTCCACAGACTGTGTATCCTACAACTATATCTTATATCTACGGACTGTGTATCCTACAACTATATCTTATTTCCACCGACTGTGCATCCTACAACTATATCTTAATCTACCGACTGCGTATCCTACAACTATATCCTATATCTACCGACTGTGTATCCTACAACTATATCTATTTAACGACTGTATATCCAACAACTATATCTACCGACTGTGTATCCTACACCTATATCCACCGACTTTGTATCCTACAAATATATACCGACTGCGTATCCTACAACTATATCTACCGACTGTGAATCCTACAACTATATCTACCGACTGTGTATCCTACAACTATATCTACCGACTGTGTATCCTACAACTATATCTACCGACTGTGTATCCTACAACTATATCTACCGACTGTGTATCCTACAACTATATCTTATTTCCACCGACTGCGTATCCTACAACTATATCTACCAACTGTATATCCTACAGTTATATCTACCGACTGTGTATCCCACAACTATATCTTATTTCCACCGACTGCGTATCCTACAACTATATATACCAACTGTGTATCCTACAACTATATTTACCGACTGTGTATCCTACAACTATATCTTATTTCCACCGACTGTGAATCCTACAACTATATCTTATTTCCACCGACTGTATATCCAACAACTATATCTACCAACTGTATATCCTACAACTATGTCTACCGACTGTGTATCCTACAACTATATCTTATTTCCACCGACTGTATATCCACCAACTATATCTACCGACTGTGTATCCTAAAACTATATCCACCGACTGTGTATCCTACAACTATATCTACCGACTGCGTATCCTACAGCTATATCTACCGACTGTGTTTTCCACAACTATATCTACCGATTGTGTATCCTACAACTATATCCACCGACTGCATATCCTTAAACTATATCCTATATCTACCGACTGTGTATCCTACAACTATATCTTATTTCCAACGACTGTATATCCAACAACTATATCTACCGACTGTGTATCCTACAACTAAATCCACCGATTGTGTATCCTACAGCTATATCTACCGACTGTGTATCCTACAACTATATCTATCGACTGTGTATCCAACAACTATATCTATCGACTGTGTATCCAACAACTATATATATCGACTGTGTATCCAACAACTATATCTACCGACTGTGTATCCTACAGCTATATCTACCGACTGTGTATCCTACTACTATATCTATCGACTGTGTATCCAACAACTATATCTATCGACTGTGTATCCAACAACTATATCTACAGACTGCGTATCCTACAGCTATATCTAACGACTGTGTTTTCCACAACTATATCTACCGATTGTGTATCCTACAACTATATCCACCGATTGTGTATCCTACAACTATATCCACCGATTGTGTATCCAACAACTATATCTACCGACTGCTTATCCTACAACTATATCCACCAACTGTGCATCCTACAACTATATCTTATTTCCACCGACTGTGTATCCTACAACTATATCCACAAACTGTGTATTCTACAACTATATCTTATATATACCGACTGTGTATCCTACAGCTATATCTACCGACTGTGTATCCCAAAACTATATCTACCCACTGTGTATCCTACAGCTATATCTACCGACTGTGTATCCTACAACTATATCTATCGACTGTGTATCCAACAACTATATCTATCGACTGTGTATCCAACAACTATATCTACCAACTGTGTATCCTACAGCTCTATCTACCGACTGTGTTCCAACAACTATATCCACCGACTGTGTATCCAACAACTATATCTACCGACTGTGTATCCTACAACTATATCCACTGACTGTATATCCTACAGTTATATATACCGACTTCGTATCCTACAACTATATCCACCGACTGTGTATCCTACAGTTATATATACCGACTTCGTATCCTACAACTATATCCACCGACTGTGTATCCTACAACTATATCCACCGACTGTGTATCCAACAACTATATCCACCGACTGTATATCCTACAGTTATATATACCGACTGTGTATCCAACAACTATATCCACCGACTGTGTATCCAACAACTATATCTACCGACTGTGTAACCTACAACTATATCTTATTTCCACCGACTGTGTATCCTACAACTATATCCACCGACTGTGTATCCTACAACTATATATTATATCTACCGACTGTGTATCCTACAACTATATCTTATTTCCACCGACTGTGTATCCTACAACTATATCCACCGACTGTGTATCCTACAACTATATCTTATTTCCACCGACTGTATCCTACAATTATATCTACCGACTGTGTATCCTACAACTATATATTATATCTACCGACTATGTATCCTACAACTATATCTTATTTCCACCGACTGTGTATCCTACAACTATATCCACCGACTGTGTATCCTACAACTATATCTTATTTCCACCGACTGTGTATCCTACAATTATATCTACCGACTGTGTATCCTACAACTATATATTATATCTACCGACTATGTATCCTACAACTATATATTATTTCTACCGACTGTGTATCCTACAACTATATCTTATTTCCACCGACTGTGTATCCTACAACTATATCCACCGACTGTGTATCCTACAACTATATCTACCGACTGTGTATCCTACAACTATATCTATACCGACTGTGTATCCTACAACTATATCTACCGACTGTGTATCCTACAACTATATCTACCGACTGTGTATCCTACAACTATATCTTATTTCCACCGACTGTGTATCCTACAACTATATCTACCGACTGTGTATCCTACAACTATATATACCGACTGTGTATCCTACAACTATATCTACCGACTGTGTATCCTACAACTATATCTACTGACTGTGTATCCTACAACTATATCTACCGACTGTGTATCCTACAACTATATCTTATATCCACCGACTGTGTATCCTACAACTATATCTACCGACTGTGTATCCTACAGCTATATCTACCGACTGTGTATCCTACAACTATATCTTATTCACCGACTGCGTATCCTACAACTATATCTACCGACTGTGTATCCTACAACTATATCTACGACTGTGTATCCTACAACTATATCTACCGACTGTGTATCCTACAACTATATCTTATATCTACGACTGCGTATCTACAACTATATCTACCGACTGCGTATCCTACAACTATATCCTATATCTACCGACTGTGTATCCTACAACTATATCCACCGACTGTGTATCCAACAACTATATCCACCGACTGTGTATCCTACAACTATATCCACCGACTGTGTATCCAACAACTATATCCACCGACTGTGTATCCTACAATTATATCTACCGACTGTGTAACCTACAACTATATCTTATTTCCACCGACTGCGTATCCTACAACTATATATACCAACTGTGTATCCTACAACTATATTTACCGACTGTGTATCCTATAACTATATCTTATTTCCACCGACTGTGAATCCTACAACTATATCTTATTTCCACCGACTGTATATCCAACAACTATATCTACCGACTGTATATCCTACAACTATATCTACCGACTGTGTATCCTACAACTATATCTTATTTCCACCGACTGTATATCCACCAACTATATCTACCGACTGTGTATCCTAAAACTATATCCACCGACTGTGTATCCTACAACTATATCTACCGACTGCATATCCTACAGCTATATCTACCGACTGTGTTTTCCACAACTATATCTACCGATTGTGTATCCTACAACTATATCCACCGACTGCGTATCCTTAAACTATATCCTATATCTACCGACTGTGTATCCTACAACTATATCTTATTTCCAACGACTGTATATCCAACAACTATATCTACCGACTGTGTATCCTACAACTAAATCCACCGACTGTGTATCCTACAGCTATATCTACCGACTGTGTATCCTACAACTATATCTATCGACTGTGTATCCAACAACTCTATCTATCGACTGTGTATCCAACAACTATATCTATCGACTGTGTATCCAACAACTATATCTACCGACTGTGTATCCTACAGCTATATCTACCGACTGTGTATCCTACAACTATATCTATCGACTGTGTATCCAATAACTATATCTATCGACTGTGTATCCAACAACTATATCTACAGGCTGCGTATCCTACAGCTATATCTAACGACTGTGTTTTCCACAACTATATCTACCGATTGTGTATCCTACAACTATATCCACCAATTGTGTATCCTACAACTATATCCACCGATTGTGTATCCAACAACTATATCTACCGACTGCTTATCCTACAACTATATCCACCGACTGTGCATCCTACAACTATATCTTATATCCACCGACTGCGTATCCTACAACTATATCCACAAACTGTGTATTCTACAACTATATCTTATATATACTGACTGTGTATCCTACAGCTATATCTACCGACTGTGTATCCCAAAACTATATCTACCCACTGTGTATCCTACAGCTATATCTACCGACTGTGTATCCTACAACTATATCTATTGACTGTGTATCCAACAACTATATCTATCGACTGTGTATCCAACAACTATATCTACCAACTGTGTATCCTACAGCTATATCTACCGACTGTGTTCCAACAACTATATCCACCGACTGTGTATCCAACAACTATATCTACCGACTGTGTATCCTACAGCTATATCTACCGACTGTGTATCCTACAGCTATATCTACCGACTGTGTATCCTACAAATATATCTACCTACTGTGTATCCTACAGCTATATCTACAGACTGTGTATCCTACAGCTATATCTACCGACTGTGTATCCTACAACTATATCTACCGACTGTGTATCCTACAGCTATATTTACCGACTGTGTAACCTACAACTATATCTACCGACTTTGTATCCTACAACTATATCTACCGACTGTGTATCCTACAACTATATCTACCGACTTTTTGTGTATCCTACACTATATCTACCGACTGTGTATCCTACAGATATATCTACCGACTGTGTATCCTACAGCTATATCTACCGACTGTGTATCCTACAAATACATCTACCTACTGTGTATCCTACAGCTATATCTACCGACTGTGTATCCTACAGCTATATCTACCGACTGTGTATCCTACAACTATATCTACCGACTGTGTATCCTACAGCTATATTTACCGACTGTGTAACCTACAACTATATCTACCGACTGTGTATCCTACAACTATATCTACCGACTATGTATCCTACAGCTATATCTACCGACTGTGTATCCTACAGCTATATCTACCGACTGTGTATCCTACAGCTATATCTACCGACTGTGTATCCAACAACTATATCTATCGACTGTGTATCTTACAACTATATCTACCGACTGTATATCCAACAGCTATATCTACCGACTGTGTATCCTACAACTATAGAATGATATATTAACCTTTATTTAAGAAAGGGGACCCAGATTTACCTGACAATTATAGGGGTATAACATTACTTAGTACGTTAGGGAAATTATTTTCAAAACTGTTAAACACACGGCTCACACAATGGGCATAATATTACCAAGTGTATGTCGAGGCACATACTGGGTTTAGGACTCAAATGGGAACTATTGACAACATTTGTATATTACATGGTCTGATTAACCACATGCTAAACGAAAACAAAACACTCCTAGTGTGTTATGTAGATTATACGAAATCATTTGATTATGTAGTAAAAGACAACCTCTGGTTAAAATTGATAACACTTGGGGTACGAGGTAATATTTTGAATGTTTTATAGTCCATATATGCGAATGTTAAGTCTAGAGTAAAGACACCAAAACATTCTAAGTGAGAGTTTCGTGAGTACGTTAGGAGTCCGTCAGGGCGATTGTTTTTCACCTTTCCTCTTCTCGATGTTTTTGAATGACTTGGAAGAAACTTTTATATTACACGGTTTTAATGGTGTAAACCTATCTATGTTCAAATTATTTCTACTTTTATATGCATATCGCATTGTTATCATAGCGGATACAGTGACTGGACTTCAGAAAAGGTTAAATATAATATTAAAAGAGTATTGTGATAAATGGAAATTACTAGTCAGCGTTAATAAAAACAAAATTATGATTTTCAAAAAGGGAGGGAGAAATAGGACGAACTTAAAATTTATGTACAATGATATTGATATTGAAATCGAAATCGTTAAACAATTCAGTTATCTAGGTATCGTCCTCACTACAGTAGGTTCATTTGCACAGGCATACGAAACATTATCTGGACACGCATTAAAGGCTATTTATAAACGCAAGACATATATTCAAAAAATTCCCAGATTTGTCTATTAAGCATACCTTTGAACTTTTCGATCAACTCATTGTACCAATTTTAACATATGGTTGTGAGATTTGGGGCTTTAACAACTCTTCAAAGCTTGAAAGAGTGCATGTATTAGGTGTCAGATTACAGACAAAATTCCTTTATCTATGGAGAATTTTGAAGGCGCACTATGACTAACCATAGCATATGATTAAATACTGGTTTAAAATTTTGAAGTCAAATGACACAAGATATATAAAAAATATGTGTCATGTTATGCTAAGAAATATAGATAATATATCAGATAAGAACAACAGGGCAAAATCAATAAAAAGTTACATCTACCGACTGCGTATCCTACAACTATATCTACCGACTGCGTATCCTACAACTATATCTTATATATACCGACTGTGCATCCTACAACTATATCCACCGACTGAATATCCTACAACTATATCTTATTTCCACCGACTGTGTATCCTACAACTATATCCACCGACTGTGTATCCTACAACTATATCCACCGACTGTGCATCCTACAACTATATCCTATATATACCGACTGTGTATTCTACAACTATATCTACCGACTGTATACCCTACAACTATATCTTATATATACCGACAGCGTATTCTACAACTATATCTTATATATACCGACTGCGTATCCTACAACTATATATTATATATACCGACTGCGTATCCTACAACTATATCCACCGACAGCGTATCCTACAACTATATCCACCGACTGTGTATCCTACATCTATATCTTATATATACCGACTGCGTATCCATCAACTATATCTACCGACTGCGTATCCTACAACTATATCCACCGACTGTTTTCCTACAACTATATCTTATATATACCGACCGCGTATCCAACAACTATATCTTATATCTACCGACTG
Source organism: Archivesica marissinica (assembly GCA_014843695.1). Classification (NCBI taxonomy): domain Eukaryota; kingdom Metazoa; phylum Mollusca; class Bivalvia; order Venerida; family Vesicomyidae; genus Archivesica; species Archivesica marissinica. Next base: position 2,447,466 of record CM026392.1, read on the forward strand.
TGTATCCTACACCTATATCTACATAATGTGTATCCTACAACTATATCTACATAATGTGTATCCTACAACTATATCTACCTACTGTATATCCTACAACTATATATACCGACTGTGTATCCTACAACTATATATACCGACTGTGTATCCTACAACTATATATACCGACTGTGTATCCTACAACTATATATACCGACTGTGTATCCTACAACTATATCCACCGACTGTGTATCCTACAACTATATCTACATAATGTGTATCCTACAACTATATCTACCGACTGTATATCCTACAACTATATCTTATATATACCGACTGCGTATCCTACAACTATATCTTATATATACCGACTGCGTATCCTACAACTATATATTATATATACCGACTGCGTATCCTACAACTATATCTTATATATACCGACTGCATATCCTACAACTATATCCACCGACGGCGTATCCTACAACTATATCCACCGACTGTGTATCCTACACCTATATATTATATACCGACTGCGTATCCTACAACTATATCTTATATATAAAGACTGCGTATCCTACAACTATATCCACCGACTGTGTATCCTACACCTATATATTATATACCGACTGCGTATCCTACAACTATATCTTATATATAAAGACTGCGTATCCTACAACTATATCCACCGACTGTGTATCCAACAACTATATCTACCGACTGTGTATCCTACACCTATATCCACCGACTGTGTATCCTACAACTATATCTTACATATACCGACTGCGTATCCTACAACTATATCCACCGACTGTGCATCCTACATCTATATCTTATATCTACCGACTGCGTATCCTACAATTATATCTAATGATTGTGTATCCTACAACTATATCTTATTTCCACCGACTGCGTATCCTACAACTATATCTTATATATACCGACTGCGTATCCTACAACTATATCCACCGACGGCATATCCTACAACTATATCCACCGACTGTGTATCCTACACCTATATCTTATATACCGACTGCGTATCCTACAATTATATCTACCGATTGTGTATCCTACAACTATATCTTATATCTACGGACTGCGTATCCTACAACTATATCTTATATCTACCGACTGCGTATCCTACAATTATATCTACTGACTGTGTATCCTACAACTATATCTTATTTCCACCGACTGCGTATCCTACAACTATATCTTATATCTACGGACTGCGTATCCTACAACTATATCTTATATCTACGGACTGTGTATCCTACAACTATATCTTACATATACCGACTGCGTATCCTACAACTATATCCACCGATTGTGCATCCTACATCTATATCTTATATCTACCGACTGCGTATTCTACACTTATATCTACCGACTGTGTATCCTACAACTATATCTTATTTCCACCGACTGCGTATCCTACAACTATATCTTATATCTACGGACTGCGTATCCTACAACTATATCTTATTTCCACAGACTGCGTATCCTACAACTATATCTTATATCTACGGACTGTGTATCCTACAACTATATCTTATTTCCACCGACTGTGCATCCTACAACTATATCTTATATCTATGGACTGCGTATCATACAACTATATCTACCGACTGCGTATCCTACAACTATATCCTATATCTACCGACTGTGTATCCTACAACTATATCTTATTTCCAACGACTGTATATCCAACAACTATATCTACCGACTGTGTATCCTACACCTATATCCACCGACTTTGTATCCTACAAATATATACCGACTGCGTATCCTACAACTATATCTACCGACTGTGTATCCTACAACTATATCTTATTTCCACCGACTGTATATCCTACAACTATATCTACCGACTGTGTATCCTACAACTATATATACCGACTGTGAATCCTACAACTATATCTACCGACTGTGTATCCTACAACTATATCTACTGACTGTGTATCCTACAACTATATCTACCGACTGTGTATCCTACAACTATATCTTATTTCCACCGACTGCGTATCCTACAACTATATCTACCGACTGTGTATCCTAGAGCTATATCTACCGACTGTGTATCCCACAACTATATCTTATTTCCACCGACTGCGTATCCTACAACTATATATACCGACTGTGTATCCTACAACTATATCTTATTTCCACAGACTGTGTATTCTACAACTATATCTTATTTCCACCGACTGTGCATCGTACAACTATATCTTATATCTACGGACTGCGTATCATACAACTATATCTACCGACTGCGTATCCTACAACTATATCCTATATCTACCGACTGTGTATCCTACAACTATATCTTATTTCCAACGACTGTATATCCAACAACTATATCCACCGACTGTGTATCCTACAACTATATCCACCGACTGTGTATCCTACAACTATATATACCGACTGTATATCCTACAGTTATATCTACCGACTGTGTATCCCACAACTATATCTTATTTCCACCGACTGCGTATCCTACAACTATATATACCAACTGTGTATCCTACAACTATATTTACCGACTGTGTATCCTATAACTATATCTTATTTCCACCGACTGTGAATCCTACAACTATATCTTATTTCCACCGACTGTATATCCAACAACTATATCTACCGACTGTATATCCTACAACTATATCTACCGACTGTGTATCCTACAACTATATCTTATTTCCACCGACTGTATATCCACCAACTATATCTACCGACTGTGTATCCTAAAACTATATCCACCGACTGTGTATCCTACAACTATATCTACCGACTGCATATCCTACAGCTATATCTACCGACTGTGTTTTCCACAACTATATCTACCGATTGTGTATCCTACAACTATATCCACCGACTGCGTATCCTTAAACTATATCCTATATCTACCGACTGTGTATCCTACAACTATATCTTATTTCCAACGACTGTATATCCAACAACTATATCTACCGACTGTGTATCCTACAACTAAATCCACCGACTGTGTATCCTACAGCTATATCTACCGACTGTGTATCCTACAACTATATCTATCGACTGTGTATCCAACAACTCTATCTATCGACTGTGTATCCAACAACTATATCTATCGACTGTGTATCCAACAACTATATCTACCGACTGTGTATCCTACAGCTATATCTACCGACTGTGTATCCTACAACTATATCTATCGACTGTGTATCCAATAACTATATCTATCGACTGTGTATCCAACAACTATATCTACAGGCTGCGTATCCTACAGCTATATCTAACGACTGTGTTTTCCACAACTATATCTACCGATTGTGTATCCTACAACTATATCCACCAATTGTGTATCCTACAACTATATCCACCGATTGTGTATCCAACAACTATATCTACCGACTGCTTATCCTACAACTATATCCACCGACTGTGCATCCTACAACTATATCTTATATCCACCGACTGCGTATCCTACAACTATATCCACAAACTGTGTATTCTACAACTATATCTTATATATACTGACTGTGTATCCTACAGCTATATCTACCGACTGTGTATCCCAAAACTATATCTACCCACTGTGTATCCTACAGCTATATCTACCGACTGTGTATCCTACAACTATATCTATTGACTGTGTATCCAACAACTATATCTATCGACTGTGTATCCAACAACTATATCTACCAACTGTGTATCCTACAGCTATATCTACCGACTGTGTTCCAACAACTATATCCACCGACTGTGTATCCAACAACTATATCTACCGACTGTGTATCCTACAGCTATATCTACCGACTGTGTATCCTACAGCTATATCTACTGACTGTGTATCCTACAAATATATCTACCTACTGTGTATCCTACAGCTATATCTACAGACTGTGTATCCTACAGCTATATCTACCGACTGTGTATCCTACAACTATATCTACCGACTGTGTATCCTACAGCTATATTTACCGACTGTGTAACCTACAACTATATCTACCGACTTTGTATCCTACAACTATATCTACCGACTGTGTATCCTACAACTATATCTACCGACTGTGTATCCTACAGATATATCTACCGATCGTGTATCCTACAGCTATATCTACCGACTGTGTATCCTACAAATACATCTACCTACTGTGTATCCTACAGCTATATCTACCGACTGTGTATCCTACAGCTATATCTACCGACTGTGTATCCTACAATTATATCTACCGACTGTGTATCCTACAGCTATATTTACCGACTGTGTAACCTACAACTATATCTACCGACTGTGTATCCTACAACTATATCTACCGACTATGTATCCTACAGCTATATCTACCGACTGTGTATCCTACAGCTATATCTACCGACTGTGTATCCTACAGATATATCTACCGACTGTGTATCCTACAGCTATATCTACCGACTGTGTATCCTACAAATACATCTACCTACTGTGTATCCTACAGCTATATCTACCGACTGTGTATCCTACAGCTATATCTACCGACTGTGTATCCTACAACTATATCTACCGACTGTGTATCCTACAGCTATATTTACCGACTGTGTAACCTACAACTATATCTACCGACTGTGTATCCTACAACTATATCTACCGACTATGTATCCTACAGCTATATCTACCGACTGTGTATCCTACAGCTATATCTACCGACTGTGTATCCTACAGCTATATCTACCGACTGTGTATCCAACAACTATATCTATCGACTGTGTATCTTACAACTATATCTACCGACTGTATATCCAACAGCTATATCTACCGACTGTGTATCCTACAACTATAGAATGATATATTAACCTTTATTTAAGAAAGGGGACCCAGATTTACCTGACAATTATAGGGGTATAACATTACTTAGTACGTTAGGGAAATTATTTTCAAAACTGTTAAACACACGGCTCACACAATGGGCATAATATTACCAAGTGTATGTCGAGGCACATACTGGGTTTAGGACTCAAATGGGAACTATTGACAACATTTGTATATTACATGGTCTGATTAACCACATGCTAAACGAAAACAAAACACTCCTAGTGTGTTATGTAGATTATACGAAATCATTTGATTATGTAGTAAAAGACAACCTCTGGTTAAAATTGATAACACTTGGGGTACGAGGTAATATTTTGAATGTTTTATAGTCCATATATGCGAATGTTAAGTCTAGAGTAAAGACACCAAAACATTCTAAGTGAGAGTTTCGTGAGTACGTTAGGAGTCCGTCAGGGCGATTGTTTTTCACCTTTCCTATTTTCGATGTTTTTGAATGACTTGGAAGAAACTTTTATATTACACGGTTTTAATGGTGTAAACCTATCTATGTTCAAATTATTTCTACTTTTATATGCATATCGCATTGTTATCATAGCGGATACAGCGACTGGACTTCAGAAAAGGTTAAATATAATATTAAAAGAGTATTGTGATAAATGGAAATTACTAGTCAGCGTTAATAAAAACAAAATTATGATTTTCAAAAAGGGAGGGAGAAATAGGACGAACTTAAAATTTATGTACAATGATATTGATATTGAAATCGAAATCGTTAAACAATTCAGTTATCTAGGTATCGTCCTCACTACAGTAGGTTCATTTGCACAGGCATACGAAACATTATCTGGACACGCATTAAAGGCTATTTATAAACGCAAGACATATATTCAAAAAATTCCCAGATTTGTCTATTAAGCATACCTTTGAACTTTTCGATCAACTCATAGTACCAATTTTAACATATGGTTGTGAGATTTGGGGCTTTAACAACTCTTCAAAGCTTGAAAGAGTGCATGTATTAGGTGTCAGATTACAGACAAAATTCCTTTATCTATGGAGAATTTTGAAGGCGCACTATGACTAACCATAGCATATGATTAAATACTGGTTTAAAATTTTGAAGTCAAATGACACAAGATATATAAAAAATATGTGTCATGTTATGCTAAGAAATATAGATAATATATCAGATAAGAACAACTGGGCAAAATCAATAACAAGTTACATCTACCGACTGCATATCCTACAACTATATCTACCGACTGCGTATCCTACAACTATATCTACCGACTGCGTATCCTACAACTATATCTACCGACTGCGTATCCTACAACTATATCTACCGACTGCATATCCTACAACTATATCTACCGACTGCGTATCCTACAACTATATCTACCGACTGCGTATCCTACAACTATATCTACCGACTGCGTATCCTACAACTATATCTACCGACTGCGTATCCTACAACTATATCTACCGACTGCGTATCCTACAACTATATCTTATATCCACTGACTGTGCATCCTACAACTATATCTTATATATACCGACTGTGCATCCTACAACTATATCTTATATCCACCGACTGAATATCCTACAACTATATCTTATTTCCACCGACTGTGCATCCTACAACTATATCTTATATATACCGACTGCGTATCCTACAACTATATCTTATATATACCGACTGCGTATCCTACAACTATATATTATATATACCGACTGCGTATCCTACAACTATATCCACCGACAGCGTATCCTACAACTATATCCACCGACTGTGTATCCTACACCTATATCTTATATATACCGACTGCGTATCCATCAACTATATCTACCGACTGAGTATCCTACAACTATATCCACCGACTGTTTTCCTACAACTATATCTTATATATACTGACCGCGTATCCAACAACTATATCTTATATCTACCGACTGTGTATCCTACACCTATATCTACATAATGTGTATCCTACAACTATATCTACATAATGTGTATCCTACAACTATATCTACCGACTGTATATCCTACAACTATATATACCGACTGTGTATCCTACAACTATATATACCGACTGTGTTTCCTACAACTATATCCACCGACTGTGTATCCTACAACTATATCTACATAATGTGTATCCTACAACTATATCTACCGACTGTATATCCTACAACTATATCTTATATATACCGACTGCGTATCCTACAACTATATCTTATATATACCGACTGCGTATCCTACAACTATATATTATATATACCGACTGCGTATCCTACAACTATATCTTATATATACCGACTGCATATCCTACAACTATATCCACCGACGGCGTATCCTACAATTATATATTATATACCGACTGCGTATCCTACAACTATATCTTATATATAAAGACTGCGTATCCTACAACTATATCCACCGACTGTGTATCCAACAACTATATCTACCGACTGTGTATCCTACACCTATATCCACCGACTGTGTATCCTACAACTATATCTTACATATACCGACTGCGTATCCTACAACTATATCCACCGACTGTGCATCCTACATCTATATCTTATATCTACCGACTGCGTATCCTACAATTATATCTAACGATTGTGTATCCTACAACTATATCTTATTTCCACCGACTGCGTATCCTACAACTATATCTTATATATACCGACTGCGTATCCTACAACTATATCCACCGACGGCGTATCCTACAACTATATCCACCGACTGTGTATCCTACACCTATATCTTATATACCGACTGCGTATCCTACAATTATATCTACCGATTGTGTATCCTACAAGTATATCTTATATCTACGGACTGCGTATCCTACAACTATATCTTATATCTACCGACTGCGTATCCTACAATTATATCTACCGACTGTGTATCCTACAACTATATCTTATTTCCACCGACTGCATATCCTACAACTATATCTTATATCTACGGACTGCGTATCCTACAACTATATCTTATATCTACGGACTGTGTATCCTACAACTATATCTTACATATACCGACTGCGTATCCTACAACTATATCCACCGACTGTGCATCCTACATCTATATCTTATATCTACCGACTGCGTATCCTACACTTATATCTACCGACTGTGTATCCTACAACTATATCTTATTTCCACCGACTGCGTATCCTACAACTATATCTTATATCTACGGACTGCGTATCCTACAACTATATCTTATTTCCACAGACTGTGTATCCTACAACTATATCTTATATCTACGGACTGTGTATCCTACAACTATATCTTATTTCCACCGACTGTGCATCCTACAACTATATCTTATATCTACGGACTGCGTATCATACAACTATATCTACCGACTGCGTATCCTACAACTATATCCTATATCTACCGACTGTGTATCCTACAACTATATCTTATTTCCAACGACTGTATATCCAACAACTATATCTACCGACTGTGTATCCTACACCTATATCCACCGACTTTGTATCCTACAAATATATACCGACTGCGTATCCTACAACTATATCTACCGACTGTGTATCCTACAACTATATCTTATTTCCACCGACTGTATATCCTACAACTATATCTACCGACTGTGTATCCTACAACTATATCTACCGACTGTGAATCCTACAACTATATCTACCGACTGTGTATCCTACAACTATATCTACCGACTGTGTATCCTACAACTATATCTACCGACTGTGTATCCTACAACTATATCTACCGACTGTGTATCCTACAACTATATCTTATTTCCACCGACTGCGTATCCTACAACTATATCTACCAACTGTATATCCTACAGTTATATCTACCGACTGTGTATCCCACAACTATATCTTATTTCCACCGACTGCGTATCCTACAACTATATATACCAACTGTGTATCCTACAACTATATTTACCGACTGTGTATCCTACAACTATATCTTATTTCCACCGACTGTGAATCCTACAACTATATCTTATTTCCACCGACTGTATATCCAACAACTATATCTACCAACTGTATATCCTACAACTATGTCTACCGACTGTGTATCCTACAACTATATCTTATTTCCACCGACTGTATATCCACCAACTATATCTACCGACTGTGTATCCTAAAACTATATCCACCGACTGTGTATCCTACAACTATATCTACCGACTGCGTATCCTACAGCTATATCTACCGACTGTGTTTTCCACAACTATATCTACCGATTGTGTATCCTACAACTATATCCACCGACTGCATATCCTTAAACTATATCCTATATCTACCGACTGTGTATCCTACAACTATATCTTATTTCCAACGACTGTATATCCAACAACTATATCTACCGACTGTGTATCCTACAACTAAATCCACCGATTGTGTATCCTACAGCTATATCTACCGACTGTGTATCCTACAACTATATCTATCGACTGTGTATCCAACAACTATATCTATCGACTGTGTATCCAACAACTATATATATCGACTGTGTATCCAACAACTATATCTACCGACTGTGTATCCTACAGCTATATCTACCGACTGTGTATCCTACTACTATATCTATCGACTGTGTATCCAACAACTATATCTATCGACTGTGTATCCAACAACTATATCTACAGACTGCGTATCCTACAGCTATATCTAACGACTGTGTTTTCCACAACTATATCTACCGATTGTGTATCCTACAACTATATCCACCGATTGTGTATCCTACAACTATATCCACCGATTGTGTATCCAACAACTATATCTACCGACTGCTTATCCTACAACTATATCCACCAACTGTGCATCCTACAACTATATCTTATTTCCACCGACTGTGTATCCTACAACTATATCCACAAACTGTGTATTCTACAACTATATCTTATATATACCGACTGTGTATCCTACAGCTATATCTACCGACTGTGTATCCCAAAACTATATCTACCCACTGTGTATCCTACAGCTATATCTACCGACTGTGTATCCTACAACTATATCTATCGACTGTGTATCCAACAACTATATCTATCGACTGTGTATCCAACAACTATATCTACCAACTGTGTATCCTACAGCTCTATCTACCGACTGTGTTCCAACAACTATATCCACCGACTGTGTATCCAACAACTATATCTATCGACTGTGTATCCAACAACTATATCTACCGACTGTGTATCCTACAACTATATCCACTGACTGTATATCCTACAGTTATATATACCGACTTCGTATCCTACAACTATATCCACCGACTGTGTATCCTACAGTTATATATACCGACTTCGTATCCTACAACTATATCCACCGACTGTGTATCCTACAACTATATCCACCGACTGTGTATCCAACAACTATATCCACCGACTGTATATCCTACAGTTATATATACCGACTGTGTATCCAACAACTATATCCACCGACTGTGTATCCAACAACTATATCTACCGACTGTGTAACCTACAACTATATCTTATTTCCACCGACTGTGTATCCTACAACTATATCCACCGACTGTGTATCCTACAACTATATATTATATCTACCGACTGTGTATCCTACAACTATATCTTATTTCCACCGACTGTGTATCCTACAACTATATCCACCGACTGTGTATCCTACAACTATATCTTATTTCCACCGACTGTATCCTACAATTATATCTACCGACTGTGTATCCTACAACTATATATTATATCTACCGACTATGTATCCTACAACTATATCTTATTTCCACCGACTGTGTATCCTACAACTATATCCACCGACTGTGTATCCTACAACTATATCTTATTTCCACCGACTGTGTATCCTACAATTATATCTACCGACTGTGTATCCTACAACTATATATTATATCTACCGACTATGTATCCTACAACTATATATTATTTCTACCGACTGTGTATCCTACAACTATATATTATTTCCACCGACTGTGTATCCTACAACTATATCCACCGACTGTGTATCCTACAACTATATCTTATTTCCACCGACTGTGTATCCTACAACTATATCCACCGACTGTGTATCCTACAACTATATCCTATATATACCGACTGCGTATCCTACAACTTTATCTACTAACTGTGTATCCTACAACTATATCTTATATACACTGACTGTGTATCCTACAACTATATCTACTAACTGTGTATCCTACAACTATATCTTATATCCACTGACTGTGTATCCTACAACTATCTATAATATCTACCAACTGTGTATCCTACAACTATATCTTATATCCACCGACTGTGTATCCAACAACTATATCTACCGACTGTGTATCCTACAACTATATCCACCGACTGTATATCCTACAGTTATATATACCGACTTCGTATCCTACAACTATATCCACCGACTGTGTATCCTACAGTTATATATACCGACTTCGTATCCTACAACTATATCCACCGACTGTGTATCCTACAACTATATCCACCGACTGTGTATCCAACAACTATATCCACCGACTGTATATCCTACAGTTATATATACCGACTGTGTATCCAACAACTATATCCACCGACTGTGTATCCAACAACTATATCTACCGACTGTGTAACCTACAACTATATCCACCGACTGTGTATCCTACAACTATATCTTATACCGACTGTGTATCCTACAACTATATCCACCGACTGTGTATCCTACAACTATATCTTATATATACCGACTGTGTATCCTACAACTATATCTACCGACTGTGTATCCTACAACTATATCTACCGACTGTGTATCCTACAACTATATCTACCGACTGTGTATCCTACAACTATATCTATTGACTGTGTATCCAACAACTATATCTACCGACTGTGTATCCTACAACTATATCTACCGACTGTGTATCCTACAACTATATCTACCGACTGTGTATCCTACAACTATATCCACCGACTGTGTATCCTACAACTATATCTACCGACTGTGTATCCTACAACTATATCTACCGACTGTGTATCCTACAACTATATCTACCGACTGTGTATCCTACAACTATATCTACCGACTGTGTATCCTACAACTATATCTATCGACTGTGTATCCTACAACTATATCTATCGACTGTGTATCCTACAACTATATCTACCAACTGTGTATCCTACAGCTATATCTACCGACTGTGTTCCTACAACTATATCCACCGACTGTGTATCCAACAACTATATCTACCGACTGTGTATCCTACAACTATATCCACTGACTGTATATCCTACAGTTATATATACCGACTTCGTATCCTACAACTATATCCACCGACTGTGTATCCTACAGTTATATATACCGACTTCGTATCCTACAACTATATCCACCGACTGTGTATCCTACAACTATATCCACCGACTGTGTATCCAACAACTATATCCACCGACTGTATATCCTACAGTTATATATACCGACTGTGTATCCAACAACTATATCCACCGACTGTGTATCCAACAACTATATCTACCGACTGTGTAACCTACAACTATATCTTATTTCCACCGACTGTGTATCCTACAACTATATCCACCGACTGTGTATCCTACAACTATATATTATATCTACCGACTGTGTATCCTACAACTATATCTTATTTCCACCGACTGTGTATCCTACAACTATATCCACCGACTGTGTATCCTACAACTATATCTTATTTCCACCGACTGTATCCTACAATTATATCTACCGACTGTGTATCCTACAACTATATATTATATCTACCGACTATGTATCCTACAACTATATCTTATTTCCACCGACTGTGTATCCTACAACTATATCCACCGACTGTGTATCCTACAACTATATCTTATTTCCACCGACTGTGTATCCTACAATTATATCTACCGACTGTGTATCCTACAACTATATATTATATCTACCGACTATGTATCCTACAACTATATATTATTTCTACCGACTGTGTATCCTACAACTATATCTTATTTCCACCGACTGTGTATCCTACAACTATATCCACCGACTGTGTATCCTACAACTATATCTTATTTCCACCGACTGTGTATCCTACAACTATATCCACCGACTGTGTATCCTACAACTATATCCTATATATACCGACTGCGTATCCTACAACTTTATCTACTAACTGTGTATCCTACAACTATATCTTATATACACTGACTGTGTATCCTACAACTATATCTACTAACTGTGTATCCTACAACTATATCTTATATCCACTGACTGTGTATCCTACAACTATCTATAATATCTACCAACTGTGTATCCTACAACTATATCTTATATCCACCGACTGTGTATCCAACAACTATATCTACTGACTGTGTATCCTATGACTATATCTACCGACTGTGTATCCTACAACTATATCCACCGACTGTGTATCCTACAACTATATCCACCGACTGTGTATCCTACAGTTATATATACTGACTTCGTATCCTACAACTATATCCACAGACTGTGTATCCTACAACTATATCCACCGACTGTGTATCCTACAGTTATATATACCGACTGCGTATCCTACACTTATATCCACCGACTGTTTTCCTACAACTATATCTTATATATACCGAAAGCGTATCCTACAACTCTATCCACCGACTATGTATCCTACAACTATATCCACCGACTGTGCGTCCTACAACTATATCTTATATATACCGACTGCGTATCCTACAACTATATCTTATATATACCGACTGCGTATCCTACAGCTATATCTACCGACTGTGCATCCTACAACTATATCCACCGACTGTGTATCCAACAACTATATCTATCGACTGCGTATCCTACAACTATATCCACCGACTGTGCGTCCTACAACTATATCTTATATATACCGACTGCGTATCCTACAACTATATCTACCAACTGTGTATTCTACAACTATATCTTATATATACCGACTGTGTATCCTACAACTATATCTTATATCCACCGACTGTGTATCCTACAACTATATCTTATATCCACCGACTGTGTATCCTACAACTATATCCACCGACTGTGTATCCTACACCTATATCTTATATCACCGACTGTGTATCCTACAACTATATCTTATATCCACCGACTGTGTATCCAACAACTATATCCACCGACTGTGTATCCAACAACTATATCCACCGACTGTGTATCCAACAACTATATCTACCGACTGTGTATCCTACAACTATATCCACCGACTGTGTATCCAACAACTATATCCACCGACTGTGTATCCAACAACTATATCTACCGACTGCGTATCCTACACCTATATCCACCGACTGTGCATCCTACAACTATATCTTATATCTACCGACTGCATATCCTACAACTATATATTATATCTACCGACTGTGTATCCTACAACTATATATTATATCTACCGACTGTGTATCCTACAACTATATATTATATCTACCGACTATGTATCCTACAACTATATATTATATCTACCGACTGTGTATCCTACAACTATATCTTATTTCCACCGACTGTGTATCCTACAACTATATCCACCGACTGTGTATCCTACAACTATATCCTATATATACTGACTGAGTATCCTACAACTTTATCTACTAACTGAGTATCCTACAACTATATCTTATATACACTGACTGTGTATCCTACAACTATATCTACTAACTGTGTATCCTACAACTATATCTTATATCCACTGACTGTGTATCCTACAACTATATCTTATATCCACTGACTGTGTATCCTACAACTATATATAATATCTACTGACTGTGTATCCTACAACTATATCTTATATATACCGACTGCGTATCCTACAACTATATCTTATATATACCGACTGCGTATCCTACAACTATATCTTATATATACCGGTTGTTTATCCAACAACTATATCTACCGACTGTGTATCCTACGACTATATCTACCGACTGTGTATCCTACAACTATATCCACCGACTGTGTATCCTACAACTATATCCACCGACTGTGTATCATACAGTTATATATACCGACTGCGCATCCTACACTTATATCCACCGACTGTTTTCCTACAACTATATCTTATATATACCGAAAGCGTATTCTACACCTATATCCACCGACTGTGTATCCTACAACTATATCCACCAACTGTGCGTCCTACAACTATATCTTATATATACCGAAAGCGTATCCTACAACTATATCCACCTACTATGTATCCTACAACTATATCCACCGACTGTGCGTCCTACAACTATATCTTATATATACCGACTGCGTATCCTACAACTATATCTTATATATACTGACTGCGTATCCTACAGCTATATCTACCGACTGTGCATCCTACAACTATATCCACTGACTGTGTATCCAACAACTATATCTACCGACTGTGTATCCTACAACTATATCCACCGACTGTGCGTCCTACAACTATATCTTATATATACCGATTGTGTATCCAACAACTATATCTACCGACTGTGTATCCTACGACTATATCTACCGACTGTGTATCCTAAAACTATATCCACCGACTGTGCGTCCTACAACTATATCTTATATATACCGACTGCATATCCTACAACTATATCCACCGACTGTGCGTCCTACAGCTATATCTTATATATACCGACTGCATATCCTACAACTCTATCCACCAAATGTGTATTCTACAACTATATCTTATATATACCGACTGTGTATCCTACAACTATATCTTATATCCACCGACTGTGTATCCTACAACTATATCTTATATCCACCGACTGTGTATCCTACAACTATATCCACCGACTGTGTATCCTACGCCTATATGTTATATATACCGACTGCGAATCCTACAACTATATCTTATATATACCGACTGCGTATCCTACAACTATATCCACAAACTGTGTATTCTACAACTATATCTTATATATACTGACTGTGCATCCTACAGCTATATCTACCGACTGTGTATCCTACAACTATATCTACCTACTGTGTATCCTACAACTATATCTTATTTCCACCGACTGCGTATCCTACAATTATATCTACCGACTGTGTATCCTACAACTATATATTATATCTACCGACTATGTATCCTACAACTATATATTATTCCTACCGACTGTGTATCCTACAACTATATCTTATTTCCACCGACTGTGTATCCTACAACTATATCCACCGACTGTGTATCCTACAACTATATCTTATTTCCACCGACTGTATATCCTACAACTATATCCACCGACTGTGTATCCTACAACTATATCCTATATATACCGACTGCGTATCCTACAACTTTATCTACTAACTGTGTATCCTACAACTATATCTTATATACACTGACTGTGTATCCTACAACTATATCTACTAACTGTGTATCCTACAACTATATCTTATATCCACTGACTGTGAATCCTACAACTATCTATAATATCTACCAACTGTGTATCCTACAACTATATCTTATATCCACTGACTGTGTATCCAACAACTATATCTACTGACTGTGTATCCTATGACTATATCTACCGACTGTGTATCCTACAACTATATCCACCGACTGTGTATCCTACAACTATATCCACCGACTGTGTATCCTACAGTTATATATACTGACTTCGTATCCTACAACTATATCCACAGACTGTGTATCCTACAACTATATCCACCGACTGTGTATCCTACAGTTATATATACCGACTGCGTATCCTACACTTATATCCACCGACTGTTTTCCTACAACTATATCTTATATATACCGAAAGCGTATCCTACAACTCTATCCACCGACTATGTATCCTACAACTATATCCACCGACTGTGCGTCCTACAACTATATCTTAATATACCGACTGCGTATCCTACAAATATCTTATATATACCGACTGCGTATCCTACAGCTATATCTACCGACTGTGCATCCTACAACTATATCCACCGACTGTGTATCCAACAACTATATCTATCGACTGCGTATCCTACAACTATATCCACCGACTGTGCGTCCTACAACTATATCTTATATATACCGACTGCGTATCCTACAACTATATCTACCAACTGAGTATTCTACAACTATATCTTATATATACCGACTGTGTATCCTACAACTATATCTTATATCCACCGACTGTGTATCCTACACTATATCTTATATCCACCGACTGTGTATCCTACAACTATATCTACCGACTGTGTATCCTACACCTATATCCACCGACTGTGTATCCTACAACTATATCTTATATCCACCGACTGTGTATCCAACAACTATATCCACCGACTGTGTATCCAACAACTATATCCACCGACTGTGTATCCAACAACTATATCTACCGACTGTGTATCCTACAACTATATCCACCGACTGTGTATCCAACAACTATATCCACCGACTGTGTATCCAACAACTATATCTACCGACTGCGTATCCTACACCTATATCCACCGACTGTGCATCCTACAACTATATCTTATATCTACCGACTGCATATCCTACAACTATATATTATATCTACCGACTGTGTATCCTACAACTATATATTATATCTACCGACTGTGTATCCTACAACTATATATTATATCTACCGACTATGTATCCTACAACTATATATTATATCTACCGACTGTGTATCCTACAACTATATCTTATTTCCACCGACTGTGTATCCTACAACTATATCCACCGACTGTGTATCCTACAACTATATCCTATATATACTGACTGAGTATCCTACAACTTTATCTACTAACTGAGTATCCTACAACTATATCTTATATACACTGACTGTGTATCCTACAACTATATCTACTAACTCTGTATCCTACAACTATATCTTATATCCACTGACTGTGTATCCTACAACTATATCTTATATCCACTGACTGTGTATCCTACAACTATATATAATATCTACTGACTGTGTATCCTACAACTATATCTTATATATACCGACTGCGTATCCTACAACTATATCTTATATATACCGACTGCGTATCCTACAACTATATCTTATATATACCGGTTGTTTATCCAACAACTATATCTACCGACTGTGTATCCTACGACTATATCTACCGACTGTGTATCCTACAACTATATCCACCGACTGTGTATCCTACAACTATATCCACCGACTGTGTATCATACAGTTATATATACCGACTGCGCATCCTACACTTATATCCACCGACTGTTTTCCTACAACTATATCTTATATATACCGAAAGCGTATTCTACACCTATATCCACCGACTGTGTATCCTACAACTATATCCACCAACTGTGCGTCCTACAACTATATCTTATATATACCGAAAGCGTATCCTACAACTATATCCACCTACTATGTATCCTACAACTATATCCACCGACTGTGCGTCCTACAACTATATCTTATATATACCGACTGCGTATCCTACAACTATATCTTATATATACTGACTGCGTATCCTACAGCTATATCTACCGACTGTGCATCCTACAACTATATCCACTGACTGTGTATCCAACAACTATATCTACCGACTGTGTATCCTACAACTATATCCACCGACTGTGCGTCCTACAACTATATCTTATATATACCGATTGTGTATCCAACAACTATATCTACCGACTGTGTATCCTACGACTATATCTACCGACTGTGTATCCTAAAACTATATCCACCGACTGTGCGTCCTACAACTATATCTTATATATACCGACTGCATATCCTACAACTATATCCACCGACTGTGCGTCCTACAGCTATATCTTATATATACCGACTGCATATCCTACAACTCTATCCACCAAATGTGTATTCTACAACTATATCTTATATATACCGACTGTGTATCCTACAACTATATCTTATATCCACCGACTGTGTATCCTACAACTATATCTTATATCCACCGACTGTGTATCCTACAACTATATCCACCGACTGTGTATCCTACGCCTATATGTTATATATACCGACTGCGAATCCTACAACTATATCTTATATATACCGACTGCGTATCCTACAACTATATCCACAAACTGTGTATTCTACAACTATATCTTATATATACTGACTGTGCATCCTACAGCTATATCTACCGACTGTGTATCCTACAACTATATCTACCTACTGTGTATCCTACAACTATATCTTATTTCCACCGACTGCGTATCCTACAACTATATCTACCGACTGTGTTTTCCACAACTATATCTACCGATTGTGTATGCTACAACTATATCCACCGATTGTGTATCCTACAACTATATCCACCGATTGTGTATCCAACAACTATATCTACCGACTGCTTATCCTACAACTATATCCACCGACTGTGCGTCCTACAACTATATCTTATATCCACCGACTGCGCATCCTACAACTATATCCACAAACTGTGTATTCTACAACTATATCTTATATATACCGACTGTGTATCCTACAGCTATATCTACCGACTGTGTATCCCAAAACTATATCTACCCACTGTATATCCTACAGCTATATCTATCGACTGTGTATCCTACAACTATATCCACCGACTGTGTATCCTACAGTTATATATAACGACTTTGTATCCTACAACTATATCCACCGACTGTGTATCCCAAAACTATATCTATCGACTGTGTATCCAACAACTATATCTACCGACTGTGTATCCAACAACTATATCCACCGACTTTGTATCCAACAACTATATCTACCGACTGTGTATCCAACAACTATATCTACCGACTGTGTATCCTACAACTATATCTACCGACTGCGTATCCAACAACTATATCCACCGACTGTGTAACCAACAACTATATCCACCGACTGTGTATCCAACAACTATATCTACCGACTGTGTATCCAACAACTATATCCACCGACTGTGTAACCAACAACTATATCCACCGACTGTGTATCCAACAACTATATCTACTGACTGTGTAACCTACAACTATATCTACCGATGTGTATCCTACAGCTATATCTACCGACTGTGTATCCAACAACTATATCTACCGACTGTGTATCCAACAACTATATCTACCGACTGTGTATCCTACAGCTATATCTACCGACTGTGTATCCAACAACTATATCCACCGACTGTGTATCCAACAACTATATCTACTGACTGTGTAT
This sequence comes from Archivesica marissinica, assembly GCA_014843695.1. Lineage (NCBI taxonomy): Eukaryota > Metazoa > Mollusca > Bivalvia > Venerida > Vesicomyidae > Archivesica > Archivesica marissinica. The sequence continues at coordinate 2,467,331 of CM026392.1, forward strand.
CCTACAGTTATATCTACCGACTGTGTTTCCCACAACTATATCTATTTACCGACTGCGTATCCTACAACTATATATACCGACTGTGTATCCTACAACTATATTTGTGTGTTTTTTGGTGTTTTTTCCACCGACTGTATATCCAACAACTATATCTACCGACTGTATATCCTACAACTATATCTACCGACTGTGTATCCTACAACTATATCTTATTTCCACTGACTGTATATCCACCAACTATATCTACCGACTGTGTATCCTAAAACTATATCCACCAACTGTTTATCCTACAACTATATCTACCGACTGCGTATCCTACAGCTATATCTACCGACTGTGTTTTCCACAACTATATCTACCGATTGTGTATCCTACAACTATATCCACCAACTGCGTATCCTTAAACTATATCCTATATCTACTGACTGTGTATCCTACAACTATATCTTATTTCCAACGACTGTATATCCAACAACTATATCTACCGACTGTGTATCCTACAACTAAATCCACCGACTGTGTATTCTACAGCTATATCTACCGATTGTGTATCCTACAACTATATCTATCGACTGTGTATCCAACAACTATATCTATCGACTGTGTATCCTACAACTATATCTATCGACTGTGTATCCTACAACTATATCTACCGACTGTGTATCCTACAACTATATCTATCGACTGTGTATCCAACAACTATATCTATCGACTGTGTATCCAACAACTATATCTACCGACTGTGTATCCTACAGCTATAACTACCGACTGTGTATCCTACAACTATATCTATCGACTGTGTATCCAACAACTATATCTATCGACTGTGTATCCAACAACTATATCTAACGACTGTGTATCCAACAACTATATCTATCGACTGTGTATCCAACAACTATATCTACCGACTGCGTATCCTACAGCTATATCTACCGACTGTGTTTTCCACAACTATATCTACCGATTGTGTATCCTACAACTATATCCACCGATTGTGTATCCTACAACTATATCCACCGATTGTGTATCCAACAACTATATCTACCGACTGCTTATCCTACAACTATATCCACCGACTGTGCGTCCTACAACTATATCTTATATCCACCGACTGCGTATCCTACAACTATATCCACAAACTGTGTATTCTACAACTATATCTTATATATACCGACTGTGTATCCTACAGCTATATCTACTGACTGTGTATCCCAAAACTATATCTACCCACTGTATATCCTACAGCTATATCTATCGACTGTGTATCCTACAACTATATCCACCGACTTTGTATCCTACAGTTATATATAACGACTTTGTATCCTACAACTATATCCACCGACTGTGTATCCCAAAACTATATCTATCGACTGTGTATCCAACAACTATATCTACCGACTGTGTATCCAACAACTATATCCACCGACTTTGTATCCAACAACTATATCTACCGACTGTGTATCCAACAACTATATCTACCGACTGTGTATCCTACAACTATATCTACCGACTGCGTATCCAACAACTATATCCACCGACTGTGTAACCAACAACTATATCCACCGACTGTGTATCCAACAACTATATCTACTGACTGTGTATCCAACAACTATATCCACCGACTGTGTAACCAACAACTATATCCACCGACTGTGTATCCAACAACTATATCTACCGACTGTGTAACCTACAACTATATCTACCGACTGTGTATCCTACAGCTATATCTACCGACTGTGTATCCAACAACTATATCTACCGACTGTGTATCCAACAACTATATCTACCGACTGTGTATCCTACAGCTATATCTACCGACTGTGTATCCAACAACTATATCCACCGACTGTGTATCCAACAACTATATCCACCGACTGTGCATCCTACAACTATATCTACCGACTGTGTAACCTACAACTATATCCACCGACTGTGTATCTTACAACTATATCTACCATCTGTGTATCCTACAACTATATCTACCGACTGTGTATCCTACAACTATATCTACCGACTGTGTATCCAACAACTATTTCCACCGACTGTGTATCCAACAACTATATCTACCGACTGTGTAACCTACAACTATATCCACCGACTGTGTATCCTACAACTATATCCACCAACTGTGTATCCTACAGTTATATATACCGACTTCGTATCCTACAACTATATCCACCGACTGTGTATCCTACAACTATATCCACCGACTGTGTATCATACAACTATATCTTATTTCCACCGACTGTGTATCCTACAATTATATCTACCGACTGTGTATCCTACAACTATATATTATATCTACCGACTATGTATCCTACAACTATATATTATATCTACCGACTGTGTATCCTACAACTATATCTTATTTCCACCGACTGTGTATCCTACAACTATATCCACCGACTGTGTATCCTACAACTATATCTTATTTCCACCGACTGTGTATCCTACAACTATATCCACGACTGTGTATCCTACAACTATATCCTATATATACCGACTGCGCATCCTACAACTTTATCTACTAACTATGTATCCTACAACTATATCTTATATACACTGACTGTGTATCCTACAACTATATCTACTAACTGTGTATCCTACAACTATATCTTATATCCACTGACTGTGTATCCTACAACTATCTATAATATCTACCAACTGTGTATCCTACAACTATATCTTATATCCACTGACTGTGTATCCTACAACTATATCATATATATACCGACTGCGTATCCTACAACTATATCTTATATATACCGACTGCGTATCCTACAACTATATCTTATATATACCGATTGTGTATCCAACAACTATATCTACTGACTGTGTATCCTACGACTATATCTACCGACTGTGTATCCTACAACTATATCCACCGACTGTGTATCCTACAACTATATCCACCGACTGTGTATCCTACAGTTATATATACCGACTTCGTATACTACAACTATATCCACCGACTGTGTATCCTACAACTATATCTACCGACTGTGTATCCTACAGTTATATATACCGACTGCGTATCCTACACTTATATCCACCGACTGTTTTCCTACAACTATATCTTATATATACCGAAAGCGTATCCTACAACTATATCCACCGGCTGTGTATCTTACAACTATATCCACCAACTGTGCGTCCTACAACTATATCTTATATATACCGACTGTGTATCCTACAACTATATCTTATATATACCGACTGCGTATCCTACAGCTATATCTACCGACTGTGCATCCTACAACTATATCCACCGACTGTGTATCCAACAACTATATCTACCGACTGCGTATCCTACAACTATATCCAACGACTGTGCGTCCTACAACTATATCTTATATATACCGACTGCGTATCCTACAACTATATCCATCAACTGTGTATTCTACAACTATATCTTATATATACCGACTGTGTATCCTACAACTATATCTTATAACCACCGACTGTGTATCCTACAACTATATCTTATATATACCAACTGCGTATCCTACAACTATATCCACCAACTGTGTATTCTACAACTATATCTTATATATACCGACTGCGTATCCTACAACTATATCCACCAACTGTGTATTCTACAACTATATCTTATATATACCGACTGTGCATCCTACAACTATATCCACCGACTGTGTATCCAACAACTATATCTACAGACTGCGTATCCTACAACTATATCCACCGACTGTGCGTCCTACAACTATATCTTATATATACCGACTGCGTATCCTACAACTATATCCACCAACTGTGTATTCTACAACTATATCTTATATATACCGACTGTGTATCCTACAACTATATCTTATATCCACCGACTGTGTATCCTACAGCTATATCTACTGACTGTGTATCCAACAACTATATCTACCGACTGTGTATCCAACAACTATATCTACCGACTGTGTATCCTACAGCTATATCTACCGACTGTGTATCCTACAACTATATCCACCAACTGTATATCCTACAGCTATATCTTATATCTACCGACTGTGCGTCCTACAACTATATCTACCGACTGTGTAACCTACAACTGTATCCACCGACTGTGTATCCTACAACTATATCTACCGACTGTGTATCCTACAACTATATCTACCGACTGTGTATCCTACAACTATATCTACCGACTGTGTATCCTACAACTATATCTACTGACTGTGTATCCAACAACTATATCCACCGACTGTGTATCCAACAACTATATCTACTGACTGTGTAACCTACAACTATATCCACCGACTGTGTATCCAACAACTATATCTACCGACTGTGTAACCTACAACTATATCCACCGACTGTGTATCCTACAACTATATCCACCAACTGTGTATCCTACAGTTAATATACCGACTTCGTATCCTACAGCTATATCCACTGACTGTGTATCCTACAACTATATCCACTGACTGTATATCCTACAGTTATATATACCGACTGCATATCCTACACCTATATCCACCAACTGTGCATCCTACAACTATATCTTATATCTACCGACTGCGTATCCTACAACTATATATTATATCTACCGACTGTGTATCCTACAACTATATATTATATCTACCGACTGTGTATCCTACAACTATATATTATATCTACCGACTGTGTATCCTACAACTATATATTATATCTACCGACTGTGTATCTTACAACTATATCTTATTTCCACCGACTGTGTATCCTACAACTATATCCACCGACTGTGTATCCTACAACTATATCTTATTTCCACCGACTGTGCATCCTACAATTATATCTACCGACTGTGTATCCTACAACTATATATTATATCTACCGACTATGTATCCTACAACTATATCTTATTTCCACCGACTGTGTATCCTACAACTATATCCACCAACTGTGTATCCTACAACTATATCTTATTTCCACCGACTGTGTATCCTACAATTATATCTACCGACTGTGTATCCTACAACTATATATTATATCTACCGACTATGTATCCTACAACTATATATTATATCTACCGACTGTGTATCCTACAACTATATCTTATTTCCACCGACTGTGTATTCTACAACTATATCCACCGACTGTGTATCCTACAACTATATCTTATTTCCACCGACTGTGTATCCTACAACTATATCCACCGACTGTGTATCCTACAACTATATCCTATATATACCGACTGCGTATCCTACAACTTTATCTACTAACTGTGTATCCTACAACTATATCTTATATACACTGACTGTGTATCCTACAACTATATCTACTAACTGTGTATCCTACAACTATATCTTATATCCACTGACTGTGTATCCTACAACTATATCTACCAACTGTGTATCCTACAACTATATCTTATATCCACTGACTGTGTATCCTACAACTATATCTTATATATACCGACTGCGTATCCTACAACTATATCTTATATATACCAACTGCGTATCCTACAACTATATCTTATATATACCGATTGTGTATCCAACAACTATATCTACTGACTGTGTATCCTACAACTATATCCACCGACTGTGTATCCTACAACTATATCCACCGACTGTGTATCCTACAGTTATATATACCGACTTCGTATCCTACAACTATATCTTATATATACCGACTGCGTATCCTACAGCTATATCCACTGGCTGTGTATCTTACAACTATATCCACCAACTGTGCGTCCTACAACTATATCTTATATATACCGACTGCGTATCCTACACTATATCTACGATGGATTACAACTATATCTACCGACTGTGTATCTACAACTATATCTACCGACTGTGTATCCTACAACTATATCCACCGACTGTGTATCCTACAACTATATCTTATATATACCGACTGTGTATCCTACAACTATATCTACCGACTGCATATCCTACAACTTTATCCACCGACTGTGCGTCCTACAACTATATCTTATATATACCGACTGCATATCCTACAACTCTATCCACCAACTGTGTATTCTACAACTATATCTTATATATACCGACTGTGTATCCTACAACTATATCTTATATCCACCGACTGTGTATCCTACAGCTATATCTTATATCCACCGACTGTGTATCCTACAACTATATCCACCGACTGTGTATCCTCCACGTATATCTTATATATACCGACTGCGTATCCTACAACTATATTTACCGACTGCGTATCCTACAACTATATCTTATATATACTGACTGTGTATCCTACACCTATATCTTATATATACCGACTGCGTATCCTACAACTATATCCACCGACTGTGTATCCTACGCCTATATGTTATATATACCGACTGCGTATCCTACAACTATATCTTATATATACAGACTGCGTATCCTACAACTATATCCACAAACTGTATTCTACAACTATATCTTATATATACCGACTGTGTATCCTACAGCTATATCTACCGACTGTGTATCCCAAAACTATATCTATCGACTGTATATCCAACAACTATATCCACCGACTGTGTATCCAACAACTATATCCACCGACTGTGTATCCAACAACTATATCTACCGACTGTGTAACCTACAACTATATCCACCGACTGTGTATCCTACAACTATATCCACCAACTGTGTATCCTACAGTTATATATATACCGACTTCGTATCCTACAACTATATCCACCGACTGTGTATCCTACAACTATATCCACCGACTGTATATCCTACAGTTATATATACCGACTGCGTATCCTACACCAATATCCACCGACTGTGCATCCTACAACTATATCTTATATCTACCGACTGCGTATCCTACAACTATATATTATATCTACCGACTGTGTATCCTACAACTATATGTTATATCTACCGACTGTGTATCCTACAACTATATATTATATCTACCGACTATGTATCCTACAACTATATATTATATCTACCGACTGTGTATCCTACAACTATATCTTATTTCCACCGACTGTGTATCCTACAACTATATCCACCGACTATGTATCCTACAACTATATCCTATATATACCGACTGCGTATCCTACAACTTTATCTACTAACTGTGTATCCTACAACTATATCTTATATACACTGACTGTGTATCCTACAACTATATCTACTAACTGTGTATCCTACAACTATATCTTATATCCACTGACTGTGTATCCTACAACTATATCTTATATCCACTGACTGTGTATCCTACAACTATATGTAATATCTACTGACTGTGTATCCTACAACTATATCTTATATCCACTGACTGTGTATCCTACAAATATATCTTATATATACCGACTGCGTATCCTACAACTATATCTTATATATACCGACTGCGTATCCTACAACTATATCTTATATATACCGATTGTGTATCCTACGACTATATCTACCGACTGTGTATCCTACAACTATATCCACCGACTGTGTATCTTACAACTATATCCACCGACTGTGTATCCTACAGTTATATATACCGACTTCGTATCCTACAACTATATCCACCGACTGTGTATCCTACAACTATATCCACCGACTTGTATCCTACAGTTATATATACCGACTGCGTATCCTACACTTATATCCACCGACTGTTTTCCTACAACTATATCTTATATATACCGAAAGCGTATCCTACAACTATATCCACCGACTGTGTATCCTACAACTATATCCACCGACTGTGCGTCCTACAACTATATCTTATATATACCGACTGCGTATCCTACAACTATATCTTATATATACCGACAGCGTATCCTACAGCTATATCTAACGACTGTGCATCCTACAACTATATCCACCGACTGTGTATCCAACAACTATATCTACCGACTGTGTATCCTACAACTATATCCACCGACTGTGCGTCCTACAACTATATCTTATATATACCGACTGCGTATCCTACAACTATATCTTATATATACCGATTGTGTATCCAGCAACTATATCTACCGACTGTGTATCCTACGACTATATCTACCGACTGTGTATCCTACAACTATATCCACCGACTGTGTATCCTACAACTATATCCACCGACTGTGTATCCTACAACTATATCCACCGACTGTGTATCCTACAGTTATATATACCGACTGCGTATCCTACACTTATATCCACCGACTGTTTTCCTACAACTATATCTTATATATACCGAAAGCGTATCCTACAACTATATCCACCGACTGTGTATCCTACAACTATATCCACCGACTGTGCATCCTACAACTATATCATATATATACCGACTGCGTATCCTACAACTATATCTTATATATACCGATTGTGTATCCAATAACTATATCTACCGACTGTGTATCCTACGACTATATATACCGACTGCGTATCCTACAGCTATATCTACCGACTGTGCATCCTACAACTATATCCACCGACTCTGTATCCAACAACTATATCTACCGACTGTGTATCCTACAACTATATCCACCGACTGTGCGTCCTACAACTATATCTTATATATACCGACTGCGTATCCTACAACTATATCCACCGACTGTGCATCCTACAACTATATCTTATATATACCGACTGCATATCCTACAACTATATCCACCGACTGTGCATCCTACAACTATATCTTATATATACCGACTGCGTATCCTACAACTATATCCACCAACTGTGTATTCTACAACTATATCTTATATATACCGACTGTGTATCCTACAACTATATCTTATATCCACCGACTGTGTATCCTACAACTATATCTTATATCCACCGACTGTGTATCCTACAACTATATCCACCGACTGTGTATCCTACACCTATATCTTATATATACCGACTATGTATCCTACAACTATATCTTATATATACCGACTGCGTATCCTACAACTATATCCACCGACTGTGTATCCTACGCCTATATCTTATATATACCGACTGCGTATCCTACAACTATATCTTATATATACCGACTGCGTATCCTACAACTATATCCACCGACGGCGTATCCTACAACTATATCTTATAAATACCGACTGCGTATCCTACAACTATATCTTATAAATACCGACTGCGTATCCTACAACTATATCCTGTATATACCGACTGCGTATCCTACAACTATATCTTATAAATACCGACTGCGTATCCTACAACTATATCCACCGACGGCGTATCCTACAACTATATCGTATAAATACCGACTGCGTATTTCTTATATCATGAATACAAAGATGTTTTATTGCTTACACATGTACTATTTATAGCAACAGATGCACAAGCAGCAAGACGTTATACACACCAGAGAGTTCAAGGACAGAGGGGGAGTATTTCTGTTGCCATCTGATGCAGTTATTGACACAATGGATGCAGACCAATTGATGCAAACATACTGGAAGTAGGAATACCTGGCAATTAACTCTACCCCATGGCTCAGTGTTTGTGTGTTTTACGTTTATTTTATCGCCGCTACAGGTTGCCCAATATGAGCGACGCCTCCTAAAGAGATTAGTCATTTTTAGATTTTTGGAGGATAGTGCAATGATACAGACAGAGACCCATTCCAGAATCTCCTCTTGTTATTTTACATGTTAATTATATTTATGGTCAGACGGGGGATCGAATCTGCGATCTCTGGATTACCAGTCCAGAGTGTTACCACTGAACTATAGATCCGTCTGTATGGCTCTGCCTAGAAGGCGACATGGGCTAAATCGTCGACCTAGGGACACCCTGATTTAGCTCATTGGGGGCCCCGCTTCACCCTAAAAAAATAATATATTTTTACAATTTCCATACAAAATGTTGCCCAGTAAGCTACACTGCCCTTTCAGTATATATCAGTGATTCATTCAAACATTGAATTTTGGGGCATAATGTGTACACTAGCAGTATCTAATTTGACATTTATTAAATAACAGCATTTAGGGACGCGATCACGCGTTTCTCACTTCTCCCAAAATGTCTAACCTAGTGTTAACCCTGAACCGATAACTTTACGTCTCAGTGTAGGCTTACTAAATATCTGACCTAGTATTAAACCCTGAACCGATAACTTTACGTCTCAGTGTAGGCTTACTAAATATCTGACCTAGTATTAAACCCTGAACCGATAACTTTACGTCTCAGTGTAGGCTTACTAAATATCTGACCTAGTATTAAACCCTGAACCGATAGCTTTACGTCTCAGTGTAGGCTTACTAAATATCTGACCTAGTATTAAACCCTGAACCGATAGCTTTACGTCTCAGTGTAGGCTTACTAAATATCTGACCTAGTATTAAACCCTGAACCGATAGCTTTACGTCTCAGTGTAGGCTTACTAAATATCTGACCTAGTATTAAACCCTGAACCGATAGCTTTACGTCTCAGTGTAGGCTTACTAAATATCTGACCTAGTATTACCCTGAACCGATAGCTTTACGTCTCAGTGTAGGCTTACTAAATATCTGACATAGTATTACCCTGAACCGATAGCTTTACGTCTCAGTGTAGGCTTACTAAATATCTGACCTAGTATTAAACCCTGAACCGATAGCTTTACGTCTCAGTGTAGGCTTACTAAATATCTGACCTAGTATTACCCTGAACCGATAGCTTTACGTCTCAGTGTAGGCTTACTAAATATCTGACCTAGTATTAAACCCTGAACCGATAGCTTTACGTCTCAGTGTAGGCTTACTAAATATCTGACCTAGTATTAAACCCTGAACCGATAGCTTTACGTCTCAGTGTAGGCTTACTAAATATCTGACATAGTATTACCCTGAACCGATAGCTTTACGTCTCAGTGTAGGCTTACTAAATATCTGACCTAGTATTACCCTGAACCGATAGCTTTACGTCTCAGTGTAGGCTTATTAATATCTGACATAGTATTACCCTGAACCGATAGCTTTACGTCTCAGTGTAGGCTTACTAAATATCTGACCTAGTATTACCCTGAACCGATAGCTTTACGTCTCAGTGTAGGCTTACTAAATATCTGACCTAGTATTAAACCCTGAACCGATAGCTTTACGTCTCAGTGTAGGCTTACTAAATATCTGACCTAGTATTAAACCCTGAACCGATAGCTTTACGTCTCAGTGTAGGCTTACTAAATATCTGACCTAGTATTAAACCCTGAACCGATAGCTTTACGTCTCAGTGTAGGCTTACTAAATATCTGACCTAGTATTAACCTGAACCGATAGCTTTACGTCTCAGTGTAGGCTTACTAAATATCTGACCTAGTATTAAACCCTGAACCGATAGCTTTACGTCTCAGTGTAGGCTTACTAAATATCTGACCTAGTATTAAACCCTGAACCGATAGCTTTACGTCTCAGTGTAGGCTTACTAAATATCTGACCTAGTATTACCCTGAACCGATAGCTTTACGTCTCAGTGTAGGCTTACTAAATATCTGACCTAGTATTAAACCCTGAACCGATAGCTTTACGTCTCAGTGTAGGCTTACTAAATATCTGACCTAGTATTAAACCCTGAACCGATAGCTTTACGTCTCAGTGTAGGCTTACTAAATATCTGACCTAGTATTAAACCCTGAACCGATAGCTTTACGTCTCAGTGTAGGCTTACTAAATATCTAACCTAGTATTACCCTGAACCGATAGCTTTACGTCTCAGTGTAGGCTTACTAAATATCTGACATAGTATTACCCTGAACCGATAGCTTTACGTCTCAGTGTAGGCTTACTAAATATCTAACCTAGTATTACCCTGAACCGATAGCTTTACGTCTCAGTGTAGGCTTACTAAATATCTAACCTAGTATTACCCTGAACCGATAGCTTTACGTCTCAGTGTAGGCTTACTAAATATCTGACATAGTATTACCCTGAACCGATAGCTTTACGTCTCAGTGTAGGCTTACTAAATATCTAACCTAGTATTACCCTGAACCGATAGCTTTACGTCTCAGTGTAGGCTTACTAAATATCTAACCTAGTATTACCCTGAACCGATAGCTTTACGTCTCAGTGTAGGCTTACTAAATATCTAACCTAGTATTACCCTGAACCGATAGCTTTACGTCTCAGTGTAGGCTTACTAAATATCTAACCTAGTATTACCCTGAACCGATAGCTTTACGTCTCAGTGTAGGCTTACTAAATATCTGACATAGTATTACCCTGAACCGATAACTTTACGTCTCAGTGTAGGCTTACTAAATATCTGACCTAGTATTAAACCCTGAACCGATAGCTTTACGTCTCAGTGTAGGCTTACTAAATATCTGACATAGTATTAAACCCTGAACCGATAGCTTTACGTCTCAGTGTAGGCTTACTAAATATCTGACATAGTATTACCCTGAACCGATAGCTTTACGTCTCAGTGTAGGCTTACTAAATATCTGACCTAGTATTAAACCCTGAACCGATAGCTTTACGTCTCAGTGTAGGCTTACTAAATATCTGACCTAGTATTAAACCCTGAACCGATAGCTTTACGTCTCAGTGTAGGCTTACTAAATATCTGACCTAGTATTAAACCCTGAACCGATAGCTTTACGTCTCAGTGTAGGCTTACTAAATATCTGACCTAGTATTAAACCCTGAACCGATAGCTTTACGTCTCAGTGTAGGCTTACTAAATATCTGACCTAGTATTAAACCCTGAACCGATAGCTTTACGTCTCAGTGTAGGCTTACTAAATATCTGACCTAGTATTAAACCCTGAACCGATAGCTTTACGTCTCAGTGTAGGCTTACTAAATATCTGACATAGTATTAAACCCTGAACCGATAGCTTTACGTCTCAGTGTAGGCTTACTAAATATCTGACATAGTATTAAACCCTGAACCGATAGCTTTACGTCTCAGTGTAGGCTTACTAAATATCTGACATAGTATTACCCTGAACCGATAGCTTTACGTCTCAGTGTAGGCTTACTAAATATCTGGCCTAGTCGTAGCCATGCACCGATAGCTTTAAGTCTCAGTGTAGGCTTATGCCGACCCGGGTTTATTTGTCGTTTGTCGGGCTACGGTTCTTGTGTTGTAGTATATGTATGTCAGTTGGGGAACTCGCTTGTTGTGAGGTACCGGGGCGGGTCGGGCTATAATTAAAAGATCCAATTCACAATTTAAATTTTACGAAAAGTTTAATTCTTATTTATTTAACCTGGCTCAGATTCTGGATTAGCGTAATGCAGCCAGCATATCGGGGTATATATATTGGCTAGTGCTGGATTCGAACGCACACCTAACCGCACACCTAACCGGATTGGGTGAGTTTTGAAACGCCCACCTATCCAGGTTGGGTAGCCAATTGGTGAATTTTGAATCTTCATGACCAGGAATGCTTCATGACATGTTTAGTATTATTCAAATATGCAACAGAACAAACAATTAATGTTTTTACTGCTTGACACTAATCTCCTGTCACCATATTGCACAGACGAGTAATATAGATGTTGCATAATAACTATCTAGTGTGAATGGTAGTAATTATCTGTGTAAAGATATGAAGCATTTAATGCGCTTAATTGTAACGAACAAAATTTCTAAATTATAAATGTATAAACTCTTCGAAATTTAGTAAGGTTGAAAACGGTTACTTATTAGTTATGGAATTGAAGTCTCTATAAATAAATTGACTCCCTTATTGTATATACAAAATGTACATCTAATAGGAATGAACAGGCTATCAATTTGAGCTTGATAGCACTTACTAAATGTCTGATCTAGTCGTAGCCATGAACCGATAGCTTTAAGTCTCAATGGAGGCTTACTTAGAATGTGATGTGGATATATCGGTGAAAGATGCGATAGCATAATCCGTGTCTTATAGTTATATATAGCATAATCCGTGTCTTATAGTTATATATAGCATAATCCGTGTCTTATAGTTATATATAGCATAATCCGTGTCTTATAGTTATATATAGCATAATCCGTGTCTTATAGTTATATATAGCATAATCCGTGTCTTATAGTTATATATAGCATAATCCGTGTCTTATAGTTATATATAGCATAATCCGTGTCTTATAGTTATATATAGCATAATCCGTGTCTTATAGTATATATACATATCCGTGTTTATAGTTATATATAGCATTGTGTTTTGTTTTTGTTGTGTTTTGTTATATATAGCATAATCCGTGTCTTATAGTTATATATAGCATAATCCGTGTCTTATAGTTATATATAGCATAATCCGTGTCTTATAGTTATATATAGCATAATCCGTGTCTTATAGTTATATATAGCATAATCCGTGTCTTATAGTTATATATAGCATATTCCGTGTCTTATAGTTTATATAGCATAATCCGTGTCTTATAGTTATATATAGCATAATCCGTGTCTTATAGTTATATATAGCATAATCCGTGTCTTATAGTTATATATAGCATAATCCGTGTCTTATAGTTATATATAGCATAATCCGTGTCTTATAGTTATATATAGCATAATCCGTGTCTTATAGTTATATATAGCATAATCCGTGTCTTATAGTTATATATAGCATAATCCGTGTCTTATAGTTATATATAGCATAATCCGTGTCTTATAGTTATATATAGCATAATCCGTGTCTTATAGTTATATATAGCATATTCCGTGTCTTATAGTTATATATAGCATAATCCGTGTCTTATAGTTATATATAGCATAATCCGTGTCTTATAGTTATATATAGCATAATCCGTGTCTTATAGTTATATATAGCATAATCCGTGTCTTATAGTTATATATAGCATAATCCGTGTCTTATAGTTATATATAGCATAATCCGTGTCTTATAGTTATATATAGCATAATCCGTGTCTTATAGTTATATATAGCATAATCCGTGTCTTATAGTTATATATAGCATAATCCGTGTCTTATAGTTATATATAGCATAATCCGTGTCTTATAGTTATATATAGCATAATCCGTGTATTATAGTTATATATAGCATACTCCGTGTCTTATAGTTATATTATTCCATACTATTCAATCGATTATTTAATTCAATTCAAATATTCTTTATTAACTCATTTACACGACATACATGTAATTAGTTAACAGATGTTGTGACACGGGTTGATATATACATAATAAAGAGTACAGCAGAGAAAAGATTCAAGTTTGGAGATGGAAAAAGAGCGAGGAATTCTAGTATTTTGTTTTGTTTCATTTACTTGTTGGTTTGAATGTATTATGATTGATTTGAAACAGATTTTAGGTCAGAATTGTTTCGTTTACGGTGGTTGTTTTGGTCAGGTACACGCCACATACTGTTGACTTGATGCACATTCTTGAGCTGTACATTCTTGAGCTGTAATGAAACACATGATCCGTTTACAAATGAACTAATTTGTTTGTGAACTTATTATTTTTAAATTGCATCGATTTATGAATTGTAGTTACCAGTGTAAACCTATGTCGTCTCTCCACCTGGAATATCAGTATTTAATTTAATAATTATCTACGTCATTAGACTCTAGTACATGACGTCACCATGGCAGTTTGAAAGAGAGGAACTGTCATTGTCAACTTATATTAGACTAAATCCACAAGATGACGTTTCGTGTATTACTCAAGTGTATGCTGAAAGGAAAATGATAATGTTTACATGCTATAGAAAGATTATATTACACGTCAAATAAGTAACAACATTATTTGGAACATTTCAAAAAGGTCTTGTTAATTGCATTAAAAGTTGATTAGAATGTTAAGTTAATTGACATTATAAAGGGCTATATTCAATGTGCGTTGAACCGCGAACAATTCCAATTTGTAAACAACACAAAGAAGAAACATAATCTTCTATAATGTATTGAACAACAACAACAACAACAACAACAACAACAACAACATACTTGCATATTAAATTTTATAAACCACCACCACCGCCACCACAGCCACCACCGCCACAGTCACCACCACAGTCACCACCACAACCACCACCACAACCACCACAACCACCACCATCACCACCATCACCACCACCACCGCCACCACAGCCACCACCGCCACCACCAAGTATTAATCAACAATGTCTTTTGTTGCACCCAGACTAGAGTTGTTGCATGTGGGATGGCGATTATGAAATGTGTGTAGATTACCGTCATAAACCCCTTAGATACCAATCAGCAAAGTGAGGCATACTCTACTCACAGACATGCACACATCTGTCAGAACAACACATAACTGGGTTCTATGAATGGGTTCGCTGTATCCGTAATGGTTGTGTCCTTATGCAAGGCATTGACGTTAGTTCGCTGTACCCGTAATGGTTGT
>CM026392.1:2484527-2547884 GCA_014843695.1 Archivesica marissinica
GAATGCAATAGTTATATGACGGAATGCAATAGTTATATTGCGGAATGCAATAGTTATACGGAATGCAATAGTTATATTGCGGAATGCAATAGTTATATTGCGGAATACAATAGTTATATTGCGGAATGCAATAGTTATATTGTGGAATGCAATAGTTATATTGCGGAATGCAATAGTTATATTGTGGAATGCAATAGTTATATTTGGAATGCAATAGTTATATTGCTGGAATGCAATAGTTATATTGCGGAAATGTAATAGAATATTGTGGAATGCAATAGTTATATTGTGGAATGCAATAGTTATATTGTGGAATACAATAGTTATATTGCGGAATGCAATAGTTATATGTGGAATGCAATAGTTATATTGTGTAAAACAAAAAACAAAAATGGAATGCAATAGTTATATTGTGGAATGCAATAGTTATATTGCGGAATGCAATAGTTATATTGTGGAATGCAATAGTTATATTGTGGAATGCAATAGTTATATTGTGGAATGCAATAGTTATATTGTGGAATGCAATAGTTATATGGCGGAATGCAATAGTTATATTGTGGAATGCAATAGTTATATTGTGGAATGCAATAGTTATATGGCGGAATGCAATAGTTACATGGCGGAATGCAATAGTTATATGGCGGAATACAATAGTTACATGGCGGAATGCAATAGTTATATGGCGGAATGCAATAGTTATATGGCGGAATGCAATAGTTATATGGCGGAATGCAATAGTTATATGGCGGAATACAATAGTTATATTGTGGAATGCAATAGTTATATTGTGGAATGCAATAGTTATATTGTGGAATGCAATAGTTATATTGCGGAATGCAATAGTTATATGGCGGAATGCAATAGTTATATTGCGGAATGCAATAGTTATATGGCGGAATGCAATAGTTATATTGTGGAATGCAATAGTTATATTGTGGAATGCAATAGTTATATGGCGGAATGCAATAGTTATATTGTGGAATGCAATAGTTATATGGCGGAATACAATAGTTATATTGTGGAATGCAATAGTTATATTGTGGAATGCAATAGTTATATGGCGGAATGCAATAGTTATATTGCGGAATGCAATAGTTATATTGTGGAATGCAATAGTTATATTGTGGAATGCAATAGTTATATGGCGGAATGCAATAGTTATATTGCGGAATGCAATAGTTATATTGTGGAATGCAATAGTTATATTGCGGAATGCAATAGTTATATTGTGGAATGCAATAGTTATATTGTGGAATGCAATAGTTATATTGTGGAATGCAATAGTTATATTGTGGAATGCAATAGTTATATTGTGGAATGCAATAGTTATATGGCGGAATGCAATAGTTATATTGTGGAATGCAATAGTTATATGGCGGAATGCAATAGTTATATGGCGGAATGCAATAGTTATATGGCGGAATGCAATAGTTATATGGCGGAATGCAATAGTTATATGGCGGAATGCAATAGTTATATTGTGGAATGCAATAGTTATATGGCGGAATACAATAGTTATATTGTGGAATGCAATAGTTATATTGTGGAATGCAATAGTTATATGGTGGAATGCAATAGTTATATGGCGGAATGCAATAGTTATATGGCGGAATGCAATAGTTATATGGCGGAATGCAATAGCTATATTGTGGAATGCAATAGTTATATGGCGGAATGCAATAGTTATATTGTGGAATGCAATAGCTATATTGTGGAATGCAATAGTTATATGGCGGAATGCAATAGTTATATTGTGGAATGCAATAGTTATATGGCGGAACAAAAGGAATGCAATAGTTATATGGCGGAATGCAATAGTTATATGGCGGAATGCAATAGTTATATGGCGGAATGCAATAGTTATATGGCGGAATACAATAGTTATATGGCGGAATGCAATAGTTATATGGCGGAATGCAATAGTTACATGGCGGAATGCAATAGTTATATGGCGGAATACAATAGTTATATTGTGGAATGCAATAGCTATATTGTGGAATGCAATAGTTATATGGCGGAATGCAATAGTTATATTGTGGAATGCAATAGCTATATTGTGGAATGCAATAGTTATATGGCGGAATGCAATAGTTATATTGTGGAATGCAATAGTTATATGGCGGAATGCAATAGTTATATGGCGGAATGCAATAGTTATATGGCGGAATGCAATAGTTATATGGCGGAATGCAATAGTTATATGGCGGAATACAATAGTTATATGGCGGAATGCAATAGTTATATGGCGGAATGCAATAGTTACATGGCGGAATGCAATAGTTATATGGCGGAATACAATAGTTATATTGTGGAATGCAATAGCTATATTGTGGAATGCAATAGTTATATGGCGGAATGCAATAGTTATATGGCGGAATGCAATAGTTATATTGTGGAATGCAATAGTTATATGGCGGAATGCAATAGTTATATTGTGGAATGCAATAGTTATATGGCGGAATGCAATAGTTATATGGCGGAATGCAATAGTTATATGGTGGAATGCAATAGTTATATTGTGGAATGCAATAGTTATATTGTGGAATGCAATAGTTATATTGCGGAATGCAATAGTTATATTGTGGAATGCAATAGTTATATTGCGGAATGCAATAGTTATATTGCGGAATGCAATAGTTATATTGCGGAATGCAATAGTTATATTGCGGAATGCAATAGCTATATTGTGGAATGCAATAGTTATATTGCGGAATGCAATAGCTATATTGTGGAATGCAATAGTTATATGGCGGAATGCAATAGTTATATGGCGGAATGCAATAGCTATATTGTGGAATGCAATAGTTATATTGTGGAATGCAATAGTTATATTGCGGAATGCAATAGTTATATTGCGGAATGCAATAGTTATATTGCGGAATGCAATAGTTATATTGCGGAATGCAATAGCTATATTGTGGAATGCAATAGTTATATTGCGGAATGCAATAGCTATATTGTGGAATGCAATAGTTATATGGCGGAATGCAATAGTTATATGGCGGAATGCAATAGCTATATTGTGGAATGCAATAGTTATATGGCGGAATGCAATAGTTATATGGCGGAATGCAATAGTTATATGGCGGAATGCAATAGTTATATTGTGGAATGCAATAGTTATATGGCGGAATGCAATAGTTATATGGCGGAATGCAATAGCTATATTGTGGAATGCAATAGTTATATGTCGGAATGCAATAGTTATATTGTGGAATGCAATAGTTATATGGCGGAATGCAATAGTTATATTGTGGAATGCAATAGTTATATGGCGGAATGCAATAGTTATATGGCGGAATGCAATAGTTATATGGCGGAATGCAATAGTTATATGGCGGAATGCAATAGTTATATGGCGGAATGCAATAGTTATATTGCGGAATACAATAGTTATATTGTGGAATGCAATAGTTATATTGTGGAATGCAATAGTTATATTGCGGAATGCAATAGCTATATTGTGGAATGCAATAGTTATATGGCGGAATGCAATAGTTATATGGCGGAATGCAATAGTTATATTGTGGAATGCAATAGTTATATGGCGGAATGCAATAGTTATATTGTGGAATGCAATAGTTATATGGCGGAATGCAATAGTTATATTGTGGAATGCAATAGTTATATTGTGGAATGCAATAGTTATATTGTGGAATGCAATAGTTATATTGTGGAATGCAATAGTTATATTGTGGAATGCAATAGTTATATGGCGGAATGCAATAGCTATATTGTGGAATGCAATAGTTATATGGCGGAATGCAATAGTTATATGGTGGAATACAATAGTTATATGGCGGAATGCAATAGTTATATTGTGGAATGCAATAGTTATATGGCGGAATGCAATAGCTATATTGTGGAATGCAATAGTTATATGGCGGAATGCAATAGTTATATGGCGGAATGCAATAGTTATATTGTGGAATGCAATAGTTATATTGTGGAATGCAATAGTTATATTGTGGAATGCAATAGTTATATGGCGGAATGCAATAGTTATATTGTGGAATGCAATAGTTATATTGCGGAATGCAATAGTTATATGGCGGAATGCAATAGTTATATGGCGGAATGCAATAGTTATATTGTGGAATACAATAGTTATATTGTGGAATGCAATAGTTATATTGTGGAATGCAATAGTTATATGGCGGAATGCAATAGTTATATTGTGGAATGCAATAGTTATATGGCGGAATGCAATAGTTATATTGTGGAATGCAATAGTTATATTGTGGAATGCAATAGTTATATGGCGGAATGCAATAGTTATATTGTGGAATGCAATAGTTATATGGCGGAATGCAATAGTTATATGGTGGAATGCAATAGTTATATTGCGGAATGCAATAGTTATATGGCGGAATGCAATAGCTATATTGTGGAATGCAATAGTTATATGGCGGAATGCAATAGTTATATGGCGGAATGCAATAGTTATATTGTGGAATGCAATAGTTATATTGTGGAATGCAATAGTTATATTGTGGAATGCAATAGTTATATGGCGGAATGCAATAGTTATATTGTGGAATGCAATAGTTATATTGTGGAATGCAATAGTTATATTGTGGAATGCAATAGTTATATGGCGGAATGCAATAGTTATATGGCGGAATGCAATAGTTATATTGTGGAATGCAATAGTTATATTGTGGAATGCAATAGTTATATTGTGGAATGCAATAGTTATATTGTGGAATGCAATAGTTATATGGCGGAATGCAATAGTTATATGGCGGAATGCAATAGTTATATGGCGGAATACAATAGCTATATTGTGGAATGCAATAGTTATATGGCGGAATGCAATAGTTATATGGCGGAATACAATAGCTATATTGTGGAATGCAATAGTTATATGGCGGAATGCAATAGTTATATTGTGGAATGCAATAGCTATATTGTGGAATGCAATAGTTATATGGCGGAATGCAATAGTTACATGGCGGAATGCAATAGTTATATGGCGGAATACAATAGCTATATTGTGGAATGCAATAGTTATATGGCGGAATGCAATAGTTATATGGCGGAATGCAATAGTTATATGGCGGAATGCAATAGTTATATTGCGGAATACAATAGTTATATTGTGGAATGCAATAGTTATATTGTGGAATGCAATAGTTATATTGCGGAATGCAATAGCTATATTGTGGAATGCAATAGTTATATGGCGGAATGCAATAGTTATATGGCGGAATGCAATAGCTATATTGTGGAATGCAATAGTTATATGGCGGAATGCAATATATGGCGGAATGCAATAGTTATATGGCGGAATACAATAGCTATATTGTGGAATGCAATAGTTATATGGCGGAATGCAATAGCTATATTTTGGAGTGCAATAGTTAGTTTGCGGAATGCAATAGTTATATTGCGGAATGCAATAGTTATATGTAGGAATGCAATAGTTATATGGCGGAATGCAATAGTTATATGGCGGAATGCAATAGTTATATGTAGGAATGCAATAGTTATATGTAGGAATGCAATAGTTATATGGCGGAATGCAATAGTTATATGGCGGAATGCAATAGTTATATTGTGGAATGCAATAGTTATATTGTGGAATGCAATAGCTATATTGTGGAATGCAATAGTTATATGGCGGAATGCAATAGTTATATTGTGGAATGCAATAGCTATATTGTGGAATGCAATAGTTATATGGCGGAATGCAATAGTTATATTGCGGAATGCAATAGTTATATTGTTGAATGCAATAGTTATATTGTGGAATGCAATAGTTATATTGCGGAATACAATAGTTATATTGTGGAATGCAATAGCTATATGTGGAATGCAATAGTTATATGGCGGAATGCAATAGTTATATTGCGGAATACAATAGTTATATTGTGGAATGCAATAGTTATATTGTGGAATGCAATAGTTATATGGCGGAATGCAATAGTTATATTGCGGAATACAATAGTTATATTGTGGAATGCAATAGTTATATTGTGGAATGCAATAGTTATATGGCGGAATGCAATAGTTATATTGTGGAATGCAATAGTTATATTGCGGAATGCAATAGTTATATTGTGGAATGCAATAGTTATATGGCGGAATGCAATAGTTATATTGCGGAATGCAATAGTTATATTGTGGAATGCAATAGTTATATTGCGGAATGCAATAGTTATATGGCGGAATGCAATAGTTATATTGCGGAATGCAATAGTTATATTGTGGAATGCAATAGTTATATTGTGGAATGCAATAGTTATATGGCGGAATGCAATAGTTATATTGTGGAATGCAATAGTTATATGGCGGAATGCAATAGCTATATTGTGGAATGCAATAGTTATATGGCGGAATGCAATAGTTATATGGCGGAATGCAATAGTTATATGGCGGAATGCAATAGTTATATGGCGGAATGCAATAGTTATATTGTGGAATGCAATAGTTATATGGCGGAATGCAATAGTTATATTGTGGAATGCAATAGTTATATGTGGAATGCAATAGTTATATTGCGGAATGCAATAGTTATATGGCGGAATGCAATAGCTATATTGTGGAATGCAATAGTTATATGGCGGAATGCAATAGTTATATGGCGGAATGCAATAGTTATATTGTGGAATGCAATAGTTATATGGCGGAATGCAATAGTTATATTGTGGAATGCAATAGTTATATGGCGGAATGCAATAGTTATATGGCGGAATGCAATAGTTATATGGCGGAATGCAATAGTTACATGGTGGAATACAATAGTTATATGGCGGAATGCAATAGCTATATTGTGGAATGCAATAGTTATATGGCGGAATGCAATAGCTATATTGTGGAATGCAATAGTTATATGGCGGAATGCAATAGTTATATGGCGGAATGCAATAGTTATATGGCGGAATGCAATAGTTATATGGCGGAATGCAATAGTTATATTGCGGAATACAATAGTTATATTGTGGAATGCAATAGTTATATTGTGGAATGCAATAGTTATATTGCGGAATGCAATAGCTATATTGTGGAATGCAATAGTTATATGGCGGAATGCAATAGTTATATGGCGGAATGCAATAGCTATATTGTGGAATGCAATAGTTATATGGCGGAATGCAATAGTTATATTGTGGAATGCAATAGTTATATGGCGGAATGCAATAGTTATATTGTGGAATACAATAGTTATATGGCGGAATGCAATAGTTATATTGTGGAATGCAATAGTTATATTGTGGAATGCAATAGTTATATTGTGGAATGCAATAGTTATATGGCGGAATACAATAGCTAGATTGTGGAATGCAATAGTTATATGGCGGAATGCAATAGTTATATGGCGGAATGCAATAGTTATATTGTGGAATGCAATAGTTATATGGCGGAATACAATAGTTATATTGTGGAATGCAATAGTTATATGGCGGAATGCAATAGTTATATGGCGGAATGCAATAGTTATATGGCGGAATGCAATAGTTACATGGTGGAATACAATAGTTATATGGCGGAATGCAATAGCTATATTGTGGAATGCAATAGTTATATGGCGGAATGCAATAGCTATATTGTGGAATGCAATAGTTATATGGCGGAATGCAATAGTTACATGGCGGAATACAATAGTTATATTGTGGAATGCAATAGTTATATGGCGGAATGCAATAGTTATATTGTGGAATGCAATAGTTATATGGCGGAATGCAATAGTTATATGGCGGAATGCAATAGTTATATGGCGGAATGCAATAGTTATATTGCGGAATACAATAGTTATATGGTGGAATGCAATAGTTATATTGTGGAATGCAATAGTTATATGGCGGAATGCAATAGTTATATGGCGGAATACAATAGTTATATGGCGGAATGCAATAGTTATATGGTGGAATGCAATAGTTATATGGCGGAATGCAATAGTTATATGGCGGAATGCAATAGTTATATGGCGGAATGCAATAGTTATATGGCGGAATGCAATAGTTATATGGTGGAATGCAATAGTTATATGGTGGAATGCAATAGTTATATTGTGGAATACAATAGTTATATGGTGGAATGCAATAGTTATATGGCGGAATGCAATAGTTATATTGTGGAATGCAATAGTTATATTGTGGAATGCAATAGTTATATGGCGGAATACAATAGTTATATGGCGGAATGCAATAGTTATATGGTGGAATGCAATAGTTATATGGCGGAATGCAATAGTTATATGGCGGAATGCAATAGTTATATGGCGGAATGCAATAGTTATATGGCGGAATGCAATAGCTATATTGTGGAATGCAATAGTTATATTGCGGAATGCAATAGTTATATTGTGGAATGCAATAGTTATATTGTAGAATACAATAGTTATATTGTGGAATGCAATAGTTATATTGTGGAATGCAATAGTTATATGGCGGAATGAAATAGTTATATTGTGGAATGCAATTGTTATATTGTGGAATGCAATAGTTATATGGCGGATTGCAATAGTTATATGGCGGAATTCAATAGTTATATGGCGGAATGCAATGGTTATATTGTGGAATGCAATAGCTATATTGTGGAATGCAATAGTTATATGGCGGAATGCAATGGTTATATGGCGGAATACAATAGTTATATTGTAGAATGCAATAGTTATATTGTGGAATGCAATAGTTATATTGTGGAATGCAATAGTTATATGGCGGAATGAAATAGTTATATTGTGGAATGCAATAGTTATATGACGGAATGCAATAGTTATATTGTGGAATGCAATAGTTATATGGCGGAATGCAATAGTTATATTGTGGAATGCAATAGTTATATGGCGGAATGCAATAGCTATATGGCGGAATGCAATAGTTATATTGTGGAATGCAATAGTTATATGGCGGAATGCAATAGTTATATGGCGGAATGCAATAGTTATATTGTGGAATGCAATAGTTATATTGTGGAATGCAATAGTTATATTGTTATGTTATATTTCGGGTTTTACGCCTGCATCAGCACCATTTCGGGCTATATCGCCGGCGGGCAGTTTACCTAACAATACCTTTCCTGGGCAGGCTCCAGCGGTTAACAAGTACTTGGGTGCACCAACCTCCGTAAGAAACTGCCAACTTTCTCATATAAATGAGACACGGCCTGAGCGGGGCTCGAACCCGTGACCATCAGTGATGATAGGTTACAGTGGTATACAAGTCAGCGACCTTAACCACTCGACCACGGAGGTGGACAATAGTTATATTGTGGAATGCAATAGTTATATTGTGGAATGCAATAGTTATATGGCGGAATGCAATAGTTATATGTGGAATGCAATAGTTATATGGCGGAATGCAATAGTTATATTGTGGAATGCAATAGTTATATTGTGGAATGCAATAGTTATATTGTGGAATGCAATAGTTATATTGTGGAATGCAATAGTTATATTGTGGAATGCAATAGTTATATGGCGGAATGCAATAGTTATATTGTGGAATGCAATAGTTATATTGTGGAATGCAATAGTTATATGGCGGAATGCAATAGTTATATTGTGGAATGCAATAGTTATATTGTGGAATGCAATAGTTATATTGTGGAATGCAATAGTTATATGGGAATGCAATAGTTATATTGTGGAATGCAATAGTTATATTGTGGAATGCAATAGTTATATGGCGGAATGCAATAGTTATATTGTGGAATGCAATAGTTATATGGCGGAATGCAATAGTTATATTGTGGAATGCAATAGTTATATTGTGGAATGCAATAGTTATATTGTGGAATGCAATAGTTATATTGTGGAATGCAATAGTTATATTGTGGAATGCAATAGTTATATTGTGGAATGCAATAGTTATATTGTGGAATGCAATAGTTATATGGCGGAATGCAATAGTTATATTGTGGAATGCAATAGTTATATGGCGGAATGCAATAGTTATATGGTGGAATGCAATAGTTATATGGCGGAATGCAATAGTTATATTGTGGAATGCAATAGTTATATTGTGGAATGCAATAGTTATATTGTGGAATGCAATAGTTATATTGTGGAATGCAATAGTTATATGGCGGAATGCAATAGTTATATTGTGGAATGCAATAGTTATATTGTGGAATGCAATAGTTATATGGCGGAATGCAATAGTTATATTGTGGAATGCAATAGTTATATTGTGGAATGCAATAGTTATATTGTGGAATGCAATAGTTATATTGTGGAATGCAATAGTTATATTGTGGAATGCAATAGTTATATTGTGGAATGCAATAGTTATATGGCGGAATGCAATAGTTATATTGTGGAATGCAATAGTTATATGGCGGAATGCAATAGTTATATTGTGGAATGCAATAGTTATATGGCGGAATGCAATAGTTATATTGCGGAATGCAATAGTTATATGGTGGAATGCAATAGTTATATGGCGGAATGCAATAGTTATATTGTGGAATGCAATAGTTATATGGCGGAATGCAATAGTTATATTGTGGAATGCAATAGTTATATTGTGGAATGCAATAGTTATATTGTGGAATGCAATAGTTATATTGTGGAATGCAATAGTTATATTGTGGAATGCAATAGTTATATGGCGGAATGCAATAGTTATATGGCGGAATGCAATAGTTATATTGTGGAATGCAATAGTTATATGGCGGAATGCAATAGTTATATTGTGGAATGCAATAGTTATATTGTGGAATGCAATAGTTATATTGTGGAATGCAATAGCTATATTGTGGAATGCAATAGTTATATGGCGGAATGCAATAGTTATATTGTGGAATGCAATAGTTATATGGCGGAATACAATAGTTATATTGTGGAATGCAATAGTTATATTGTGGAATGCAATTGTTATATTGTGGAATGCAATAGTTATATGGCGGATTGCAATAGTTATATGGCGGAATTCAATAGTTATATGGCGGAATGCAATGGTTATATTGTGGAATGCAATAGCTATATTGTGGAATGCAATAGTTATATGGCGGAATGCAATGGTTATATGGCGGAATACAATAGTTATATTGTAGAATGCAATAGTTATATTGTGGAATGCAATAGTTATATTGTGGAATGCAATAGTTATATGGCGGAATGAAATAGTTATATTGTGGAATGCAATAGTTATATGACGGAATGCAATAGTTATATTGTGGAATGCAATAGTTATATGGCGGAATGCAATAGTTATATTGTGGAATGCAATAGTTATATGGCGGAATGCAATAGCTATATGGCGGAATGCAATAGTTATATTGTGGAATGCAATAGTTATATGGCGGAATGCAATAGTTATATGGCGGAATGCAATAGTTATATTGTGGAATGCAATAGTTATATTGTGGAATGCAATAGTTATATTGTTATGTTATATTTCGGGTTTTACGCCTGCATCAGCACCATTTCGGGCTATATCGCCGGCGGGCAGTTTACCTAACAATACCTTTCCTGGGCAGGCTCCAGCGGTTAACAAGTACTTGGGTGCACCAACCTCCGTAAGAAACTGCCAACTTTCTCATATAAATGAGACACGGCCTGAGCGGGGCTCGAACCCGTGACCATCAGTGATGATAGGTTACAGTGGTATACAAGTCAGCGACCTTAACCACTCGACCACGGAGGTGGACAATAGTTATATTGTGGAATGCAATAGTTATATTGTGGAATGCAATAGTTATATGGCGGAATGCAATAGTTATATTGTGGAATGCAATAGTTATATGGCGGAATGCAATAGTTATATTGTGGAATGCAATAGTTATATTGTGGAATGCAATAGTTATATTGTGGAATGCAATAGTTATATTGTGGAATGCAATAGTTATATTGTGGAATGCAATAGTTATATGGCGGAATGCAATAGTTATATTGTGGAATGCAATAGTTATATTGTGGAATGCAATAGTTATATGGCGGAATGCAATAGTTATATTGTGGAATGCAATAGTTATATTGTGGAATGCAATAGTTATATTGTGGAATGCAATAGTTATATTGTGGAATGCAATAGTTATATTGTGGAATGCAATAGTTATATTGTGGAATACAATAGTTATATGGCGGAATGCAATAGTATATTGTGGAATGCAATAGTTATATGGCGGAATGCAATAGTTATATTGTGGAATGCAATAGTTATATTGTGGAATGCAATAGTTATATTGTGGAATGCAATAGTTATATGGCGGAATGCAATAGTTATATTGTGGAATGCAATAGTTATATGGCGGAATGCAATAGTTATATTGTGGAATGCAATAGTTATATTGTGGAATGCAATAGTTATATTGTGGAATGCAATAGTTATATTGTGGAATGCAATAGTTATATTGTGGAATACAATAGTTATATTGTGGAATGCAATAGTTATATTGTGGAATGCAATAGTTATATTGTGGAATGCAATAGTTATATGGCGGAATCAATAGTTATATTGTGGAATGCAATAGTTATATGGCGGAATGCAATAGTTATATTGTGGAATGCAATAGTTATATTGTGGAATGCAATAGTTATATGGCGGAATGCAATAGCTATATTGTGGAATACAATAGTTATATTGTGGAATGCAATAGTTATATTGTGGAATGCAATAGTTATATTGTGGAATACAATAGTTATATGGCGGAATGTAATAGTTATATTGTGGAATGCAATAGTTATATGGCGGAATGCAATAGTTATATTGTGGAATGCAATAGTTATATTGTGGAATGCAATAGTTATATTGTGGAATGCAATAGTTATATGGCGGAATGCAATAGTTATATTGTGGAATGCAATAGTTATATGGCGGAATGCAATAGTTATATTGTGGAATGCAATAGTTATATTGTGGAATGCAATAGTTATATGGCGGAATGCAATAGCTATATTGTGGAATACAATAGTTATATTGTGGAATGCAATAGTTATATTGTGGTATGCAATAGTTATATTGTGGAATGCAATAGTTATATTGTGGAATGCAATAGTTATATTGTGGAATGCAATAGTTATATTGTGGAATGCAATAGTTATATTGTGGAATGCAATAGTTATATTGTGGAATGCAATAGTTATATTGTGGTATGCAATAGTTATATTGTGGAATGCAATAGTTATATTGTGGAATGCAATAGTTATATGGCGGAATGCAATAGTTACATGGCGGAATGCAATAGTTATATGGCGGAATACAATAGTTACATGGCGGAATGCAATAGTTATATGGCGGAATGCAATAGTTATATGGCGGAATGCAATAGTTACATGGCGGAATGCAATAGTTATATGGCGGAATACAATAGTTATATTGTGGAATGCAATAGTTATATTGTGGAATGCAATAGTTATATGGTGGAATGCAATAGTTATATGGCGGAATGCAATAGTTATATGGCGGAATGCAATAGTTATATGGCGGAATGCAATGTTATATGGCGGAATGCAATAGTTATATGGCGGAATGCAATAGTTATATGGCGGAATGCAATAGTTATATGGCGGAATGCAATAGTTACATGGCGGAATGCAATAGTTATATGGCGGAATACAATAGTTATATTGTGGAATGCAATAGCTATATTGTGGAATACAATAGTTATATGGCGGAATGCAATAGTTATATGGCGGAATGCAATAGTTATATTGTGGAATGCAATAGTTATATGGCGGAATGCAATAGTTATATGGCGGAATGCAATAGTTATATGGCGGAATGCAATAGTTACATGGCGGAATGCAATAGTTATATGGCGGAATACAATAGTTATATGGTGGAATGCAATAGTTATATTGTGGAATGCAATAGTTATATTGTGGAATGCAATAGTTATATTGTGGAATGCAATAGTTATATTGTGGTATGCAATAGTTATATTATGGAATGCAATAGTTATATTGTGGAATGCAATAGTTATATGGCGGAATGCAATAGTTACATGGCGGAATGCAATAGTTATATGGCGGAATACAATAGTTACATGGCGGAATGCAATAGTTATATGGCGGAATGCAATAGTTACATGGCGGAATGCAATAGTTATATGGCGGAATACAATAGTTATATTGTGGAATGCAATAGTTATATTGTGGAATGCAATAGTTATATGGTGGAATGCAATAGTTATATGGCGGAATGCAATAGTTATATGGCGGAATGCAATAGTTATATGGCGGAATGCAATGTTATATGGCGGAATGCAATAGTTATATGGCGGAATGCAATAGTTATATGGCGGAATGCAATAGTTATATGGCGGAATGCAATAGTTACATGGCGGAATGCAATAGTTATATGGCGGAATACAATAGTTATATTGTGGAATGCAATAGCTATATTGTGGAATACAATAGTTATATGGCGGAATGCAATAGTTATATGGCGGAATGCAATAGTTATATTGTGGAATGCAATAGTTATATGGCGGAATGCAATAG
The DNA here is from genome assembly GCA_014843695.1 of Archivesica marissinica. Taxonomy (NCBI): domain Eukaryota; kingdom Metazoa; phylum Mollusca; class Bivalvia; order Venerida; family Vesicomyidae; genus Archivesica; species Archivesica marissinica. The sequence continues at coordinate 2,498,923 of CM026392.1, forward strand.
TTATATGGCGGAATGCAATAGTTATATGGCGGAATGCAATAGTTACATGGCGGAATGCAATAGTTATATGGCGGAATACAATAGTTATATGGTGGAATGCAATAGTTATATTGTGGAATGCAATAGTTATATGGCGGAATGCAATAGTTATATGGCGGAATGCAATAGTTACATGGCGGAATGCAATAGTTATATGGCGGAATACAATAGTTATATTGTGGAATGCAATAGCTATATTGTGGAATACAATAGTTATATGGCGGAATGCAATAGTTATATGGCGGAATGCAATAGTTATATTGTGGAATGCAATAGTTATATGGCGGAATGCAATAGTTATATTGTGGAATGCAATAGTTATATGGCGGAATGCAATAGTTATATGGCGGAATGCAATAGTTATATGGTGGAATGCAATAGTTATATTGTGGAATGCAATAGTTATATTGTGGAATGCAATAGTTATATTGCGGAATGCAATAGTTATATTGTGGAATGCAATAGTTATATTGCGGAATGCAATAGTTATATTGCGGAATGCAATAGTTATATTGCGGAATGCAATAGTTATATTGCGGAATGCAATAGCTATATTGTGGAATGCAATAGTTATATTGCGGAATGCAATAGCTATATTGTGGAATGCAATAGTTATATGGCGGAATGCAATAGTTATATGGCGGAATGCAATAGCTATATTGTGGAATGCAATAGTTATATTGTGGAATGCAATAGTTATATTGCGGAATGCAATAGTTATATTGCGGAATGCAATAGTTATATTGCGGAATGCAATAGTTATATTGCGGAATGCAATAGCTATATTGTGGAATGCAATAGTTATATTGCGGAATGCAATAGCTATATTGTGGAATGCAATAGTTATATGGCGGAATGCAATAGTTATATGGCGGAATGCAATAGCTATATTGTGGAATGCAATAGTTATATGGCGGAATGCAATAGTTATATGGCGGAATGCAATAGTTATATGGCGGAATACAATAGCTATATTGTGGAATGCAATAGTTATATGGCGGAATGCAATAGTTATATGGCGGAATGCAATAGCTATATTGTGGAATGCAATAGTTATATGTCGGAATGCAATAGTTATATTGTGGAATGCAATAGTTATATGGCGGAATGCAATAGCTATATTGTGGAATGCAATAGTTATATGGCGGAATGCAATAGTTACATGGCGGAATGCAATAGTTATATGGCGGAATGCAATAGTTATATGGCGGAATGCAATAGTTATATGGCGGAATGCAATAGTTATATTGCGGAATACAATAGTTATATTGTGGAATGCAATAGTTATATTGTGGAATGCAATAGTTATATTGCGGAATGCAATAGCTATATTGTGGAATGCAATAGTTATATGGCGGAATGCAATAGTTATATGGCGGAATGCAATAGCTATATTGTGGAATGCAATAGTTATATGGCGGAATGCAATAGTTATATTGTGGAATGCAATAGTTATATGGCGGAATGCAATAGTTATATTGTGGAATGCAATAGTTATATTGTGGAATGCAATAGTTATATTGTGGAATGCAATAGTTATATTGTGGAATGCAATAGTTATATTGTGGAATACAATAGTTATATGGCGGAATGCAATAGCTATATTGTGGAATGCAATAGTTATATGGCGGAATGCAATAGTTACATGGTGGAATACAATAGTTATATGGCGGAATGCAATAGCTATATTGTGGAATGCAATAGTTATATGGCGGAATGCAATAGCTATATTGTGGAATGCAATAGTTATATGGCGGAATGCAATAGTTACATGGCGGAATACAATAGTTATATTGTGGAATGCAATAGTTATATGGCGGAATGCAATAGTTATATTGTGGAATGCAATAGTTATATGGCGGAATGCAATAGTTATATGGCGGAATGCAATAGTTATATGGCGGAATGCAATAGTTATATGGTGGAATGCAATAGTTATATGGTGGAATGCAATAGTTATATTGTGGAATACAATAGTTATATTGTGGAATGCAATAGCTATATTGTGGAATGCAATAGTTATATGGCGGAATACAATAGTTATATGGCGGAATGCAATAGTTATATGGTGGAATGCAATAGTTATATGGCGGAATGCAATAGTTATATGGCGGAATGCAATAGTTATATGGCGGAATGCAATAGTTATATGGCGGAATGCAATAGTTATATGGTGGAATGCAATAGTTATATGGTGGAATGCAATAGTTATATTGTGGAATACAATAGTTATATTGTGGAATGCAATAGCTATATTGTGGAATGCAATAGTTATATGGCGGAATACAATAGTTATATGGCGGAATGCAATAGTTATATGGTGGAATGCAATAGTTATATGGCGGAATGCAATAGTTATATGGCGGAATGCAATAGTTATATGGCGGAATGCAATAGTTATATGGCGGAATGCAATAGCTATATTGTGGAATGCAATAGTTATATTGCGGAATGCAATAGCTATATTGTGGAATGCAATAGTTATATGGCGGAATGCAATAGTTATATGGCGGAATGCAATAGTTATATTGTGGAATGCAATAGTTATATTGTGGAATGCAATAGTTATATTGTGGAATGCAATAGTTATATTGTGGAATGCAATAGTTATATGGCGGAATGCAATAGTTATATGGCGGAATGCAATAGTTATATGGCGGAATACAATAGCTATATTGTGGAATGCAATAGTTATATGGCGGAATGCAATAGTTATATGGCGGAATACAATAGCTATATTGTGGAATGCAATAGTTATATGGCGGAATGCAATAGCTATATTGTGGAATGCAATAGCTATATTGTGGAATGCAATAGTTATATGGCGGAATGCAATAGTTACATGGCGGAATGCAATAGTTATATGGCGGAATACAATAGCTATATTGTGGAATGCAATAGATATATGGCGGAATGCAATAGTTATATGGCGGAATGCAATAGTTATATGGCGGAATGCAATAGTTATATTGCGGAATACAATAGTTATATTGTGGAATGCAATAGTTATATTGTGGAATGCAATAGTTATATTGCGGAATGCAATAGCTATATTGTGGAATGCAATAGTTATATGGCGGAATGCAATAGTTATATGGCGGAATGCAATAGCTATATTGTGGAATGCAATAGTTATATGGCGGAATGCAATATATGGCGGAATGCAATAGTTATATGGCGGAATACAATAGCTATATTGTGGAATGCAATAGTTATATGGCGGAATGCAATAGCTATATTTTGGAGTGCAATAGTTAGTTTGCGGAATGCAATAGTTATATTGCGGAATGCAATAGTTATATGTAGGAATGCAATAGTTATATGGCGGAATGCAATAGTTATATGGCGGAATGCAATAGTTATATGTAGTAATGCAATAGTTATATGTAGGAATGCAATAGTTATATGGCGGAATGCAATAGTTATATGGCGGAATGCAATAGTTATATTGTGGAATGCAATAGTTATATTGTGGAATGCAATAGCTATATTGTGGAATGCAATAGTTATATGGCGGAATGCAATAGTTATATTGTGGAATGCAATAGCTATATTGTGGAATGCAATAGTTATATGGCGGAATGCAATAGTTATATTGCGGAATGCAATAGTTATATTGTTGTATGCAATAGTTATATTGTGGAATGCAATAGTTATATTGCGGAATACAATAGTTATATTGTGGAATGCAATAGCTATATGTGGAATGCAATAGTTATATGGCGGAATGCAATAGTTATATTGCGGAATACAATAGTTATATTGTGGAATGCAATAGTTATATTGTGGAATGCAATAGTTATATGGCGGAATGCAATAGTTATATTGCGGAATACAATAGTTATATTGTGGAATGCAATAGTTATATTGTGGAATGCAATAGTTATATGGCGGAATACAATAGTTATATTGTGGAATGCAATAGTTATATTGTGGAATACAATAGTTATATGGCGGAATGCAATAGTTATATTGTGGAATATAATAGTTATATTGTGGAATGCAATAGTTATATGGCGGAATGCAATAGTTATATTGTGGAATGCAATAGTTATATTGTGGAATGCAATAGCTATATTGTGGAATGCAATAGTTATATTGTGGAATGCAATAGTTATATTGTGGAATGCAATAGCTATATTGTGGAATGCAATAGCTATATTGTGGAATGCAATAGTTATATTGTGGAATGCAATAGTTATATTGTGGAATACAATAGTTATATTGTGGAATGCAATAGTTATATTGTGGAATGCAATAGTTAGATTGTGGAATGCAATAGCTATATTGTGGAATGCAATAGTTATATGGCGGAATACAATAGCTGGATTGTGGAATGCAATAGTTATATGGCGGAATACAATAGTTATATTGTGGAATGCAATAATTATATTGTGGAATGCAATAGTTATATTGTGGAATGCAATAGCTATATTGTGTAATACAATAGTGATATGGCGGAATGCAATAGCTATATTGTGGAATACAATAGTTATTTGGCGGAATGCAATAGTTATATTGTGGAATGCAATAGTTATATTGTGGAATGCAATAGTTATATGGCGGAATGCAATAGTTATATTGTGGAATGCAATAGTTATATGGCGGAATACAATAGTTATATTGTGGTATGCAATAGTTATATTGTGGAATGCAATAGTTATATTGTGGAATACAATAGGTATATTGTGGAATGCAATAGCTATATTGCGGAATGCAATAGTTATATGGCGGAATGCAATAGTTATATGGCGGAATACAATAGTTATATTGTTGTATGCAATAGTTATATTGTGGAATGCAATAGTTATATTGTGGAATGCAATAGTTATATTGTGGAATGCAATAGCTATATTGTGGAATGCAATAGTTATATGGCGGAATGCAATAGCTATATTGTGGAATGCAATAGTTATATGGCGGAATGCAATAGTTATATTGTGGAATGCAATAGTTATATGGCGGAATACAATAGTTATATTGTGGAATGCAATAGTTATATTGTGGAATGCAATTGTTATATTGTGGAATGCAATAGTTATATTGTGGAATACAATAGTTATATGGCGGAATGCAATAGCTATATTGTGGAATGCAATAATTATATGGCGGAATGCAATAGTTATATGGCGGAATGCAATAGTTATATGGCGGAATGCAATAGTTATATGGCGGAATACAATAGTTATATTGTGGAATGCAATAGCTATATTGTGGAATGCAATAGTTATATTGTGGAATGCAATAGCTATATTGTGGAATGCAATAGTTATATTGTGGAATGCAATAGTTATTTGGCGGAATTCAATAGTTATATGGTGGAATGCAATAGTTATATGGCGGAATGCAATAGTTATATGGCGGAATGCAATAGTTATATGGCGGAATACAATAGTTATATTGTGGAATGCAATAGCTATATTGTGGAATGCAATCGTTATATTGTGGAATGCAATAGCTTTATTGTGGAATGCAATAGTTATATTGTGGAATGCAATAGTTATATGGCGGAATGCAATAGTTATATTGTGGAATGCAATAGCTTTATTGTGGAATGCAATAGTTATATGGCGAAATACAATAGTTATATGGCGGAATGCAATAGTTATATTGTGGAATGCAATAGCTTTATTGTGGAATGCAATAGTTATATGGCGGAATGCAATAGTTATATTGTGGAATGCAATAGCTATATTGTGGAATGCAATAGTTATATGGCGGAATGCAATAGTTATATTGCGGAATGCAATAGTTATATTGTTGTATGCAATAGTTATATTGTGGAATGCAATAGCTATATTGTGGAATGCAATAGTTATATTGTGGAATGCAATAGTTATATTGTGGAATACAATAGTTATATTGTGGAATGCAATAGTTATATTGTGGAATGCAATAGTTAGATTGTGGAATGCAATAGCTATATTGTGGAATGCAATAGTTATATGGCGGAATACAATAGCTAGATTGTGGAATGCAATAGTTATATGGCGGAATGCAATAGTTATATGGCGGAATGCAATAGTTATATGGCGGAATGCAATAGTTATATGGCGGAATACAATAGTTATATTGTGGAATGCAATAGTTATATTGTGGAATGCAATAGTTATATTGTGGAATGCAATAGTTATATGGCGGAATGCAATAGTTATATTGTGGAATGCAATAGCTATATTGTGGAATGCAATAGTTATATTGTGGAATGCAATAGCTATATTGTGGAATGCAATAGTTATATGACGGAATGCAATAGTTATATGGCGGAATGCAATAGTTATATTGCGGAATGCAATAGCTATATTGTGTAATACAATAGTGATATGGCGGAATGCAATAGCTATATTGTGGAATACAATAGTTATATGGCGGAATGCAATAGTTATATGGCGGAATGCAATAGTTATATTGCGGAATACAATAGTTATATTGTTGAATGCAATAGTTAGATTGTGGAATGCAATAGCTATATTGTGGAATGCAATAGTTATATGGCGGAATGCAATAGTTATATGGCGGAATGCAATAGTTATATTGTGGAATGCAATAGTTATATTGTGGAATACAATAATTATGTTGTGGAATACAATAGTTATATGGCGGAATGCAATAGTTATATTGCATGCAGACTATTTTCTCAGGAGGAATTATAGAATTGATACCGATGCGATTGGCCTTGGAGTGAAGATTACTGTTCACTACAGCATTAAGGAGGAATGTAATTTTATGTTAGGTGCAGTGGACATTGTGGTATGCAATAACGTGTATAATATTTTACTACGTATTTGAATAAGACCTTATTGGGAAATTCAAAACATTTGTCTGAGGATGTAAATTTATGTAGTATATAATTATATAGTTGTTAAATGTTTATATTGCTTTGTTTTGTGGAATACAAGTACTCATCTAGAATGTAAATATTTACATTGGTGAACGCAGCAGTTTTATTATGTGGGCAGTATTATTATGTGGGCAGTATTATTTGTATAGCTATGCTTACTTATGGAACAGCTAGCATTAACATACCACTATTACCATTGTTTTGTATTTTTACATTTTGCAGATTTGTTTACAGTTGGTATCTGGAGGGAGATTGAATGTTACATTCATGATAGTCTAAAGAAACTCGGCATGAAAGCAACACCTGATAATACGATAAAGCAACACCTGATAATACGATAAAGCAACACCTGATAATACGATAAAGCAACACCTGATAATACGATAAAAACTTACGAAATGTATTTTAAACATTTTTATAAATTGTGCCATAAATACAAATTTAATCAGGTGATTATAATGTTGCCGTGTATATTTATATCTTCTTTAGAGAGCTCATGTCCATCCGATGCTAATATTAATAGTACCCTTTATGGTATAAGTTGGGCACATAAGTTAGCGGGATTACCAGATCCTTGTAGTTCAATTTTTGTCAGAAATGTTTAAGAGGGCATTTTACGATCAGTTGGAAAAGAACATGATTCAAGGAAACCTGCACAGTGTGACCTAACAGCTATAGTAGACCGATTTTGTAAAGGCAATTGTCTTTCAATAAGCGCTATATTGCTATGATATTTCTTATCTTTTCTGGATGTTTACGATCTAGCAAAGCGGTTTCTTTGAAACACACGTCAGAAGCCTATGTACACCATGAATCATCCCAATCCTACACGAACAAGAGCTAAGAAAATATCCAGAACTGTGTCCGCGTTATTGAGGAAAGAGGGTCTCCATTCTGAACAGATTGCCCAAAGAAGCTTAACAACTTTGTAACCAAATAAGGCATGCCTGTAAACATAAGAAGTGATTTGCTGAATGCGACAGACATTGGGAAAGAAGCGTATGAGCAATTTCACCATGAGCGCTTCATCACGAGGAATGTACGACTAGATAGTCATATCAGCCATCGCAAGATCCATACAATGATCAGCATACAGAACAACAAGCCGAAGCCAACTGTAAAGCATGTACTTCCTTGTATAAAGGCAACAGAACAGTACTTCCTGAATTGCACTCACAGCTAGACGAGGCAGATTCGCGGCTGGTTCTCCATGCCTTCAACTGTGCTTAGGCAGGCTACAAAACCTGTGTAGTTTTGTCCAACGACACTGACGTTGCTGTGGCCATACTCTACCACTTACCTATCCTGAAAGAAGCAGGACTAAGCGAGCTCTGGATGCACTGCACATTTTGCACGGACGTCAAGGTCAAGACGTTTGCAATGTCCTTCCCGCCTTGCACTGCTTGACTGTATGTGATGCAACGAGCAAAGTAGGCACCAAGAAAGCTGCCATAAAAGCCCACCCAATTGCTTAGAAATGTCGAGATTAGAAATGACAATTACACCCGAGACCAAGGCTGATGCTGAAAAATTCCGTGTGCTGGTGTTAAGAGAGAGTAACCAATATTCGTCCTTCACACTGCTTTGTGCCCAAATATATCATCAGACCAAGAGCTCATTACATCAAAATTTACCTCCAACGCCAGAGGGTTTGCTTCCATACATAATGCGAGCCTTATTCGGTACATACTAGATTATCCACAGCTTCCAACCCAGCATCATAGATCCACTACATTTTGGGTATCAGCTAGAGAACGAGTGCCTTGTTCCAGTCACAGGGTGGAAGACTCTGAATAAGCGATGGACAGTGACCTGTAACTATGGCAAGTGTGCTCGAGCCACATGTACATGCCGCAAGGAGGAGGTAGGCTGCACCCATTTCTGCAAAGAGCATGAAGTTGCAAGATGATGCCTGCACCAATCCATATAATTAGATCTGTTTCATTGTGATGTGGGTGTTAATCTTAAATGTGTGTAATTAAAAATTTCAGACCTGATTTAGTTTCTCCGGAAGAACTTCAGAGCCCCTACCATGTACACTAGTTCTCGAATCAACTAAATGTTATTATTTTAAAAGCTTTTATCATGTTCAACAGCCAAATAAAACTATATTTTAAAAACAAGATTGTCAAAATCGTTCAAGAAATGGCCGAGATTTGACCTGTATGGTTTCTCGCCCGACGGGCAACTTTTGGGGCATGCTGGGTAAAATATATAGGGATTTTGTTTAAAGCCTAGGACCTATACTACCATATAAAAGTGTGTTTTCCCCAATACATAAAAATGCATACAACTCAGGCCCAGCCCCTAGAGTATGAGATGATGGGGAGCAAATATGGGTGTTTCTGACAGGTTGACCGAAACAGAATTATAGAAAGCATTGGACAAATACAATCGGTGTCTTTAAGGCTAGGAATATGAATCTACAATTTTGTAAATGGTAGAAATTTCAAAAACGTATCTTCTGTTATGCAGTATGTAGCCAGTTATGCTGATAGATTTGCCAGTTTGACCACTCCTATACATTCGTTTGTTGTATATACATGCAGCAGGTCCGTGCCACACTGATGCAGCTGCCTCTGTTTAAACAGTCTTTCAGATCGGACTTTAAACAGTGGTATCGTGTCGGTGCTGTATACCGTGCATGTAAAAGAACCAGAGGAGACTCTGGAATGTGTCTCTGTTTGCAACATTGCACTATCCTCCAACAATCTAAATTGACTAATCTCTTCAGGAGGTGTCGCTCATATGGGCAACCGGTAGCGACGATAAATAAACGTAAGTCACACAAAATGTATCACTTAAGGTGATAAATAAATTAGATGATAATGATTTATGTTTGGCTGAAGGAACTAAAAGAAAACATAATTATAAGTATGTAGTAATTGTTGAGACATATCTGTTATCTACTAAGTGAGCACTACTAGTCACTATTATACAATGTAATAACATGTTTCCGTTGCATATTGTTCATCATTGGAATAAGTATATTATGAATCTTTTTTCAGGACTTGGAGCGATAACATACACGTGTACATGAATATATCTAGAACTGCATTCAGATAGATGCCAAGAACAGAATTTAAAATAAAAAGAAGTAAATATTCCTAATAAAGTGTGATAATGAATAGACACATGCCAATATTAGAAAGTGCAAATATATCAAACAATGCATCAACTACTGAGATTTATGAAATTGAAGGAGGGTTCAGTGAAGCCCACAGCATAGAAGTGAAACTTGCGTTTATATGTATAGCGTGTATGTCAATAATATCGAGCATATCGGCAGTCACGTTCATGCATCGGAGCAAGAAAATACCATATGCTGCAAAGTTTTTATCAACGGGTTTGCTTACGTTTGATGTACTGTTCATCATAACATCTACAATAAGGAAATTTGTTACCAACATACCAATTAACATTGCCTTTCAAGTTGGTGTGTTCCTATTGCTTAATTTGGCGATTACGACAGTCGTTCTGATGGCCATTGAACGTTATTTTCTAATATTGAATCCAATGGTGTATATGAGCAAAGTAACCACACGGACAATTCGAATAAGTGTTGTGTCTATCTGGGTATTTGATTTTAGCATGTGCCTTACTTTTCGATATGGCGTGTGCTACTATACATCCCAATCGATCGAGGTCTTTACTACTCCAGGGTATTGTAACGGAATGTTATCTTTGTTTTATGGCACTTTACTCTTTGTCGTACTTATCATTGTTTGCGTTTGTTATTGGAAGATATTCAGAGTTGTCCAATCAAAAATGACCGGTGGTCGCTCCATGACTGTAGCGGATACGGTGAAAATGATTCGAAATTACAGATCCACCTCACTCGTGTTTGTGTACATCATTATATTCGCTAGTACCACTATTGCCTATTTAATCTTAGCCATTCTGATAAAAGTTGGTCTCCTAGGTTTGACTGAATTACGAATCTCATTAGAAATTGTGTCCTTTTTTAACTGTATATTGGACCCATTTCTGTACGTATTGTGGTTTAAGGAATGCAGATTAGAACTATTGAAAGTTATTGCCTTTGTATGCAGACGGTATAGAACAAGAGTGGAAGAAATGCGAATTGATGTTTACAATATTGTTTTAGCCGACAGTAAGCCAAAGATAGGGGGTAACCCCCAACTATAGTGTGGAGCTGATTCCGCTTGTTTACCCTTATCGGATGCGAACCACGTGGGTTACCATTCCATGATGCTTACGTTTCATGCGTTACTTTGTTGAATGTTGTATATTAGGGTGATAGTCATGCAATGAAATGTGATTTCGTACCCAGGCTCGGACAGTTCGTACTATATGATTAAGAGTTAGAGCTATGGACATTTCGTACCCAAGTCTAGACAGTTCGTACCCTAGGATAAAGGGTTAGCGTTAGCTTTAGAGTTGTTTCGTACCAAAGTATGGGTAGTTCGTCTCTGTCCAGAACTGTACAGACTTGGGTACGAACCGCGTGTATCTGTAACACGTTCCCTTAATCCTAGGGTACGAACCATCTCAGACATTGGGTACGAAACGTCTGGCATTGGGTTCTCAATATGGATCAATTAATAGTGTGGGTGTTAAATAAACATATATTTAGATGACGGACAATGTATAATATATCAACGCTTGTTCACAGGCCAAGTCGCACCAACAACTTAGGTAAAATGGCAACTCTCCAGCTAGTATTGGTGGAGGAAGAGCCGTGTGGAACCACACACCTTCCACAAGCCAGCTGATATCTTGCTGACGTGAACTAGTTCGACACCCTCAGTGGGATATGAATCAGGGATACGTGATTTGAACTCTAGGTAGCCACTCGGCCAATACATTTGAAATAACCTGGGAACATCTAATTAACTGTTGTCTTCGTAGTGATGTATGCTCCTTTAGTGCGTTTCATTGAGGTATGAACACTGGCCACAATAGGTTGAATGTTATTTTTAGTTCTTTCATAATGAAGCAGGCCTACATGTAGTGAATCAGTAGTTAACTTGCTGCACATGTAATCAACGAGTCGCAACTTCCATGTTATCCGGATGATACTTTAAACCGAGGTATCGTGTCGGTGCTTTATGCTGTACACGTAACAGAACAAGAGGAGACCATCAATTAAAGAAAAGCAATCGGGTCGGTCACAGGTTCTAGCAACATATTAGCTTCCCGACAAAAGATGCGTCCGCCAATATGGGTAGCCGGAAGCAAGATACACAAACGTAAATCAAAAACACGTAGGTCTATATTGGCATAAATGAAAAATGTAGCTACCCTTTCGAATTACATGACAATTCATACCACGATGAAACGCGGAAGAGGAACATTCAATTGTAATCACGAACGAGAGTCGGTGGATGCCCCTACAATTTGTATGTTTTTCCATGAGAATTGTCCATGATTTATTGTTGTACAAGTAAGTACTTGTTGGAGCACTGTGGGTAGATCAAACGTGTGTGTGAGGGTAGATCAGACGTGTGTGTTGTGTGTGAGGGTAGATCAGACGTGTGTGTGTTGTGTGTAAGTGTAGATCAAACGTGTGTGTGAGGGTATAGCAGACGTGTGTGTTGTGTGTGAGGGTAGATCAGACGTGTGTGAGTGAGGATATATCAGACGTGTGTGTGCAAGGGTAGATCAGATGTGTATGTTGTGTGTAAGGGTAGATCAGACGTGTGAGTGTTGTGTGTAAGGGTAGATCAGACGTGTGTATGTGAGTGTAGATCAGATGTATATGTGTTGTGTGTAAGGTAGATCAGATGTGTGTGTGAGGGTAGATCAGACGTGTGTATGTGAGGGTAGATCAGACGTATGTGTGTGAGGGTAGATCAGATGTGTGTATGTGAGGGTAGATCAGATGTATATGTGTTTTGTGTGAGGGTAGATCAGACTGTGTGTGTGAGGGTAGATCAGACGTGTGTGTGAGGGTAGATCAGACGTGTGTGTGTGAGGGTAGATCAGACGTGTGTGTGAGGGTAGATCAGACGTGTGTGTGTGTGAGGGTAGATCAGACGTGTGTGTGTGAGTGTAGATCAGATGTATATGTGTTGTGGGTAAGGGTAGATCAGACGTGTGTGTGTTGTGTGTAAGGGTAGATCAGACGTGTGAGTGTGAGGGTAGATCAGACGTGTGTGTGTGTTAGGGTAGATCAGATGTATATGTGTGTGTGTAAGGGTAGATCAAATGTGTGTGAGGGTATAGCAGACGTGTGTGTTGTTGTGAAGGTAGATCAGACGTGTGTGTGTGAGGATATATCAGACGTGTGTGTGTAAGGGTAGATCAGATGTGTATGTTGTGTGTAAGGGTAGATCAGACGTGTGAGTGTTGTGTGTAAGGGTAGATCAGACGTGTGTATGTGAGTGTAGATCAGACGTATGTGTGAGGGTAGATCAGACGTGTGTGTGAGGATAGATCAGACGTGTGTGTGAGGGTAGATCATACGTGTGTGTGTAAGGGTAGATCAGACGTGTATGTGAGGGTAGATCAGACGTGTGTGTGAGGGTAGATCAGATGTATATGTGTTGTGTGTAAGGGTAGATCAGACCTGTGTGTGTTGTGTGTAAGGGTAGATCAGACGTGTGTATGTGAGGGTAGATCAGATGTGTTTATGTGAGGGTAGATCAGATGTATATGTGTTGTGTGTAAGGGTAGATCAGAGGTGTGTGTGAGGGTAGATCAGACCTGTGTATGTGAGGGTAGATCAGACGTGTGTGTGTGAGGGTAGATCAGACGTGTGTATGTGAGGGTAGATCAGATGTATATGTGTTGTGTGTAAGGGTAGATCAGATATGTGTGTGTGTGTGAGGTAGATCAGACGTGTGTATGTGAGGGTAGATCAGATGTGTGTATGTGAGAGTAGATCAGATGTGTGTTGTGTGAGGGTATATCAGATGTTTTAATAATCAGATGTGTTGTAGGTAATCAACGTGTGTGTGAGGGTAGATCAGACGTGTGTATGTGAGGGTAGATCAGACGTGTGTGTGAGGGTAGATCAGATGTGTGTATGTGAGGGTAGATCAGATGTATATGTGTTTTGTGTGAGGGTAGATCAGACGTGTGTGTGTGAGGGTAGATCAGACGTGTGTGTGTGAGGGTAGATCAGACGTGTGTGTGTGAGGGTAGATCAGACGTGTGTGTGAGGGTAGATCAGACGTGTGTGTGTGTGAGGGTAGATCAGACGTGTGTGTGTGAGTGTAGATCAGATGTATATGTGTTGTGGGTAAGGGTAGATCAGACGTGTGTGTGTTGTGTGTAAGGGTAGATCAGACGTGTGAGTGTGAGGGTAGATCAGACGTGTGTGTGTGTTAGGGTAGATCAGATGTATATGTGTTGTGTGTAAGGGTAGATCAGACGTGTGTGTGTTGTGTGTAAGGGTAGATCAGACGTGTGTATGTGAGGGTAGATCAGATGTGTGTATGAGAGGGTAGATCAGATGTATATGTGTTGTGTGTAAGGGTAGATCAGAGGTGTGTGTGAGGGTAGATCAGACGTGTGTATGTGAGGGTAGATCAGACATGTATGTGAGGGTAGATCAGATGTATATGTGTTGTGTGTAAGGGTAGATCAGATGTGTGTGTGTGAGGGTAGATCAGACGTGTGTATGTGAGGGTAGATCAGATGTGTGTATGTGAGGGTAGATCAGATATATGTGTTGTGTGTAAGGGTAGATCAGACGTGTGTGTGTGAGGGTAGATCAGATGTGTGTATGTGAGAGTAGATCAGACGTGTGTGTTGTATTTGAGGGTAGATCAAACGTGTGTGTGTGTAAGGGTAGATCAGACGTGTGTGTGTGAGGATAGATCAGACGTGTGTGTGTGAGGATATATCAGACGTGTGTGTTGTATTTGAGGATAGATCAGACGTGTGTGTGTAAGGGTAGATCAGACGTGTGTTTGCAAGAGTAGATCAGACGTGTGTGTGAGTGTAGATCAGACGTGGGTGTGAGGATAGATCAGACGTGTGTGTGTGTGTGTAAGGGTAGATCAGACGTGTGTTGTGTGTGAGGGTAGATCAGACGTGTATGTGAGGGTAGATCAGACGTGTGTGTTGTATTTGAGGATAGATCAGACGTGTGTGTGTAAGGGTAGATTAGACGTGTGTGTGAGGATAGATCAGACGTGTGTGTGAGGATAGATCAGACGTGTGTGTTGTATTTGAGGATATATCAGACGTGTGTGTGTAAGGGTAGATTAGACGTGTGTGTGAGGGTAGATCGGACGTGTGTGTGTAAGTTTAGATCAGACGTGTGTGTGAGAGTAGATCAGACGTGTGTGTGAGGATAGATCAGACGTGTGTGTGAGGATAGATCAGACGTGTGTGTGTGTGTAAGGGTAGATCAGACATGTGTGTGAGGGTAGATCAGACGTGTGTGTGTGAGGATAGATCAGACGTGTGTGTTGTATGTGTGGGTAGATCAGACGTGTGTGTGTGAGGATAGATCAGACGTGTATATGTGAGGGTAGATCAGATGTGTGTGTATGTGAGGGTAGATCAGACGTGTGTATATGTGAGGGTAGATCAGACATGTATATGTGAGGGTAGATCAGACGTGTGTATGTAAGGGTAAATCAGACGTGTATATGTGAGGGTAGATCAGACCTCTGTGTATGTGAGGGTAGATCAGACGTGTGTATATGTGAGGGTAGATCAAACGTGTATATGTGAGGGTAGATCAGACGTGTGTGTATGTGAGTGTAGATCAGACGTGTGTATGTGAGGGTAGATCAGACGTGCATTTGTGAGGGTAGATCAGACGTATGTGCATGTGAGGGTAGATCAGAGGTTTGTATATGTGAGGGTAGATCAGACGTGTATATTTGAGGGGAGATCAGACGTATGTGTAAGTGTAGATCAGACATGTGTGCGTGAGAATAGATCAGACGTGTGTATGTAAGGGTAGATCAGACGTGTGTGTGTTGTGTGTAAGGGTAGATCAGACGTGTGTGTGTGAGGGTAGATCAGACGTATGTGTGTAAGGGTAGATCAGATGTATATGTGTTTGTTTGTAAGGGTAGATCAGACACGTGTGTGTGTGAGGGTAGATCAGACGTGTGGGTGTGAGGGTAGATCAGACGTGTGTGTGAGGGTAGATCAGACGTGTGTGTGTGTTAGGGTAGATCAGATGTATATGTGTTGTGGGTAAGGGTAGATCAGACGTGTGTGTGTTTTGTGTAAGGGTAGATCAGACGTGTGAGTGTGAGGGTAGATCAGACGTGTGTGTGTTAGTGTAGATCAGATGTGTGTATGTTAGGGTAGATCAGATGTATATGTGTTGTGTGTAAGGGTAGATCAGACATGTGTGTGTGAGGGTAGATCAGACGTGTGTATGTGAGGCTAGATCAGATGTATATGTGTTGTGTGTAAGGGTAGATCAGATGTGTGTGTGTGAGGGTAGATCAGACGTGTGTGTGTTGTGTGTAAGGGTAGATCACACGTGTGTATGTGAGGGTAGATCATATGTGTGTATGTGAGGGTAGATCAGATGTATATGTGTTGTGTGTAAGGGTAGATCAGACATGTGTGTGTGAGGGTAGATCAGACGTGTGTGTGTTGTGTGTAAGGGTAGATCACACGTGTGTATGTGAGGGTAGATCAGATGTGTGTATGTGAGGGTAGATCAGATGTATATGTGTTGTGTGTAAGGGTAGATCAGAGATGAGTGTGAGGGTAGATCAGACGTGTGTATGTGAGGGTAGATCAGACGTGTGTGTGAGTGTAGATCAGACGTGTGTATGTGAAGGTAGATCAGATGTATATGTGTTGTGTGTAAGGGTAGATCAGATGTATGTGTGTGTGAGGGTAGATCAGACGTGTGTATGTGAGGGTAGATCAGATGTGTGTATGTGAGGGTAGATCAGATATATGTGTTGTGTGTAAGGGTAGATCAGACGTGTGTGTGAGGGTAGATCAGATTTGTGTATGTGAGGGTAGATCAGACGTGTGTGTGTGAGGGTAGATCAGATGTGTGTATGTGAGGGTAGATCAGACGTGTGTGTGAGGGTAGATCAGATGTGTGTATGTGAGGGTAGATCAGATGTATATGTGTTGTTTGTAAGGGTAGATCAGACGTGTGTGTGTTGTGTGTAAGGGTATATCAGACGTGTGTGTTGTGTGTAAGGGTAGATCAGACGTGTGTATGTGAGAGTAGATCAGATGTGTGTGTTGTATTTGAGGGTAGATCAAACGTGTGTGTGTAAGGGTAGATCAGACGTGTGTGTGGTTGAGGATAGATCAGACGTGTGTGTGAGGATATATCAGACGTGTGTGTTGTATTTGAGGATAGATCAGACGTGTGCGTGTAAGGGTAGATCAGACGTGTGTAAGCAATAGTAGATCAGACGTATGTGTGAGGGTAGATCAGACGTGTGTGTGAGGATAGATCAGACGTGTGTGTGAGGATAGATCATACGTGTGTGTGTAAGGGTAGATCAGACGTATATGTGAGGGTAGATCAGACGTGTGTGTGAGGGTAGATCAGATGTATATGTGTTGTTTGTAAGGGGAGATCAGACCTGTGTGTGTTGTGTGTAAGGGTAGATCAGACGTGTGTATGTGAGGGTAGATCAGATGTGTTTATGTGAGGGTAAATCAGATGTATATGTGTTGTGTGTAAGGGTAGATCAGAGGTGAGTGTGAGGGAAGATCAGACCTGTGTATGTGAGGGTAGATCAGACGTGTGTGTGTGAGGGTAGATCAGACGTGTGTATGTGAGGGTAGATCAGATGTATATGTGTTGTGTGTAAGGGTAGATCAGATATGTGTGTGTGTGTGATGGTAGATCAGAAGTGTGTATGTGAGGGTAGATAAAATGTGTGTATGTGAGAGTAGATCAGATGTATATGTGTTGTGTGTAAGGGTATATCAGATGTGTATGTGTGTGTAATGGTAGATCAGACGTGTGTATGTGAGGTTAGATCAAACGTGTGTGTGAGGGTAGATCAGATGTGTGTATATGAGGGTAGATCAGACGTGTGTGTGAGGGTAGATCAGATGTGTGTATGTGAGTGTAGATCAGATGTATATGTGTTTTGTGTGAGGGTAGATCAGACGTGTGTGTGTGAGGGTAGATCAGACGTGTGTGTGTGAGGGTATATCAGATGTATATGTGTTGTGTGTAAGGGTAGATCAGACGTGTGTGTGTGAGGGTAGATCAGACGTGTGTGTGTGAGGGTAGATCAGATGTATATGTGTTGTGTGTAAGGGTATATGAGACGTGTGTGTGTGTTGTGTGTAAGGGTATATCAGACGTGTGTATGTGGTAGATCAGATGTATATATGTTGTGTGTGAGGGTAGATCAGACGTTTGTATGTGAGGGGAGATCAGACGTGGGTATATGAGGGTAGATCAGATGTGTGTATGTGAGGGTAGATCAGATGTGTATGTGTTGTGTTTAAGGGTAGATCAGACGTGTGTGTAAGGGTAGATCAGACGTGTGTGCGTGAGAATAGATCAGACGTGTGTATTTAAGGGTATATTAGACGTGTGTATGTTGTTTGTGAGGGTAGATCAGACGTGTGTATGTTGTGTGTAAGGGTAGATCAGACGTGTGTGTGTGAGGGTAGATCAGACGTGTGTGGGTGAGGGTAGATCAGACGTGTGTGTGTGAGAGTAGATCAGACGTGTGTGTGTGTGTGAGGGTAGATCAGATGTATATGTGTTGTTTGTAAGGGTAGATCAGACACGTGTGTTTGTGAGGGTAGATCATACGTGTGTGTGAGGGTAGATAGGATGTATATGTGTTGTGTGTAAGGGTAGATCAGACGTGTGTGTGTTGTGTGTAAGGGTAGATCAGACGTGTGAGTGTGAGGGTAGATCAGATGTGTTTATTTGAGGGTAGATCAGATGTATATGTGTTGTGTGTAAGGGTTGATCAGAGGTGTGTATGAGGGTTGATCAGACGTGTGTATGTGAGGGTAGATCAGACGTGTATGTGTGAGGGTAGATCAGACGTGTGTATGTGAGGGTATATCAGATGTATATGTGTTGTGTGTAAGGGTATATCAGATTTGTGTGTTTGTGAGGGTATATCAGACGTGTGTATGTGAGGGTAGATCAGATGTGTGTATGTGAGGGTAGATCAGACGTGTGTGTGTAAGGGTATATCAGACGTGTGTATGTGGTAGATCAGATGTATATGTGTTGTGTGTGAGGGTAGATCAGACGTGTGTGTGAGGGTAGATCAGACGTGTGTATGTTAGGGTAGGTCAGATGTGTGTATGAATGGGTAGATCAGATGTGTGTGAGGGTAGATCAGACGTGTGTGTGTAAGTGTAGATCAGACGTGTGTGTGAGGGTAGATCAGACGTGTGTGTGAGGATAGATCAGACGTGTGTGTGTGTGTGTGAGGATAGATCAGTCGTGTGTGTGTAATGGTAGATCAGACGTGTGTGTGAGGGTAGATCAGACGTGTGTGTGTGAGGGTAGATCAGATGTATATGTGTTGTGTGTAAGTGTAGATCAGACGTGTGTGTGTTGTGTGTAAGGGTAGATCAGACGTGTGTATGTGAGGGTAGATCAGACGTGTGTATGTGAGGGTAGATCAGATGTATATGTGTTGTGTTTAAGGGTAGATCAGACGTGTGTGTGTGAGGGTAGATCAGATGTGTGTATGTGAGGGTAGATCAGATGTATATGTGTTGTGTGTAAGGGTAGATCAGACGTGTGTGTGTTGTGTGTAAGGGTAGATCAGACGTGTGTATTGTGTGTAAGGGTAGATCAGACGTGTGTGTGTGAGGGTAGATCAGATGTGTGTGCTGTATTTGAGGGTAGATCAAACGTGTGTGTGTAAGGGTAGATCAGACGTGTGTGTATGAGGATAGATCAGACGTGTGTGAGGATATATCAGACGCGTGTGTTTTATTTGAGGATAGATCAGACGTGTGTGTGTAAGGGTAGATCAGACGTGTGTGTGTAAGAGTAGATCAGACGTGTGTGTGAGGGTAGATCAGACGTGTGTGTGAGGATAGATCAGACGTGTGTGTTTGTGAGGATAGATCAGACGTGTGTGTGTACTGGTAGATCAGACGTGTGTGTGAGGGTAGATCAGACGTGTGTGTGTGAGGGTAGATCAGATGTATATGTGTTGTGTGTAAGTGTAGATCAGACGTGTGTGTGTTGTGTGTAAGGTTAGATCAGACGTGTGTATGTGAGGGTAGATCAGATGTGTGTATGTGAGGGTAGATCAGATGTATATGTGTTGTGTGTAAGGGTAGATCAGAGGTGTGTGTGAGGGTAGATCAGACGTGTGTATGTGAGGGTATATCAGACCTGTGTGTTGTGTATGAGGGTAGATCAGACGTGTGTGTGTGAGGATAGATCAGACGTGTGTGTGTGAGGGTAGATGAGACGTGTGTTTTGTATGTGAGGGTAGATCAGATCGGTGTGTTGTGTGTGAGGATAGATCAGACGTGTCTGTGTGAGGGTAGATGAGACGTGTGTATGTGAGGGTAGATGAGACGTGTGTGTGTTGTGTGCCAGGGTTGATCAGACGTGCGTGTGTTGTTTATGAGGGTAGATTAGACGTGTGTATATGTGAGGGTATATCAGACGTGTGTGTGTAAGGGTAGTTCAGACGTGTGTATGTGAGGGTAGGTCAGACGTATGTGTTTTGTGTGAGGGTAGATCAGACGTGTATGTTGTGTGTGAGGGTAGATCAGACGTAAGTGTTGTGTGTGAGGGTAGATCAGACGTTTGTGTGAGGATAGATCAGACGGGTCTGTGTGAGGGTAGATCAGACATGTGTGTGTGAGGTGAGGGTAGATCAGACGTGCGTGTGTTGTTTGTGAGGGTAGATTAGACGTGTGTGTGAGGGTAGATCAGACGTGTGTGTTGTGAGTGCGGGTAGATCAGACGTGTGTTTTGTATGTGAGGGTAGATCAGATGGGTGTGTTGTGTGTGAGGGTAGATCAGACGCGTGTGTGTGAGGATATATCAGACGTGTGTGTTTGAGGGTAGATCAGACGTGTGTATGTGTGGGTAGATCAGACGTGTGTATGTTTGGGTAGATCAGATGTGTGTGTTGTGTGTGATATATCACATGTGTGTGTTGTGTGTGAGGGTAGATCACACGTGTGTGTGGGGGTAGATCAGACGTGTGTGTTGTGTATGACGGTAGATCAGACGTGTGTGTTTGAGGATAGATCAGACGTGTCTGTGTGAGGGTAGATCAGACATGTGTGTGTGAGGGTAGATGAGACGTGTGTGTGTTATGTGCGAGGGTTGATCAGACGTGCGTGTGTTGTTTGTGAGGGTAGATTAGAGGTGTGTGTGAGGGTAGATCAGATATGTGTGTTGTGTGTGAGGGTAGATCAGACGTGTGTGTGAGGATAGATCGGACGTGTGTGTGCGAGGATAGATCAGACTTGTGTGTTGTATTTGAGGGTAGATCAGACGTGTGTGTGAGGGTAGATCAGACGTGTATATGTGAGGGTAGATCAGACGTGTGTATGTGAGGGTATATCAGACGTGTATATGTGAGGGTAGATCAGACGTCTGTGTATGTGAGGGTAGATCAGACGTGTATGTGTGGGGATTGATCAGACTTGTGTGTGAGGGTAGATCAGACGTGTATATATGAGGGTAGATCATACGTGTGTATGTGAGGGTAGATCAGACGTGTATATGTGATGATAGATCAGACGTCTGTGTATGTGAGGGTAGATCAGACGTGTGTGTGAGGATATATCAGACGTGTGTGAAGGTTGATCAGACGTGTGTGTGTGAGGGTGGATCAGACGTGTGTTTGTGGATATATCAGACGTGTTTGTGTGAGGATAGGTCAGACGTGTGTTTGTGAGAATATATCAGATGTGTGTGTGAGGGTAGATCAGACGTATGTGTTAGGATATATCAGACGTGTTTGAGTGAGGGTAGATCAGACGTCTGTGTATGTGAGGGTAGATCAGACGTGTGTGTGTGAGGGTAGATCAGACGTGTGTGTGTGAGGATAGATCAGACATGTCTGTGTGAGGGTAGATCTGACATGTGTGTGAGAGGGTAGATCAGACGTTTGTGTTGTATGTGAGGGTAGATCAGATGGGTGTGTTGTGTGTGATGGTAGATCAGACGTGTGTGTGTGAGGATATATCAGACGTGTGTGTGTGAGGGTAGATCAGACATGTGTATGTGTGGGTAAATCAGACGTGTGTGTGTGTGTGTGAGGATAGATCAGACGTGTGTGTGTGAGGGTAGATCAGACGTGTGCATTGTGTGTGAGGGTAGATCAGACGTGTGTGTGAGGATACATCAGACGTGTCTGTATGTGGGTAGATCAAACGTGTGTATATGTGAGGGTAGATCAGACGTGTGTGTGTAAGGGTAGATCAGACGTGTGTATGTGAGGGTAGGTCAGACGTGTGTGTTGTGTGTGAGGGTAGACCGGACGGTGTGTTGTGTGTGAGGGTAGATCAGACGTGTGTGTTGTGTGTGAGGGTAGATCAGACGTGTGTGTGAGGATAGATCAGACCTGTCTGTGTGAGGGTAGATCAGACGTGTGTGTGTGAGGGTAGATCAGACGTGCGTGTGTTGTTTGTGAGGGTAGATTAGACGTGTGTGTGAGGGTAGATCAGACGTGTGTGTTGTGAGTGAGGGTAGATCAGACGTGTGTTTTGTATGTGAGGGTAGATCAGATGGGTGTGTTGTGTTTGAGGGTAGATCAGACCTGTGTGTGTGAGGATATATTAGACGTGTGTGTTTGAGGGTAGCTCAGACGTGTGTATGTGTGGGTAGATCAGACGTGTGTATGTGTGGGTAGATCAGATGTGTGTGTTGTGTGTGAGTGTAGATCAGATGTGTGTGTTGTGTGTGAGGGTAGATCAGACGTGTGCGTGAGGGTAGATCAGACGTGTGTGTGTTGTGTGTGAGGGTAGATAAGACGTGTGTGTTGTGTTTGAGGGTAGCTAAGACGTTTGTGTAAGGATAGATCTGACGTGTCTGTGTGTGGGTAGATCAGACGTGTGTATATGTGAAGGTAGATCAGACGCGTGTGTGTAATGGTAGATCAGACGCGTGTATGTGAGGGTATATCAGACGTGTGTGTTGTGTGTGAGGGTAGATCAGACGTTTGTGTGTGAGGAAAGATCAGACGTGTCTATGTGAGGGTAGATCAGACGTGTGTGTGTGAGCGTAGATGAGACGTGTGTGTGTTGTGTGCGTGTGAGGGTAGATCAGACGTGTGTGTGAGGGTGGATCAGACGTGTGTGTGTGTGTGGGTAGATCAGACGTGTGTATTGTGTGTGAGGGTAGATCAGATGTGTGTGTGAGAATAGATCAGACGTGTCTGTGTGTGGTTAGATCAAACGTGTGTATATGTGATCTGGTATGGTATATCAGACGTGTGTGTAAGGATAGATCAGACGTGTCTGTGTGAGGGTAGATCAGACGTGTGTGTGTGTGTGAGAGGGTAGATCAGACGTGTGTGTTGTATGTGAGTGTAGATCAGATGGGTGTGTTGTGTGTGAGGGTAGATCAGACGTGTGTGTGAGGATATATCAGACGTGTGTGTGTGAGGGTAGATCAGACGTGTGTATGTGTGGGTAGATCAGACGTGTGTATGTGTGGGTAGATCAGATGTGTGTGTTGTGTGTGAGTGTAGATCAGATGTGTGTGTTGTGTGTGAGGGTAGATCAGACGTGTGTGTGTGAGGGTAGATCAGACGTGTGTGTGTTGTGTGTGAGGGTAGATCAGACGTGTGTGTTTTGTGTGAGGGTAGCTTATACGTGTGTGTAAGGATAGAACAGACATGTGTATATGTGAGGGTAGATCAGACGCGTGTGTTATGGTAGATCAGACTTGTGTGTTGTGTGTGAGTGTAGATCAGAGGTGTGTGTGTGAGGATAGATCAGACGTGTCTGTGTGAGGGTAGTTTAGACGTGTGTGTGAGTGTAGATCAGACGTGTGTGTTGTATGTGAGGGTATATCAGATGTGTGTGTTGTATGTGAGGGTAGATCAGACGTGTGTGTGTGAGGGTAGATCAGACGTGTGTGTTGTATGTGATGGTATATCAGATGTGTGTGTTGTATGTGAGGGTAGATCAGACGTGTGTGTGTGAGGGTATATCAGAAGTGTGTGTTGTGAGGAAAGATCAGACTTGTGTGTTTTATTTGAGTGTAGATCAGACGTGTGTGTGAGGGTAGATCAGACGTGTATATGTGAGGGTAGATCAGACGTGTGTATGTGAGGGTAGATCAGACGTGTATAAGTGAGGGTAGATCAGAAGTCTGTGTATGTGAGGGTAGAATAGATGTGTGTGTGTGTGTGAGGATAGATCAGACGTGTGTGTGTGAGGGTAGATCAGACGTGTATATGTGAGGGTAGATCAGACGTGTGTATGTGAGGGTAGATATGACGTGTATATGTGAGGATAGATCAGACCTCTGTGTATGTGAGGGTAGATCAGACGTGTGTGTGAGAGGATAGATCAGACGTGTGTGTGTGAGGGTAGATCAGAGGTGTGTGTGTGTGTGAGGGTGGACCAGACGTGTGTGCGTGGATAGATCAGACGTGTGTGTGTGTTTGAGGATAGATCAGACGTGTGTATGTGAGGATAGATCATACGTGTGTGTGAGGGTAGATCAGACGTGTGTGTGTGAGGATAGATCAGACGTGTGTGTCGGAGGATATATCAGACGTGTGTATGTGAGGATAGATCAGACGTGTGTATGTGAGGGTCGATCAGACGTGTGTATGTGAGGGTGGATCAGACGTGTGTGTGTGTGAGGGTAGATCAGACGTGTTTGTTGTGTGTGAGGGTAGATCAGACGTGTGTGAGAGGATAGATCAGACGTTTCTGTGTTTGGGTAGATCAAACGTGTGTATATGTGAGGGTAGATCAGACATGTGTGTGAGGGTAGATCAGACGTGTATATGTGAGGGTAGGTCAGACGTTTGTGTTGTGTGTGAGGGTAGATCAGACGTGTGTGTTGTGTGTGAGGGTAGATCAGACATGTGTGTTGTGTGTGAGGGTAGATCAGACGTGTGTGGGATAGATCAGACGTGTCTGTGTGAGGGTAGATCAGACGTGTGTGTGAGGGTAGATCAGACGTGTGTGTGTTGTGTGCAAGCGTAGATCAGACGTGCGTGTGTTGTTTGTGAGGGTAGATTAGACGTGTGTGTGAGGGTAGATCAGACGTGTATATGTGAGGGTAGAGCAGACGTCTGTGTATGTGAGGGTAGAACAGATGTGTGTGTGTGTGAGGATAGATCAGACGTGTGTGTGTGAGGGTAGATCAGACGTGTATATTTGAGGGTAGATCAGACGTGTATATGTGAGGATAGATCAGACCTCTGTGTATGTGAGGGTAGATCAGACGTGTGTGTGAGAGGATAGATCAGACGTGTGTGTGTGAGGGTAGATCAGAGGTGTGTGTGTGTGCGGGTGGATCAGACGTGTGTGCGTGGATAGATCAGACGTGTGTGTGTGTTTGAGGATAGATCAGACGTGTTTGTGTGAGGATAGATCAGACGTGTGTGTGAGGGTAGATCAGACGTGTGTGTGTGAGGATAGATCAGACGTGTGTGTGAGGATATATCAGACGTGTGTATGTGAGGATAGATCAGACGTGTGTGTCTGAGGGTAGATCAGACATGTGTATGTGAGGGTGGATCAGACGTGTGTGTGTGTGAGGGTAGATCAGACGTGTGTGTGTTGTGTGTGAGGGTAGATCAGACGTGTGTATTGTATGTGAGGGTAGATCAGACGTTTGTGTGAGGATAGATCAGACGTGTCTGTGTTTGGGTAGATCAAACGCGTGTATATGTGAGGGTAGATCAGACGTGTATGTGTAAGGGTAGATCAGACGTGTGTATGTGAGGGTAGGTCAGACGTTTGTGTTGTGTGTGAGGGTAGATCAGACGTGTGTGTTGTGTGTGAGGGTAGATCAGACGTGTTTGTTGTGTGTGAGGGTAGATCAGACGTGTGTGAGATAGATCAGACGTGATTGTGTGAGGGTAGATCATATGTGTGTGTGTGAGTGTAGATCAGACGTGTGTGTGTTGCGTGCAAGCGTAGATCAGACGTGCGTGTGTTGTTTGTGAGGGTAGATTAGACGTTTGTGTGAGGGTAGATCAGACGTATGTGTTGTGTGTGAAGGTAGATCAGACATGTGTGTTGTATGTGAGGGTAGATCAGATGGGTGTGTTGTGTGTGAGGGTAGATCAGACGTGTGTGTGTGGGTAGATCAGACGTGTGTTGTATGTGTGGGTAGATCAGACGTGTATGAGTTGTGTGTGATGGTAGATCAGACGTGTATGTGTTGTGTGTGATGGTAGATCAGACGTGTATTTGTTGTCTGTGAGGGTAGATCAGACGTGTATGTGTTGTGTGTGTGAGGGTAGATCAGACGTGTATTTGTTGTCTGTGAGGGTAGATCAGACGTGTATGTGTTGTGTGTGTGAGGGTAGAACAGACGTGTGTTTGTGTGTTTTGTATGTTTTGGTATATCAGAAGTGTGTGTATAAGAGTTGGTATAACGTACGTATTTGTGTTGTATGAGTTGGTAGAGCATACGTGTGTGTGTGTCTGTGTTGAATATGTGGGTAGATCAAACCTGTGTTTGTTGTGTGGGTGTGTAGATTAGACGCGTGTGTGTGTTGTATGTGCGGGTAGATCAGACGTGTCTGTGTTGTGTGTGTGTAGATTAGACGTGTATATGTTGTATGTGTGGGTAGATCAGACGTGTATGTGTTGTATGTTTGTGTAGATTAGACGTGTATGTGTTGTATGTATGTGTGTAGATTAGACGTGTGTGTGTGTTGTATGTGTTTGTGTAGATCAGACGTGTGTGTTTTGAATGTGTGGTTAGATCAGACGTGTGTGTGTTGAATGTGTGTATCTTAGACGTGTGTGTGTGTTGTACGTGTGTGTAGATCATACCTGTGTGTGTAGCATGTGTAGATGTATCATACGTGTGTGTTGTATGTGTGGGTAGATTAGAAGTGTATGTGTGTAGATTAGACGTGTGTGTGTTGTGTGTGAGGGTAGAGCAGACGTGTTTATTGTGTGTGAGGGTAGATCAGACGTGTGTGTGTGTGTGTGAGGGTAGATCAGACGTGTGTGTGTTGTGTGCAAGTGTAGATCAGACGTGCGTGTGTTGTATGTGTGGGTAGATCAGACGTGTATATGTTGTGTGTGAGGGTAGAACAGACGTGTATGTGTTGTGTGTGTGGGTATATCAGACGTGTATGTGTTGTATGTGTGGGTAGATCAGACGTCTATATGTTGTATGTGTGGGTAGATCAGACGTGTATGTGTTGTATGTGTGTGTAGATTAGACGCGTGTGTGTTGTATGTGCGGGTAGATTAGACGTGTGTATATGTTGTATGTGTGTGTAGAACAGACGTGTATATGTTGTATGTTTGGGTAGATCAGACGTGTATGTGTTGTATGTGTGGGTAGATCAGACGTGTATGTGTTGTATGTGTGGGTAGATCAGACGTCTATATGTTGTATGTGTGTGTAGATTAGACGTGTATGTGTTGTATGTGTGTGTAGATTAGACGTGTATATGTTGTATGTGTGGGTATATCAGACGTGTGTGTGTTGTATGTGTGGGTAGATTAGACGTGTGTGTGTTGTATGTGTGGGTAGATCAGACGTGTTTGTGTTGTATGTGTGGGTAGATCAGACGTGTATGTGTTGTATGTGTGGGTAGATCAGACGTGTATATGTTGTATGTGTGGGTAGATTAGACGTGTGTGTGTTGTATGTGTGTATATCAGACGTGTGTGTTTTGAATGTGTGGGTAGATCAGACGTGTGTGTGTTGTATGTGTGTGTAGATCAGACGTGTGTGTTTTGAATGTATGGGTATATCAGACGTGTGTGTGTTGAATGTGTGTATTTCAGACGTGTGTGTGTGTTGTACGTGTGTGTAAATCATACCTGTGTGTGTTGCATATGTAGATGTATCATACGTGTGTGTTGTATGTGTGGGTAGATTAGACGTGTATGTGTGTAGATTAGACGTGTGTGTGTGTTGTATGTGTGGGTAGATCAGACGTGTGTGTGTTGTATGTGTGTGTGTGTAGATCAGACCTGGTTGTTTTGTATTTGTCGGTAGATCAGACGTGTGTGTTTTGTATGTGTGTATACGCGTAGGCAGATCAGACATGTGTGTGTTGTATGTGTTTGTAGATCAGACGTTTGTGTGTTTTATGTGTGGGTAGATCAGACCTGTGTGTTGCATGTGTGGGTAGATCAGACGTTTGTGTGTTGTATGTTTTGGTAAATCAGACGTGTGTGTTGTATGTGTGGGTAGATCAGACGTGTGTGTGTGTTGTATGTGTGTGTGTGTAGATCAGACCTGGTTGTTTTGTATTTGTCGGTAGATCAGACGTGTGTGTGTTGTATGTGTGTATATCAGATGTGTGTGTTTTGTACGCGTAGGCAGATCAGACGTGTGTGTGTGTTGTATGTGTGTGTAGATCAGACCTGTGTGTGTTGCATGTGTGGGTAGATCAGACGTGTGTGTGTTGTATGTGTTGGTATATCAGCAGTGTGTTTGTATGTGTTGCATGTGTGTGTAGATCAGACGTCGATCCAAGTTTCTTGTATTATT
Organism: Archivesica marissinica; assembly: GCA_014843695.1. Taxonomy (NCBI): domain Eukaryota; kingdom Metazoa; phylum Mollusca; class Bivalvia; order Venerida; family Vesicomyidae; genus Archivesica; species Archivesica marissinica. The sequence continues at coordinate 2,527,347 of CM026392.1, forward strand.
GTTTCTATCGTTTTCATATATTTAGATCGGAATGCCATAAAAAAATCATCTACGTACAATGAGCAATGTTGTTCTATTGTTCTAAATTGTTCTAAACACCCTACTATATTATTAAGTTTTATATTGAATATAGTAGGTGCTAAGATGCTTCATTGTGGAACATCTTGTTCTTGGTCGTAGACCTCAGATAATGTTGTACGTATTCTGACCTTGTTTAATAAAAAGTTATGTACAAATTTGGCTATATGTCCTTTTAAACCAATATTGTGTATATCGTTCATAATTCTATGTTTCCATGTCGTACCATAAGCGTTATCTAAGTCAAAGAAAACGGCAACTACTTGTTGGTTTCTAATAAAACCAGTTGGTACAAATGACTATATTCTAATTAAATGATCATTGGTACTTCTATTTTATCTGAAACCAGTTTGATATCGGGACATCAAGTTATTTGTCTCCATATACCAAACGAGTCTTTATTTACCATCCTCTCCATAGTTTTACAAACGCAACTGGTTGGAGCAATAGGCCGATAGTTTGTTGGATTAATTGGGTCCTTATATGGTTTTGGTATAGGAATTGTTGTTGCTTCAGACTAATATTTTGGAAACATTTCATTGTTTCATATCAAGTTAAAAACTACCAAGAGTTTATTCAATGATGCATTTGGTAAATGTTTAATACTTTGGTAATGAATTTCATCCGAAGCAACAGCAGAGTCATGAGAACTGCTTAACGATTCTTCAAATTCGGAAGGAAGAGGATACTCTTCATTATTATCAGAGTCTAAATTTAGTATTTCGTTTTCTTTTTTTAGTTTTATGTTGTTGAAAAGTATTGCTATTGTTTGTTGGTGAGTTTTTCTCAAAAGCATCTGTTATATCCTTTTTCGTTTCGCAGTTTTTATTTTTGTGTTTTACGTGATGAACTTTGGAACTCTTCATGGTTGTTCGTGAATTTATTGTAGATATATAATTTGTCCACGATGTTCGTTTTGCAACATTAATTGTTTGTCGGGCTTTTGCCCGTAACAATTTTGTTATATTTAGATTATCTATTGTTGGACTCTTATTAAATTTCCTCAAACTATCTTTTCGACTTATTATCGCTTTTTTACATATATTGTTATACCAGGGCCTATTTTCCTTGGACGTTTCAAATACTTTGATATATATTCATTTGAAATATTTATTAAGCTCTCGGTGAAACTCCTGAAGGGTTCTTCCTCATTCTTGAACTTTTCAAAAATCAGTCGTTCTTCACATAGTACATTAAATATCTTCCAATTTGCAGTTTTACAATTCTATCGAGGTAATATACCTCATCAGTTTCCTCTATCTCTTTAATTATTATTGGAAAATGGTCACTACCATGAAGGTCGTTACATACAGACCATTCAAAATCTAAAGTTGAGTGACAAAAAGATAAACCAATAGCCGAATATGTTCCAAAGGCAGGATGTAAATATGTAGGTTGTTTGTTGTTTAATAGACATACATCAGTTTCTGTAATAAATTCATCTATAATGTTTCCTTTTTTATTTTGGTTTTAACATCTGGCCATTAAAATTGTACATAACATTAACACACACACACACACACACACACACACACACACACACACACACACACACACACACACCACACACACACACACACACACACACACACACACACACACACACACACACACACACACACACACACACGCACGCACGCACGCACGCACGCACGCACGCACCACGCACGCACGCACGCACGCACGCACGCACGCACGCACGCACGCACGCACGCACGCACGCACGCACGCACGCACGCACGCACGCACGCACGCACGCACGCACGCACGCACGCACGCACGCACGCACGCACGCACGCACGCACGCACGCACGCACGCACGCACGCACGCACGCACGCACGCACGCACGCACGCACGCACGCACGCACGCACGCACGCACGCACGCACGCACGCACGCACGCACGCACGCACGCACGCACGCACGCACGCACGCACGCACGCACGCACGCACGCACGCACGCACGCACGCACGCACGCACGCACGCACGCACGCACGCACGCACGCACGCACGCACGCACGCACGCACGCACGCACGCACGCACGCACGCACGCACGCACGCACGCACGCACGCACGCACGCACGCACGCACGCACGCACGCACGCACGCACGCACGCACGCACGCACGCACGCACGCACGCACGCACGCACGCACGCACGCACGCACGCACGCACGCACGCACGCACGCACGCACGCACGCACGCACGCACGCACGCACGCACGCACGCACGCACGCACGCACGCACGCACGCACGCACGCACGCACGCACGCACGCACGCACGCACGCACGCACGCACGCACGCACGCACGCACGCACGCACGCACGCACGCACGCACTCACGCACGCACGCACGCACGCACTCACGCACGCACGCACGCACGCACGCACGCACGCACGCACGCACGCACGCACGCACGCACGCACGCACGCACGCACGCACGCACGCACGCACGCACGCACGCACGCACGCACGCACGCACTCACGCACGCACGCACGCACGCACGCACGCACGCACGCACGCACGCACGCACGCACGCACGCACGCACGCTCGCACGCACGCACGCACGCACGCACGCACGCACGCACGCACGCACGCACGCACGCACGCACGCACGCACGCACGCACGACACACACACACGCACACACGCACGCACGACAACGCACCACGACACGCACGCACACACGCACACACGCACGCACGCACACACGCACACACGCACACACGCACACACGCACACACGCACACACTCGCACACACACACACGCACGCACGCACGCACGCACGCAGGCGCGCACGCGCGCACACGCGCACACGCTCACACGCTCACACACGCTCACACGCTCACACACGCTCACACACGCGCACGCGCACGCACACGCACACGCACACGCACGCACGCACGCTCGCACGCACGCACGCCGCACGCACGCACGCACGCACGCGCACACACGCGCACACGCGCACACGCGCACACGCGCGCACGCGCACGCACACGCACACGCCGCAATCACACACACCACTCACCAAACTATAGGTCTAAGCTTTCACAGCCTCTCTGTTCCCCTCAACCGTTCAGTGCCAGTAGTGTTAAGTATTGTTACTGCAATTAACAGAAAGTGGAAAACATGCATAGAACATAGAATGATAGCTGTGTAACATGCATAGAGTAATAGATTTCACTGCTACTTTGAAATTATTCATTCCAACCGTAAAGCCTTGGTCACATAGTACGTAGTTGACCGTAGTAGGGAATGACCGTAGTGGACCGTAGTTGAACGTACAAAACGTAGTTGAGCGTAGTTACACGTAGTTAACCGTAGTTCAACGTATTAATAAACGTAGTTCGAACTTATGATTTGCCCGTAGTTAGCACATCATTTTTCAACATGTTCAAAAATTGTCTACGGTCAAGTACGATGCCAATACCGTACTGTGACCGTAGTTTGAACGTAGTTGACCTTAGTTAACCGTAATTGACCCTACTTCACCGTAGTTGACCGTAGCAAAAATCGTAGAGGTCAAATAATAAGAAATCTGTCGCTACATTTCTGGGATTACACACATCTTGTTATTTGAGGATTCAATTATTCTTTTAACTGCATACTGTACACAATGGGTGACAGAGTCACGATTGCGAAGTTCTTGGGTCAGGATAACATGGAACTTGCGGGTCTGGCAAGAAACCTTGTGGAATTAGAAGACCTAGAGGAACAAGAAAGGAGGGATAATAATAGACAAAGGAGATGGTGGACCAGGGGACTGGCTACTGCGTAGACCAGTCCACGGTCAGTATGAGGCTCTGATGGCAGAGCTTCAAGTGGAGGACCCCCAGGCTTTCCAGCAATTTCTGCGAGTAGATGTGGCCACATTCCATGATATCCTGGCTAGGATTGAGGAGATGGTAGAATTACGTGATTTATTACAATGTTGACTCGTCAACATCCAAAAGCACAATGACCGTAGCTTACCCGTACTGCGCAGGCGCAGCCACGATGTTTTACCGTAGCTCAACGCGGTTGACCCTAGTTTACCGTAGTTGTGCGTACTTAGAACGTAGTTTATACGTAGTGTACCGTAGTTACCCGTAGTTAGACGTAGTGATACCCTAGTTAAACATAGCCACTCTGGTCGTAGTTCAACGTAGTTGACCGTACTTACACGTAGTTCAACCTAGTAGACTTTCTATATTTCCTCTTTTTGCCAATTTTGAACCTACTTCGAACCTACTTCGAACCTACTTCAACGTAGTTGACAGTAGTTACACTACGGTGGACTACGTTTGAAGTGAACTACGGTCAACTACGTGCATGACCGTAAATGTGACCAATGCTTAAATACCATTACCCGCGGAAATAATTATAAACATACAAAAACGCGATTAACGGACTCTAGTAAACAAACCGGTGTTCAAGACCATTCCAGCTAATCACTTATTTATTAACCAAACAATACTGCATAAATGCATTATTACCAGACAATTGACACTTCATTAGAAGTAAACTAACCCGAATAAAGCTGTAGATCATTGGTAGCACTTTCTATATACAGCAAGTAATAAATGTATGACTGATCTCCAACTGAGTGAGTATCAAATCTGGCTGTAAACCCAATTAGTCCCCAGTCATACTTCAATTCCCAAATATGTATTCATACTATTATGACATAATGAAATAAGGGAGATAACAAACTATATGAAATGACTTTTAAAAAACAAGATTAGTTTCCCTTATTTACATGCTATCAAACATGTATAATTTTATATGACAGACATGCACAGATACATGGTACATGTTGTATAACAGACCGACGGGTACAGGTACATGGTACATGTATAACAGTGAGACATGAACAGAGACATGATACATGTATGACATACATACACGGATATATACATGGCACATGCATAACATACATACAGGCACAGATACATGGTACATGCATAACATACATACAGGCACAGATACATGGTACATGCATAACATACATACAGGCACAGATACATGGCACATGCATAACATACATACAGGCACAGATACATGGCACATGCATAACATACATACAGGCACAGATACATGGCACAGGTATAGCATACATACAGGCACAGATACATGGCACATGTATAGCATACATACAGGCACAGATACATGGTACATGGATAACATACATACATGCAGAAATACATGGTAAATGTATAACATACATACATACATGCACAGATACATGGTACATATATAACATACATACATACATGCACAGATACATGGTTCATATATAACATACATACATACATGCACAGATACATGGTACATGTATAACATACATACATACACAGATAAATGGTACATGTATAACATACATACATGCACAGATACATGGTACATGTATAACATACATACATACATGCACAGATACATGGTACATGTATAACATACATACATACACAGATACATGGTACATATATAACATACATACATACATGCACAGATACATGGTACATGCATAACATACATACATACACAGATACATAGTACATGTATGACATACATACAGGCACAGATACATGGTACATGTATAACATACATACATACATGCACAGATACATGGTACATGTATAACATACATACAGGCACAGATACATGGTACATGTATAACATACATACATGCATGCACAGATACATGGTACATGTATAACATACATACATACATGCACAGATACATGGTACATGTATAACATACATACATACATGCACAGATACATGGTACATGTATAACATACATACATACATGCACAGATACATGGTACATGTATAACATACATACATGCACATATACATGGTACATGTATAACATACATACATGCATACAGGCACAGATACATGGTACATGTATAACATACATACATGCACAGATACATGGTACATGTATAACATACATACAGGCACAGATACATGGTACATGTATAACATACATACATGCACAGATACATGGTACATGTATAACATACATACAGGCACAGATACATGGTACATGTATAACATACATACAGGCACAGATACATGGTACATGTATAACACACATACATGCACAGATACATAGTACATATATAACATACATACAGGCACATATACATGGTACATGTATAACATAAATACATGCACAGATACATGGTACATGTATAACATACATACAGGCACAGATACATGGTACATGTATAACATACATACAGGCACAGATACATGGTACATGTATAACATACATACATGCACAGATACATGGTACATGTATAACATACATACATGCACAGATACATGGTACATGTATAACATACATACAGGCACAGATATATGGTACATGTATAACATACATACATGCACAGATACATGGTACATGTATAACATACACACATACACAAATACATGATACATATATAACATACATACATACATGCACAGATACATGGTACATGTATAACTTACATACATGCACAGATACATGGTACATATATAACTTACATACATGCACAGATACATGGTACATGTATAACATACATACATGCACAGATACATGGTACATATATAACATACATACATGCACAGATACATGGTACATGTATAACATACATACATGCATGCACAGATACATGGTACATGTATAGCATACATACATGCACAGATACATGGTACATGTATAACATACATACATGCACAGATACATGGTACATGTATAACATACATACATGCACAGATACATGGTACATATATAACATACATACATGCATGCATGCACAGATACATGGTACATATATAACTTACATACATGCCCATATACATGGTACATGTATAACATACATACATGCACAGATACATGGTACATGTATAACATACATAAATACATACACAGATACATGGTACCTGTATAACATACATACATACATGCACAGATACATCATACATGTATAACATACATACATACATGCACATATACATGGTACATGTATAACATACATACATACATGCACAGATACATGGTACATGTATAACATACATACCTACACAGATACATGGTACATGTATAACATACATACATACACAGATACATGGTACATGTATAACATACATACATACATGCACAGATACATGGTACATGTATAACATACATACATACACAGATACATGGTACATGTATAACATACATACATACACAGATACATGGTACATGTATAAAAAACATACATACACAGATACATGGTACATGTATAACATACATACATGCACAGATACATGGTACATATATAACATACATACATGCACAGATACATGGTACATATATAACATACATACATACAAGCACAGATACATGGTACATGTATAACATACATACATACATGCACAGATACATGGTACATGTATTACATACATACATGCACAGATACATGGTACATGTATAGCATACATACATACATGCACAGATACATGGTACATATATAACATACATACATGCACAGATACATGGTACATATATAACCTACATACATGCACAGATACATGGTACATATATAACATACATACACACATGCACAGATACATGGTACATGCATAACATACATACATGCACAGATACATGGTACATGTATAACATACATACATACATATACAGATACATGGTACATATATAACATACATACATACACACATGCACAGATACATGGCACATGCATAACATACATACATGCACAGATACATGGTACATATATAACATACATACATGCATGCATGCACAGATACATGGTACATGTATAACATACATACATGCCCAGATACATGGTACATGTATAAGATACATACATGCCGAGATACATGGTACATATATAACATACATACATGCACAGATACAAGGTACATATATAACATACATACATGCACAGATACATGGTACATATATAACATACATACATGCACAGATACATGGTACATGTATAACATACATACATGCCCAGATACATGGTAGATATATAACATACATACATACACAGATACATGGTACATGTATAACATACATACATGCACAGATACATGGTACATATATAACATACATACATACATGCACAGATACATGGTACACATATAGATACATACATACATGCACAGATACATGGTACATATATAACATACATACATACATGCACAGATACATGGTACATATATAACATACATACATACATGCACAGATACATGGTACATATATAACATACATACATACATGCACAGATACATGGTACATATATAACATACATACATACATACATGCACAGATACATGGTACATGTATAACATACATACATGCACAGATACATGGTACATGTATAACATACATACATGCCCAGATACATTGTACATGTATAACATACATACATGCCCAGATACATTGTACTTGTATAACATACATACATGCACAGATACATGGTGCATGTATAACATACATATATATATGCACAGATACATGGTACATGTATAACATATATACATGCACAGATACATGATACATGTATAACATACATACATACATGCACAGATACATGGTACATGTATAACATACATACAGGCACAGATACATGGTACATGTATAACATACATACATGCACAGATACATGGTACATGTATAACATACATACATGCACAGATACATGGTACATGTATAACATACATACAGGCACAGATATATGGTACATGTATAACTTACATACATGCACAGATACATGGTACATATATAACTTACATACATGCACAGATACATGGTACATGTATAACATACATACATGCACAGATACATGGTACATATATAACATACATACATGCACAGATACATGGTACATGTATAACATACATACAGGCATGCACAGATACATGGTACATGTATAGCATACATACATGCACAGATACATGGTACATGTATAACATACATACATGCACAGATACATGGTACATGTATAACATACATACATGCACAGATACCTGGGACATGTATAACATACATACATACATGCACAGATACATGGTACATATATAGCATACATATATACATGCACAGATAGATGGTACATATATAACATACATACATACATGCACAGATACATGGTACATGTATAACATACATACATGCACAGATACATAGTACATATATAACATACATACATGCACAGATACATAGTACATATATAACATACATACATGCACAGATACATGGTACATATATAACATACATACATGCATGCATGCACAGATACATGGTACATGTATAACATACATACATGCCCAGATACATGGTACATGTATAAGATACATACATGCCGAGATACATGGTACATATATAACATACATACATGCACAGATACAAGGTACATATATAACATACATACATGCACAGATACATGGTACATATATAACATACATACATGCACAGATACATGGTACATGTATAACATACATACATGCCCAGATACATGGTAGATATATAACATACATACATGCACAGATACATGGTACATGTATAACATACATACATGCACAGATACATGGTACATATATAACATACATACATACATGCACAGATACATGGTACATATATAGATACATACATACATGCACAGATACAATGTACATATATAACATACATACATACATGCACAGATACATGGTACATATATAACATACATACATACATGCACAGATACATGGTACATATATAACAGACATACATATATGCACAGATACATGGTACATGTATAACATACATACATGCACAGATACATGATACATGTATAACATAAATACATACATGCACAGATACATGGTACATGTATAACATACATACATGCACAGATACATGGTACATGTATAACATACATACATACATGCACAGATACATGGTACATGTATAACATACATACATGCACAGATACATGGTACATGTATAACATACATACATGCACAGATACATGGTACATATATAACATACATACATACACATATACATGGTACATGTATAACATACATACATACATGCACAGATACATGGTACATATATAACATACATACATAATGCACAGATACATGGTACATGTATAACATACATACATGCACAGATACATGGTACATGTATAACATAAATACATACATGCACAGATACATGGTACATGTATAACATACATACATGCACAGATACATGGTACATGTATAACATACATACATACATGCACAGATACATGGTACATGTATAACATACATACATGCACAGATACATGGTACATGTATAACATACATACATGCACAGATACATGGTACATATATAACATACATACATACACAGATACATGGTACATGTATAACATACATACATGCACAGATACATGGTACATGTATAACATACATACATGCACAGATACATGGTACATGTATAACATACATACATGCACAGATACATGGTACATGTATAACATACATACATGCACAGATACATGGTACATATATAACATACATACATGCACAGATACATGGTACATGTATAACATACATACATGCACAGATACATGGTACATGTATAACATACATACATGCTTGCACAGATACATGGTACATGTATAACATACATACATACACAGATACATGGTACATATATAACATACATACATGCACAGATACATGGTACATGTATAACATACATACATGCCCAGATACATGGTACATATATAACATACATACATGCACATATACATGGTACATATATAACATACATACATGCACAGATACATGGTACATATATAACATACATGCATGCCCAGATACATGGTACATGATACATACATACATACACAGATACATGGTACATATATAACTTACATACATGCACATATACATGGTATATGTATAACATACATACATGCACAGATACATGGTACATATATAACATACATACATGCACATATACATGGTACATGTATAACATACATACATGCACAGATACATGGTACATGTATAACATACATACATGCACAGATACATGGTACATGTATAACATACATACATACATGCACAGATACATGGTACATGTATAACATACATACATGCACAGATACATGGTACATGTATAGCATACATACATGCACAGATACATGGTACATATATAACATACATACATACACATATACATGGTACATGTATAACATACATACATACATGCACAGATACATGGTACATATATAACTTACATACATGCACAGATACATGGTACATGTATAACATACATACATGCACAGATACATGGTACATGTATAAAATACATACATACACAGATACATGGTACATATATAACATACATACATGCACATATACATGGTACATGTATAACATACATACATGCACAGATACATGGTACATGTATAACATACATACATACTTGCAAAGATACATGGTACATGTATAACATACATACATGCACAGATACATGGTACATGTATAACATACATAGATACATACACAGATACATGGTACATATATAACATACATACATGCACAGATACATGGTACATGTATAACATACATACATGCCCAGATACATGGTACATGTATAACATACATACATGCACAGATACATGGTACATGTATAAAATACATACATACACAGATACATGGTACATATATAACATACATACATGCACATATACATGGTACATGTATAACATACATACATGCACAGATACATGGTACATGTATAACATACATACATACTGCACAGATACATGGTACATGTATAACATACATACATGCACAGATACATGGTACATGTATAACATACATAATACATGCACAGATACATGGTACATATATAACATACATACATGCACAGATACATGGTACATGTATAACATACATACATGCCCAGATACATGGTACATGTATAACATACATACATGCACAGATACATGGTACATGTATAACATACATACATGCACAGATACATGGTACATATATAACATACATACATGCACAGATACATGGTACATGTATAACATACATACATGCACAGATACATGGTACATGTATAACATACATACATACATGCACAGATACATGGTACATGTATAACATACATACATGCACAGATACATGGTACATGTATAACATACATACATGCACAGATACATGGTACATATATAACATACATACATGCAAAGATACATGGTACATGTATAACATACATACATGCACAGATACATGGTACATGTATAACATACATACATGCTGCACAGATACATGGTACATGTATAACATACATACATACACAGATACATGGTACATATATAACATACATACATGCACAGATACATGGTACATGTATAACATACATACATGCACAGATACATGGTACATATATAACATACATACATGCACAGATACATGGTACATATATAACATACATACATGCACAGATACATGGTACATATATAACATACATGCATGCACAGATACATGGTACATGTATAACATACATACATGCACAGATACATGGTACATGTATAACATACATACATACACAGATACATGGTACATATATAACTTACATACATGCACAGATACATGGTACATGTATAACATACATACATGCACAGATACATGGTACATATATAACATACATACATGCACAGATACATGGTACATATATAACATACATACATGCACATATACATGGTACATGTATAACATACATACATGCACAGATACATGGTACATGTATAACATACATACATGCACAGATACATGGTACATGTATAACATACATACATACATGCACAGATACATGGTACATGTATAACATACATACATGCACAGATACATGGTACATGTATAACATACATACATGCACAGATACATGGTACATATATAACATACATACATACACATATACATGGTACATGTATAACATACATACATACATGCACAGATACATGGTACATATATAACTTACATACATGCACAGATACATGGTACATGTATAACATACATACATGCACAGATACATGGTACATGTATAACATACATACATACACAGATACATGGTACATATATAACATACATACATGCACAGATACATGGTACATGTATAACATACATACATGCACAGATACATGGTACATGTATAACATACATACATACATGCACAGATACATGGTACATGTATAACATACATACATGCACAGATACATGGTACATGTATAACATACATACATACATCACAGATACATGGTACATATATAACATACATACATGCACAGATACATGGTACATGTATAACATACATACATGCCCAGATACATGGTACATATATAACATACATACATACACAGATACATGGTACATGTATAACATACATACATGCACAGATACATGGTACATGTATAACATACATACATGCACAGATACATGGTACATGTATAACATACATACATGCACAGATACATGGTACATGTATAACATACATACATGCACAGATACATGGTACATATATAACATACATACATGCACAGATACATGGTACATGTATAACATACATACATGCACAGATACATGGTACATGTATAACATACATACATGCATGCACAGATACATGGTACATGTATAACATACATACATGCACAGATACATGGTACATATATAACATACATACATGCACAGATACATGGTACATGTATAACATACATACATGCACAGATACATGGTACATGTATAACATACATACATGCACAGATACATGGTACATGTATAACATACATACATGCCCAGATACATGGTACATGTATAACATACATACATGCACAGATACATGGTACATGTATAACATACATACATGCCCAGATACATGGTACATGTATAACATACATACATGCCCAGATACATGGTACATGTATAACATACATACATTCACAGATACATGGTACATGTATACATACATACATACATGCACAGATACATGGTACATATATAACATACATGCATGCACAGATACATGGTACATGTATAACATACATACATGCACAGATACATGGTACATGTATAACATACATACATGCACAGATACATGGTACATGTATAACATACATACATGCACAGATACATGGTACATATATAACATACATACATGCACAGATACATGGTACATGTATAACATACATACATGCCCAGATACATGGTACATGTATAACATACATACATGCCCAGATACATGGTACATGTATAACATACATACATGCACAGATACATGGTACATGTATAACATACATACATGCACAGATACATGGTACATGTATAACATACATACATGCCCAGATACATGGTACATGTATAACATACATACATGCACAGATACATGGTACATATATAACATACATACATACACAGATACATGGTACATGTATAACATACATACATGCACATGCACAGATACATGGTACATGTATAACATACATACATACATGCACAGATACATGGTACATGTATAACATACATACATGCACAGATACATGGTACATGTATAACATACATACATGCACAGATACATGGTACATGTATAACATACATACATGCACAGATACATGGTACATGTATAACATACATACATAATGCACAGATACATGGTACATGTATAACATACATACATGCACAGATACATGGTACATGTATAACATATCATACATGCACAGATACATGGTACATGTATAACATACATACATGCACAGATACATGGTACATGTATAACATACATACATACATGCACAGATACATGGTACATGTATAACATACATACATGCACAGATACATGGTACATGTATAACATACATACATGCACAGATACATGGTACATATATAACATACATACATACACATATACATGGTACATGTATAACATACATACATACATGCACAGATACATGGTACATATATAACTTACATACATGCACAGATACATGGTACATGTATAACATACATACATGCACAGATACATGGTACATGTATAAAATACATACATACACAGATACATGGTACATATATAACATACATACATGCACATATACATGGTACCTGTATAACATACATACATGCACAGATACATGGTACATGTATAACATACATACATACATGCACAGATACATGGTACATGTATAACATACATACATACATGCACAGATACATGGTACATGTATAACATACATACATACATAACAGATACATGGTACATATATAACATACATACATGCACAGATACATGGTACATGTATAACATACATACATGCCCAGATACATGGTACATATATAACATACATACATACACAGATACATGGTACATGTATAACATACATACATGCACAGATACATGGTACATGTATAACATACATACATGCACAGATACATGGTACATGTATAACATACATACATGCACAGATACATGGTACATGTATAACATACATACATGCACAGATACATGGTACATATATAACATACATACATGCAAAGATACATGGTACATGTATAACATACATACATGCACAGATACATGGTACATGTATAACATACATACATGCTTGCACAGATACATGGTACATGTATAACATACATACATACACAGATACATGGTACATATATAACATAAATACATGCACAGATACATGGTACATGTATAACATACATACATGCCCAGATACATGGTACATATATAACATACATACATGCACAGATACATGGTACATATATAACATACATACATGCACAGATACATGGTACATATATAACATACATGCATGCCCAGATACATGGTACATGTATAACATACATACATGCACAGATACATGGTACATGTATAACATACATACATACACAGATACATGGTACATATATAACATACATACATGCACAGATACATGGTACATGTATAACATACATACATGCACAGATACATGGTACATATATAACATACATACATGCACATATACATGGTACCTGTATAACATACATACATGCACAGATACATGGTACATGTATAACATACATACATGCACAGATACATGGTACATGTATAACATACATACATACATGCACAGATACATGGTACATGTATAACATACATACATGCACAGATACATGGTACATGTATAACATACATACATGCACAGATACATGGTACATATATAACATACATACATACACATATACATGGTACATGTATAACATACATACATACATGCACAGATACATGGTACATATATAACATACATACATGCACAGATACATGGTACATGTATAACATACATACATGCACAGATACATGGTACATGTATAACATACATACATACATACACAGATACATGGTACATATATAACTTACATACATGCACAGATACATGGTACATGTATAACATACATACATGCACAGATACATGGTACATATATAACATACATACATGCACAGATACATGGTACATATATAACATACATACATGCACATATACATGGTACCTGTATAACATACATACATGCACAGATACATGGTACATGTATAACATACATACATGCACAGATACATGGTACATGTATAACATACATACATGCCCAGATACATGGTACATGTATAACATACATACATGCCCAGATACATGGTACATGTATAACATACATACATGCACAGATACATGGTACATGTATAACATACATACATGCCCAGATACATGGTACATGTATAACATACATACATACATGCACCGATACATGGTACATGTATAACATACATACATGCCCAGATACATGGTACATGTATAACATACATACATGCCAGATACATGTACATGTATAACATACATACGTCACAGCTACATGGTACATGTATAGCATACATATACATGCACAGATACATGGTACATATATAACATACGTGCATGCCCAGATACATGGTACATGTATAACATACATAATGCACAGATACATGGTACATGTATAACATACATACATGCACAGATACATGGTACATGTATAACATACATACATGCACAGATACATGGTACATATATAACTTACATACATGCACAGATACATGGTACATGTATAACATACATACATGCCCAGATACATGGTACATGTATAACATACATACATGCCCAGATACATGGTACATGTATAACATACATACATGCCCAGATAAATGGTACATGTATAACATACATACATGCACAGATACATGGTACATATATAACATACATACATGCCCAGATACATGGTACATATATAACATACATACATGCACAGATACATGGTACATATATAACATACATACATACACATATACATGGTACATGTATAACATACATACATGCACGCATGCACAGATACATGGTACATGTATAACATACATACATACATACACAGATACATGGTACATGTATAACATACATACATGCACAGATACATGGTACATGTATAACATACATACATGCACAGATACCTGGTACATGTATAACATACATACATGCACAGATACATGGTACATGTATAGCATACATACATGCACAGATACATGGTACATATATAACATACATACATACACATATACATGGTACATGTATAACATACATACATACATGCACAGATACATGGTACATATATAACATACATACATATATGCACAGATACATGGTACATGTATAACATACATACATGCACAGATACATGATACATGTATAACATAAATACATACATGCACAGATACATGGTACATGTATAACATACATACATGCCCAGATACATGGTACATATATAACATACATACATGCACAGATACATGGTACATATATAACATACATACATGCACAGATACATGGTACATATATAACATACATACATGCACAGATACATGGTACATGTATAACATACATACATGCACAGATACATGGTACATGTATAACATACATACATACACAGATACATGGTACATGTATAACTTACATACATGCACAGATACATGGTACATGTATAACATACATACATGCACAGATACATGGTACATATATAACATAAATACATGCACATATACATGGTACATGTATAACATACATACATGCACAGATACATGGTACATGTATAACATACATACATGCAAAGATACATGGTACATGTATAACATACATACATACATGCACAGATACATCGTACATGTAAAACATACATACATGCACAGATACATGGTACATGTATAGCATACATACATGCACAGTTACATGGTACATATATAACATACATACATACACATATACATGGTACATGTATAACATACATACATACATGCACAGATACATGGTACATATATAACTTACATACATACACATATACATGGTACATGTATAACATACATACATACATGCACAGATACATGATACATATATAACTTACATACATGCACAGATACATGGTACATGTATAACATACATACATGCACAGATACATGGTACATGTATAAAATACATACATACACAGATACATGGTACATATATATCATACATACATGCACATATACATGGTACCTGTATAACATACATACATGCACAGATACATGGTACATGTATAACATACATACATACATGCAAAGATACATGGTACATGTATAACATACATACATACATGCACAGATACATGGTACATGTATAACATACATACATACATACACAGATACATGGTACATATATAACATACATACATGCACAGATACATGGTACATGTATAACATACATACATGCCAAGATACATGGTACATATATAACATACATACATACACAGATACATGGTACATGTATAACATACATACATGCACAGATACATGGTACATGTATAACATACATACATGCACAGATACATGGTACATGTATAACATACATACATGCACAGATACATGGTACATGTATAACATACATACATGACAGATACATGGTACATTATACATACATACATGCAAGATACAGGTACATGTATAACATACATACATGCACAGACATGGTACATGTATAACATACATACATGCATGCACAGATACATGGTACATGTATAACATACATACATACACAGATACATGGTACATTATAACATACATACATGCACAGATACATGGTACATGTATAACATACATACATGCACAGATACATGGTACATATATAACATACATACATGCACAGATACATGGTACATATATAACATACATACATGCACAGATACATGGTACATATATAACATACATGCATGCACAGATACATGGTACATGTATAACATACATACATGCACAGATACATGGTACATGTATAACATACATACATACACAGATACATGGTACATATATAACTTACATACATGCACAGATACATGGTACATGTATAACATACATACATGCACAGATACATGGTACATATATAACATACATACATGCACAGATACATGGTACATATATAACATACATACATGCACAGATACATGGTACATGTATAACATACATACATGCACAGATACATGGTACATGTATAACATACATACATGCACAGATACATGGTACATGTATAACATACATACATGCCCAGATACATGGTACATGTATAACATACATACATGCCCAGATACATGGTACATGTATAACATACATACATGCCCAGATACATGGTACATGTATAACATACATACATGCCCAGATACATGGTACATGTATAACATACATACATACATGCACCGATACATGGTACATGTATAACATACATACATGCCCAGATACATGGTACATGTATAACATACATACATGCCCAGATACATTGTACATGTATAACATACATACGTTCACAGCTACATGGTACATGTATAGCATACATACATACATGCACAGATACATGGTACATATATAACATACGTGCATGCACAGATACATGGTACATGTATAACATACATACATGCACAGATACATGGTACATGTATAACATACATACATGCACAGATACATGGTACATATATAACTTACATACATGCACAGATACATGGTACATGTATAACATACATACATGCATGCACAGATACATGGTACATGTATAACATACATACCTGCACAGATACATGGTACATGTATAACATACATACATGCATGCACAGATACATGGTACATGTATAACATACATACATGCCCAGATACATGGTACATGTATAACATACATACATGCCCAGATAAATGGTACATGTATAACATACATACATGCACAGATACATGGTACATATATAACATACATACATGCACATATACATGGTACATGTATAACATACATACATACATGCACAGATACATGGTACATATATAACATACATACATATATGCACAGATACATGGTACATG
>CM026392.1:2548884-2565517 GCA_014843695.1 Archivesica marissinica
AGTCAAGGTAACATGGTCCCACAGTCAAGGTAACATGGTCCCACAGTCAAGGTAGCATGGTCCCACAGTCACGGTAACATGGTCCCACAGTCAATGTAACATGGTCCCACAGTAAAGGTAACATGGTCCCACAGTCAATGTAACATGGTCCCCCAGTCACGGTAACATGGTCCCACAGTCAAGGTAACATGGTCCCCAGAGTCAAGGTAACATGGTCCCCACAGTCAAGGTAACATGGTCCCACAGTCAAGGTAACATGGTCCCACAGTCAAGGTAACATGGTCCCACAGTCAAGGTAACATGGTCCCACAGTCAAGGTAACATGGTCCCACAGTCAAGGTAACATGGTCCCACAGTCAAGGTAACATGGTCCCACAGTCAAGGTAACATGGTCCCACAGTCAAGGTAACATGGTCCCACAGTCAAGGTAACATGGTCCCACAGTCAAGGTAACATGGTCCCCCACAGTCAAGGTAACATGGTCCCACAGTCAATGTAACATGGTCCCACAGTCAAGGTAACATGGTCCCACAGTCAAGGTAACATGGTCCCACAGTCAAGGTAACATGGTCCCACAGTCAAGGTAACATGGTCCCACAGTCAAGGTAACATGGTCCCACAGTCAAGGTAACATGGTCCCACAGTCAAGGTAACATGGTCCCACAGTCAAGGTAACATGGTCCCCACAGTCAAGGTAACATGGTCCCACAGTCAAGGTAACATGGTCCCACAGTCAAGGTAACATGGTCCCCCACAGTCAAGGTAACATGGTCCCACAGTCAAGGTAACATGGTCCCACAGTCAAGGTAACATGGTCCCCCACAGTCAAGGTAACATGGTCCCACAGTCAAGGTAACATGGTCCACAGTCAAGGTAACATGGTCCCACAGTCAAGGTATCATGGTCCCACAGTCAAGGTAACATGGTCCCACAGTCAAGGTAACATGGTCCCACAGTCAAGGTAACATGGTCCCCCACAGTCAAGGTAACATGGTCCCACAGTCAAGGTATCATGGTCCCACAGTCAAGGTAACATGGTCCCACAGTCAAGGTAACATGGTCCCACAGTCAATGTAACATGGTCCCACAGTCAAGGTAACATGGTCCCCACAGTCAAGGTAACATGGTCCCCCACAGTCAAGGTAACATGGTCCCACATTCAAGGTAACATGGTCCCACAGTCAAGGTAACATGGTCCCACAGTCAAGGTAACATGGTCCCACATTCAATATAACATGGCCCCACAGTCACGGTATGATGGTCCTTACTTCAATTACGCCGAATCGACCCACTACCACCTAAACGTAATAGTTAAAATCCGCCATCTCGATGATATAACACAGAAACGAGAAATTATATGTTTGCGATGTAAATGAGGCTACGGGAGCATTCGTGTATATTCGAAATGATCGTGTATAATCGTGCCTGTTCGGCAATTTCCGATTGAATTCCGTTTCTATATTTAGCGATAGAGTTGTCATTCTTAAAATCTACACCCTGATAAATTAGGGTGTAAGTAGATGGTGCTACGATTGGAAATCCAGTTTCCCCAGGCTGTCATTTTGCAAGAAGTTAAAAAGTGAAATATCGACAGACCCTATGTGTTAGGGTCAAGTTTGTTAACTTGATCCAGTATCCTCTATACAGTATCCAGGGCTAAATTAGACTTTCAACATATGGAGAAGTGTAAGGCATGTGTGGCACAAGTTTGTTAACATTGTCAATTGTCCTCTATTATATTCTCTATGAAAAAACATCTCCCTAATTTATACAAATATATTTTATCTCGATTGCGAAACAAGTTCTTACAACATTTTTTTATCGCTCTCGAGACCTCATTGGAATCCATCGCCATGATGGAGAGAGAGGAGACAATGTAGACTTTAAGTGCCTAGGGAACAATCGTAATAGGCTACAGCTGGGCGTGAAGTACAGGCATTTCACACCTGAATCGAACGCACTATCACTGTGATATCATGACTTCCACCCCATGTTTTGACGATGAATGCATGTGTTGCTTGAAATAAATGATGTTAACAATAATGTTCTTTGGTGTTGGAGGGTTGTAAGGGACACATTGTCTGAGGCATTGGAGGGTCGTAAGGGACACATTGTTTGAGGCATTGGAGGGTTGTAAGGGACACATTGTCTGAGGCATTGGAGGGTTGTAAGGGACACATTGTCTGAGGCATTGGAGGGTCGTAAGGGACACATTGTTTGAGGCATTGGAGGGTTGTAAGGGACACATTGTCTGAGGCATTGGAGGGTTGTAAGGGACACATTGTTTGAGGCATTGGAGGGTTGTAAGGGACACATTGTTGAGGCATTGGAGGGTTGTAAGGGACACATTGTCTGAGGCATTGGAGGGTTGTAAGGGACACATTGTCTGAGGCATTGGAGGGTTGTAAGGGACACATTGTCTGAGGCATTGGAGGGTTGTAAGGGACACATTGTCTGAGGCATTGGAGGGTTGTAAGGGACACATTGTCTGAGGCATTGGAGGGTTGTAAGGGACACATTGTCTGAGGCATTGGAGGGTTGTAAGGGACACATTGTCTGAGGCATTGGAGGGTTGTAAGGGACACATTGTCTGAGGCATTGGAGGGTTGTAAGGGACACATTGTCTGAGGCATTGGAGGGTTGTAAGGGACACATTGTCTGAGGCATTGGAGGGTTGTAAGGGACACATTGTCTGAGGCATTGGAGGGTTGTAAGGGACACATTGTTTGAGGCATTGGAGGGTTGTACGGGACACATTGTCTGAGGCATTGGAGGGTTGTAAGGGACACATTGTTTGAGGCATTGGAGGGTTGTAAGGGACACATTGTCTGAGGCATTGGAGGGTTGTAGGGTTGTTGAGGCATTGGAGGGTTGTAGGGAACATGTTTGGGCATTGAGGGTTGTAAGGTTGTCGAGGCATTGGATTGTAAGGGACACATTGTCTGAGGCATTGGAAGGTTGTAAGGGACACATTTCCTTTGGTTTGAGGCATTGGAGGGTTGTAAGGGACACATTGTCTGAGGCATTGGAGGGTTGTAAGGGACACATTATCTGAGGCATTGGAGGGTTGTAAGGGACACATTTCCTTTGGTCTGAGGCATTGGAGGGTTGTAAGGGACACATTGTCTGAGGAATTGGAGGGTTGTAAGGGACATCTTTCCTTTGGTTTGAGGCATTGGAGGGTTGTAAGGGACACATTGTCTGAGGCATTGGAAGGTTGTAAGGGACACATTTCCTTTGGTCTGAGACATTGGAGGGTTGTAAGGGACACATTTCCTTTGGTCTGAGGCATTGGAGGGTTGTAAGGGACACATTTCCTTTGGTCTGAGGCATTGGGGGGTTGTAAGGGACACATTGTCTGAGGCATTGGGGGGTTGTAAGGGACACATTGTCTGAGGCATTGGAGGGTTGTAAGGGACACATTGTCTGAGGCATTGGGGGGTTGTAAGGGACACATTGTCTGAGGCATTGGGGGGTTGTAAGGGACACATTGTCTGAGGCATTGAAAAGTTGTAAGGGACACATTTCCTTTGGGTTTTCAGACATAAAAACTTGTTTGTTTGTGGTTATAATTTGCAAATGTTACTGAGATAAGTTGTAATTTCTAAGCCACATTTACCCATCCATTTTGTAGTTGTTTTCAATTAAGGTGAAATATTCTCCCGTCGAGGGATTGTTTGTATGGACATGTTTGCGGAGTATCTAATATATAATAGATGGGAATAGATAACGGCATGGAACACATATTATATGTGAAAGGTGAAATATTCTCCCGTCGAGGGATTGTTTGTAAGGACATGTTTGCGGGTATCTAATATATAATAGATGGGAATAGATGTAGATGCTATATGTGGAAAGCGATAATTGTGTTGTATTTCGTTTTATGTTAAAATCTGTCTGCCTCCGTGGTCGAGTGGTTAAGGTCGCTGACTTGTATACCACTGTAACCTATCATCACTGATGGTCACGGGTTCGCGCCCCGCTCAGGCCGTGTCTCATTTATATGAAAAAGTTGGCAGTTTCTTATGGAGGTTGGTTAAACGCTGGAGCCTGCCCAGGAAAGGTGTTGTTAAGTAAACTGCCCGCTGGCGATATAGCCCGAAATGGTGCTGATGCAGGCGTAAAACCCGAAATATAACATAACATATTATGTTAAAATCTCAAAATTCACCAAGTTCATTAACCCCATGTTGTAGGTACTTCCAAAACAGTTGAAATCTGCACCTGTCGAGGGATTGTTACACAAACTCTCCATATGCCTGTGTGTACTGAATCATAACCATGGCGGACTGTTTGCCGTGGCACAGATCTGGCACGAGTTTGTGCTCGAGATGAGATATAGATGGGAACATAACTTCTTTATTGAAGGGTATGTACTCGTTATTTATTTGCGTGTTTTCTTACATTATACAACAATGGTTTCCTCATAGAAACATTTGAGAACAATTCTTGGATTTCTAGCCGAGAGCTTCATTTATTTACTGTATATCTCGCCCAAAGGTCAAGCTTCATTTATTTACCGTATATCTCGCCCAAAGGTCAAGCTTCATTTATTTACCGTATATCTCGTCCAAAAGTCATGCTTCATTTATTTACCGTATATCTCGCCCAAAAGTCATGCTTCATTTATTTACCGTATATCTCGTCCAAAGGTCAAGCTTCGTTTATTTACCGTATATCTCGCCCAAAAGTAATTATATCTCGCCCAAAAGTCATGCTTCATTTATTTACCGTATATCTCGTCCAAAGGTCAAGCTTCGTTTATTTACCGTATATCTCGCCCAAAAGTCAAGCTTCATTTATTTACCGTATATCTCGCCCAACGGTCAAGCTTCATTTATTTACTGTATATCTTGTCCAAAAGTCATGCTTCATTTATTTACCGTATATCTCGTCCAAAGGTCAAGCTTCGTTTATTTACCGTATATCTCGCCCAAAGGTCAAGCTTCATTTACTTACTGTAGATACTCGTCCATATTCCGAGCTTCATTTACTTACCATAAAATGATGTATTTATTTATGGTATATACTTGTCCATATGTTGAGCATTACTATTAAAAAGCATTGAAATACACAATAACTATGTACCATGTATTCAAGTGCCCAAGTTGACTGAACGTTAGAGTTCTATGTCACCATCACTGTGAATGGGGCCAAAGAAGAAAACTCACGAATTTAATATTTTCTAAATGTTTATACAATCCTGATTGCATGGACATTTGATTTAATAGTCAATGTCCATACAAGTTAATAGTCAATGTCCATACAAGTTAATAGTCAATGTCCATACAAGTTAATAGTAAATGTCTATACAAGTTAATAGTCAATGTCCATACAAGTTAATAGTCAATGTCTATACAAGTTAATAGTCAATGTCCATACAAGTTAATAGTCAATGTCCATACAAGTTAATAGTCAATGTCCATACAAGTTAATAGTCAATGTCTATACAAGTTAATAGTCAATGTCTATACAAGTTAATAGTCAATGTCTATACAAGTTAATAGTCAATGTCTATACAAGTTAATAGTCAATGTCTATACAAGTTAATAGTCAATGTCTATACAAGTTAATAGTCAATGTCTATACAAGTTAATAGTCAATGTCTATACAAGTTAATAGTCAATGTCTATACAAGTTAATAGTCAATGTCTATACAAGTTAATAGTCAATGTCTATACAAGTTAATAGTCAATGTCTATACAAGTTAATAGTCAATGTCTATACAAGTTAATAGTCAATGTCCATACAAGTTAATAGTCAATGTCTATACAAGTTAATAGTCAATGTCCATACAATTAATAGTCAATGTCCATACAAGTTAATAGTCAATGTCCATACAAGTTAATAGTCAATGTCCATACAAGTTAATAGTCAATGTCCATACAAGTTAATAGTCAATGTCTATACAAGTTAATAGTCAATGTCCATACAAGTTAATAGTCAATGTCTATACAAGTTAATAGTCAATGTCCATACAAGTTAATAGTCAATGTCCATACAAGTTAATAGTCAATGTCCATACAAGTTAATAGTCAATGTCCATACAAGTTAATAGTCAATGTCCATACAAGTTAATAGTCAATGTCCATACAAGTTAATAGTCAATGTCCATACAAGTTAATAGTCAATGTCCATACAAGTTAATAGTCAATGTCCATACAAGTTAATAGTCAATGTCCATACAAGTTAATAGTCAATGTCTATACAAGTTAATAGTCAATGTCCATACAAGTTAATAGTCAATGTCCATACAAGTTAATAGTCAATGTCCATACAAGTTAATAGTCATAGTCAATGTTCATACAAGTTAATAGTCAATGTCCATACAAGTTAATAGTCAATGTCTATACAAGTTAATAGTCAATGTCCATACAAGTTAATAGTCAATGTCCATACAAGTTAATAGTCATAGTCAATGTTCATACAAGTTAATAGTCAATGTCCATACAAGTTAATAGTCAATGTCTATACAAGTTAATAGTCAATGTCTATACAAGTTAATAGTCATAGTCAATGGCCATACAAGTTAATAGTCAATGTCTATACAAGTTAATAGTCAATGTCTATACAAGTTAATAGTCAATGTCTATACAAGTTAATAGTCAATGTCCATACAAGTTAATAGTCAATGTCTATACAAGTTAATAGTCAATGTCTATACAAGTTAATAGTCAATGTCCATACATGTTAATAGTCAATGTCTATACAAGTTAATAGTTAATGTCTATACAAGTTAATAGTCAATGTCCATACATACAAGTTAATAGTCAATATCTATACACGTTAATAGTCAATGTCCATACAAGTTAATAGTCAATGTCCATACAAGTTAATAGTCATAGTCAATGTTCATACAAGTTAATAGTCAATGTCCATACAAGTTAATAGTCAATGTCTATACAAGTTAATAGTCAATGTCCATACAAGTTAATAGTCAATGTCCATACAAGTTAATAGTCATAGTCAATGTTCATACAAGTTAATAGTCAATGTCTATACAAGTTAATAGTCAATGTCCATACAAGTTAATAGTCAATGTCCATACAAGTTAATAGTCAATGTCCATACAAGTTAATAGTCAATGTCCATACAAGTTAATAGTCAATGTCCATACACGTTAATAGTCAATGTCTATACAAGTTAATAGTCAATGTCTATACAAGTTAATAGTCAATGTCCATACATACAAGTTAATAGTCATAGTCATGTTCATACAAGTTAATAGTCAATGTCATACAAGTTAATAGTCATATGTATACAAGTTAATAGTCAATGTCTATACAAGTTAATAGTCAATGTCCATACAAGTTAATAGTCATAGTCAATGTTCATACAAGTTAATAGTCAATGTCTATACAAGTTAATAGTCAATGTATATACAAGTTAATAGTCAATGTCCATACATACAAGTTAATAGTCAATATCTATACAAGTTAATAGTCAATATATATACAAGTTAATAGTCAATGTCCATACAAGTTAATAGTCAATGTCTATACAAGTTAATAGTCAATGTCTATACAAGTTAATAGTCAATGTCTATACAAGTTAATAGTCAATGTCTATACAAGTTAATAGTCAATGTCTATACAAGTTAATAGTCAATGTCTATACAAGTTAATAGTCAATTCTATACAAGTTAATAGTCAATTCTATACAAGTTAATAGTCAATGTCATACAAGTTAATAGTCAATGTCTATACAAGTTAATAGTCAATGTCTATACAAGTTAATAGTCAATGTATATCAAGTTAATAGTCAATGTCCATACAAGTTAATAGTCATAGTCAATGTCCATACAAGTTAATAGTCAATGTCTATACAAGTTAATAGTCAATGTCTATACAAGTTAATAGTCAATGTCTATACAATTAATAGTCAATGTCTATACAAGTTAATAGTCAATGTATCAAGTTATAGTCAGTTGTCCATACAAGTTAATAGTCAATGTCTATACAAGTTAATAGTCAATGTCCATACAAGTTAATAGTCAATGTCCATACAAGTTAATAGTCAATGTCTATACAAGTTAATAGTCAATGTCTATACAAGTTAATAGTCAATGTCTATACAAGTTAATAGTCAATGTCCATACAAGTTAATAGTCAATGTCCATACAAGTTAATAGTCAATGTCTATACAATTTAATAGTCAATGTCTATACAAGTTAATAGTCAATGTCTATACAAGTTAATAGTCAATGTCTATACAAGTTAATAGTCAATGTCCATACAATTTAATAGTCAATGTGTATACTTTTAGGGTTGAGAAGGGCCCTCCTAACCTAGGAGCTTGTCTACTTCAACAAAAATTACAGGTATGTCAGAAAGCCAAACAATTGCAAATTTACGGAATAGCAGAAAACCAAACATAAATTATGGAGAGGAACTATATAAGTTTGCTTTCCCTTTCAGTCTATTGCTGTTAATTTATATGTAAATGTTAATTATTGTATGTACATGTAAAATACTGAAATAAATAATGTTTAGACCAGGGATCATTCTAGAGGGCGATGTGGGCGAAATTGTCGCCCTAGGGACCCTGACTTCGCACTCTGGGGGCCCCACTTCTCCCTAAAAAAAAAAAATTGTGTCTAGTAAGATACACTGGCCCATTATAAAGCACTCCTTCTATTCAAATGTTGTATTTAATGGTTGTACTATGCATTTTAACCCTATTTTGCAGAAGTATATTAAAGAACACCATTTAAGGAAGCGATCACGTGCTTTCTCACTTCTCCCAAAAATTCTGACCTAGAATGAACCCTGTTAAACCAAACATAAATTACAGGTATACAGAAAACCGCACCGCACCGTCATACAATCCATTGTTTGCTTCAATGTGTTTTATTTGTGTTGTGGGAATAATCAGATATTGTATATCAACCAATTAACAGATAAAACATGAATACATATTGGAATGGCATCTTGTAAAGCTAAATATCATGTAGTCAAGAGAGATATAAACCAGGGATGAAGGGCTAAACAAATTGTGATTTTTGTATTAAAATATTCGGATGATCTTCCTAACGAATATGTAAATTATTTGCTCATTTCTTGAACCATTGCGCTATCACGACTTCCACTAGTTAACTATTTGTGATTATTTGTGTGTGTTTTACGTTTATTTATCGTCGCTACATGTTGCCCCATATGAGCGACGCTTCCTGAAGAGATTAGTCATTTTAGATTTTTGGAGGATAGTGCAATGATACAGACAGAGACCCATTCCAGAGTCTCCTTGGTTCTTTTACGTGTATGATGTAAAGCACCGACACAAGACCTCTGTTTAACGTCCCATCTGAAAGACTGTTAATTTTATTAGGGTCAGACTGGGGTCGAACATGCGATCCCTGGATTACCAGTCCAACGTGTTAACCACTGGACTACAGATTCGTCTGATTATTTAGTAAACTGACATCGTTTATAGAAGAGTTAGAGTCATCTGTGCCACATATTATGAAGAAAAGAACAGCAGTATTATATTAAACAATAAAGTGCAATGCAGTGTAGGTTGTAGGATTGCGACTGCAATCTCAGCGTGACTTCGAACCCATCCATAAAGCTTCAATATTGTTATGTCATGAATTACGGTTGTATCCATTGTTACGCAATTAAATTTTGCCATTACAGGACTGGGTCCGTTTACACGTGTAAACATGGAAACCCTAATGCAGAATACAATTTTTAAAGTGATTCCATGGTAATGTGTAATGATTTTAAAGTGATTCCATGGTAATGTGTAATAATTTTAAAGTGATTCCATGGTAATGTGTAATGATTTTAAAGTGATTCCATGGTAATGTGTAATAATTTTAAAGTGATTCCATGGTAATGTGTAATGATTTTAAAGTGATTCCATGGTAATGTGTAATAATTTTAAAGTGATTCCATGGTAATGTGTAATGATTTTAAAGTGATTCCATGGTAATGTGTAATGATTTTAAAGTGA
Organism: Archivesica marissinica; assembly: GCA_014843695.1. NCBI lineage: Eukaryota > Metazoa > Mollusca > Bivalvia > Venerida > Vesicomyidae > Archivesica > Archivesica marissinica. The sequence continues at coordinate 2,558,839 of CM026392.1, forward strand.
TTCCATGGTAATGTGTAATGATTTTAAAGTGATTCCATGGTAATGTGTAATGATTTTAAAGTGATTCCATGGTAATGTGTAATAATTTTAAAGTGATTCCATGGTAATGTGTAATGATTTTAAAGTGATTCCATGGTAATGTGTAATGTTGTGATTCCATGGTAATGTGTAATAATTTTAAAGTGATTCCATGGTAATGTGTAATGTTGTGATTCCATGGTAATGTGTAATAATTTTAAAGTGATTCCATGGTAATGTGTAATGTTGTGATTCCATGGTAATGTGTAATAATGTGATTCCATGGTAATGTGTAATGTTGTGATTCCATGGTAATGTGTAATGTTGTGATTCCATGGTAATGTGTAATGTTGTGATTCCATGGTAATGTGTAATGTTGTGATTCCATGGTAATGTGTAATGTTGTGATTCCATGGTAATGTGTAATGATGTGATTCCATGGTAATGTGTAATGATTGATTCCATGGTAATGTGTAATGATGTGATTCCATGGTAATGTGTAATGATGTGATTCCATGGTAATGTGTAATGTTGTGATTCCATGGTAATGTGTAATGATGTGATTCCATGGTAATGTGTAATGATGTGATGCCATGGTAATGTGTAATGATGTGATTCCATGGTAATGTGTAATGATGTGATTCCATGGTAATGTGTAATGTTGTGATTCCATGGTAATGTGTAATGTTGTGATTCCATGGTAATGTGTAATGTTGTGATTCCATGGTAATGTGTAATGTTGTGATTCCATGGTAATGTGTAATGTTGTGATTCCATGGTAATGTGTAATGTTGTGATTCCATGGTAATGTGTAATGTTGTGATTCCATGGTAATGTGTAATGTTGTGATTCCATGGTAATGTGTAATGATGTGATTCCATGGTAATGTGTAATGTTGTGATTCCATGGTAATGTGTAATGTTGTGATTCCATGGTAATGTGTAATGTTGTGATTCCATGGTAATGTGTAATGTTGTGATTCCATGGTAATGTGTAATGTTGTGATTCCATGGTAATGTGTAATGATGTGATTCCATGGTAATGTGTAATGATGTGATTCCATGGTAATGTGTAATGATGTGATTCCATGGTAATGTGTAATGATGTGATTCCATGGTAATGTGTAATGTTGTGATTCCATGGTAATGTGTAATGATGTGATTCCATGGTAATGTGTAATGATGTGATTCCATGGTAATGTGTAATGATGTGATTCCATGGTAATGTGTAATGATGTGATTCCATGGTAATGTGTAATGATGTGATTCCATGGTAATGTGTAATGATGTGATTCCATGGTAATGTGTAATGTTTGATTCCATGGTAATGTGTAATGTTTGATTCCATGGTAATGTGTAATGTTGTGATTCCATGGTAATGTGTAATGATTGATTCCATGGTAATGTGTAATGATGTGATTCCATGGTAATGTGTAATGTTTGATTCCATGGTAATGTGTAATGATGTGATTCCATTGTAATGTGTAATGATGTGATTCCATGGTAATGTGTAATGTTGTGATTCCATGGTAATGTGTAATGATTGATTCCACGGTAATGTGTAATGATGTGATTCCATGGTAATGTGTAATGTTTGATTCCATGGTAATGTGTAATGATGTGATTCCATTGTAATGTGTAATGATGTGATTCCATGGTAATGTGTAATGTTGTGATTCCATGGTAATGTGTAATGTTGTGATTCCATGGTAATGTGTAATGTTGTGATTCCATGGTAATGTGTAATGTTGTGATTCCATGGTAATGTGTAATGATGTGATTCCATGGTAATGTGTAATGATGTGATTCCATGGTAATGTGTAATGATGTGATTCCATGGTAATGTGTACTGATGTGATTCCATGGTAATGTGTAATGATGTGATTCCATGGTAATGTGTAATGTTGTGATTCCATGGTAATGTGTAATGATGTGATTCCATGGTAATGTGTAATGATGTGATTCCATGGTAATGTGTAATGATGTGATTCCATGGTAATGTGTAATGATGTGATTCCATGGTAATGTGTAATGATGTGATTCCATGGTAATGTGTAATGTTTGATTCCATGGTAATGTGTAATGTTTGATTCCATGGTAATGTGTAATGTTGTGATTCCATGGTAATGTGTAATGATTGATTCCATGGTAATGTGTAATGATGTGATTCCACGGTAATGTGTAATGATGTGATTCCATGGTAATGTGTAATGTTTGATTCCATGGTAATGTGTAATGATGTGATTCCATTGTAATGTGTAATGATGTGATTCCATGGTAATGTGTAATGTTGTGATTCCATGGTAATGTGTAATGTTGTGATTCCATGGTAATGTGTAATGTTGTGATTCCATGGTAATGTGTAATGTTGTGATTCCATGGTAATGTGTAATGATGTGATTCCATGGTAATGTGTAATGATGTGATTCCATGGTAATGTGTACTGATGTGTTTCCATGGTAATGTGTAATGTTGTGATTCCATGGTAATGTGTAATGATGTGATTCCATGGTAATGTGTAATGATGTGATTCCATGGTAATGTGTAATGATGTGATTCCATGGTAATGTGTAATGTTTGATTCCATGGTAATGTGTAATGTTGTGATTCCATGGTAATGTGTAATGATGTGATTCCATGGTAATGTGTAATGATGTGATTCCATGGTAATGTGTAATGTTTGATTCCATGGTAATGTGTAATGTTTGATTCCATGGTAATGTGTAATGTTGTGATTCCATGGTAATGTGTAATGATTGATTCCATGGTAATGTGTAATGATGTGATTCCATGGTAATGTGTAATGATGTGATTCCATGGTAATGTGTAATGATGTGATTCCATGGTAATGTGTAATGTTTGGTTCCATGGTAATGTGTAATGATGTGATTCCATGGTAATGTGTAATGATGTGATTCCATGGTAATGTGTAATGATGTGATTCCATGGTAATGTGTAATGATGTGATTCCATGGTAATGTGTAATGTTGTGATTCCATGGTAATGTGTAATGATGTGATTCCATGGTAATGTGTAATGATGTGATTCCATGGTAATGTGTAATGTTGTGATTCCATGGTAATGTGTAATGATGTGATTCCATGGTAATGTGTAATGTTGTGATTCCATGGTAATGTGTAATGATGTGATTCCATGGTAATGTGTAATGTTGTGATTCCATGGTAATGTGTAATGATGTGATTCCATGGTAATGTGTAATGTTGTGATTCCATGGTAATGTGTAATGTTGTGATTCCATGGTAATGTGTAATGATGTGATTCCATGGTAATGTGTAATGTTGTGATTCCATGGTAATGTGTAATGTTGTGATTCCATGGTAATGTGTAATGATGTAATTCCATGGTAATGTGTAATGTTGTGATTCCATGGTAATGTGTAATGTTGTGTTTCCATGGTAATGTGTAATGATGTGATTCCATGGTAATGTGTAATGTTGTGTTTCCATGGTAATGTGTAATGTTGTGTTTCCATGGTAATGTGTAATGTTGTGATTCCATGGCAATGTGTAATGTTGTGATTCCATGGTAATGTGTAATGTTGTGATTCCATGGTAATGTGTAATGTTGTGATTACATGGTAATGTGTAATGTTGTGATTCCATGGTAATGTGTAATGATGTGATTCCATGGTAATGTGTAATGTTGTGATTCCATGGTAATGTGTAATGTTGTGATTCCATGGTAATGTGTAATGTTGTGATTCCATGGTAATGTGTAATGTTGTGATTCCATGGTAATGTGTAATGTTGTGATTCCATGGTAATGTGTAATGTTGTGATTCCATGGTAATGTGTAATGTTGTGATTCCAGGTAATGTGTAATGATGTGATTACATGGTAATGTGTAATGATGTGATTCCATGGTAATGTGTAATGTTGTGATTCCAGGTAATGTGTAATGATGTGATTACATGGTAATGTGTAATGATGTGATTCCATGGTAATGTGTAATGTTGTGATTCCATGGTAATGTGTAATGTTGTGTTTCCATGGTAATGTGTAATGTTGTGATTCCATGGTAATGTGTAATAATTTGTTTGGTTCCAGATGTTGAACTGTTGCATAGAACATAAGAAAAAGAGGGAACAACTTCATAAAGGTTATTCTGGGGAACTTGATTCCCCATTGAGTTCCCCGTATAGGGGCCCCTCAACATCCCAGGTGTCAAGGTCATTGTCACAAGAGGATGCTGTAAGTATCAGCCAATCAGACAGTAGCGCAGGGCCAACTGCTGCTTCTGTCAACAAATCTAGTAAAACTACGGGGAAATCTCGTAAATCAAGTGCAATAAATAAGACTGGTTCTCAGCGAGTTGCAAGTTCTTGTGAATCTAGTGATGACGATGATGAATTTTTTGAGTGTAATGATGATGAAAACAACCAGTCTAGTGAAAAAGATGAAGACACATCAGCAGAGAACCAGACTACAGAAACATTGCAGCAGATGAGAGATGCTGATGGGACCCAGTCAGGTGATAATGAAGATAACCAGTCTGAGACAGAAATGGAATGTGACCCAGTCAATACTTCACAGATTGGTTCACTGAATGCATCATTGACTGAATCTCAGATTCAAGAATTAACTGGCACCGAGCAAAGACCAAGTATAATCAGCAATGTTTCTGAAGTTAGTGACTCGGCATTTAAGGAAAGTTATTCCCATAAACCAGAGGGCAGAATGGCAATATTCCAAGAATTGAAGTTGATTAATTGTGATGACAAGATGTACATACCCGTAACACAGGAACCAGCGCCAATGACTGAAGATATGCTAGAGGAGCATGCTGAAGTCCTGGCAAAGTAAGTTCAATACATTTTCAACTTTCATTCATATTAGAACCTGAACAGTCCGAGATAGCAAACATCTGCCACGTCTCACAATGGGGACGAATCATTTTAAGAAATGTTTTATCCGGATCATTTTGCAGGTCATTTTCCGGATCACCTTCAAAATGTAATGAATTCGTCTCTGACCCTTCCACCAAAGTTTCATGTTTAGTTTATACAAATTTATTTTAGCTCGATTGCGAAACAAGTTCTTACAACTTATATTAATCACTCTCGAGACCTCATTCCTGATGGAATCCCATCGCCACGAGGGAGAGAAAAGAGGTAATGTGGAAATTAAATGCCTTGCCTAAGGGCACAATCGTAACGGAACCAGCGGGGCTCAAACTCCGGACTTTTCGCACCTGAAGCGAATGCGCATCCACTTTTAAACTAAGTGCATTACAGTATGATATAAATATTATGTATTAATAATCAAAAGTAATCCTTCAAGTATCAGTACATACAATTCCAGAAGTAGAATAAGGTATGTGTTTATATGTTTACAACTATTTCAGACTAGGAACTTCAGCAGAAGGGGCCGAATTAAGGGCTAGAATGCAAAGTGCTTGTTTAATGTCAGATATGGAGTCATTTAAGGTAAGATGTTATCAATATAGACGACACACATACACTACACTAAGGTTGAAGGGCATACTAAACAACTTCCTGAATTGTTGTGTGTTGTAATACATAGTTAACTTGCTTGTATCTATTCTTAGTACTGTACAGGCTAAAACGTAATATAGCAAAACTATACATAGGGATCCTCAGCCAGAAACAGATCTGGTAAAATATGTAGAGAACCAATATCCACAGACTTTAAGTTTAAAGGTATATTCCTGCTCAAATTGACTGCTTACCATGTTTAAATTGAGTGTTTGCCATGTTTAAATTGACTGCTTGCCATGTTTAAATTGACTGCTTGCCATGTTTAAATTGACTGCTTGTCATGTTTAAATGAACTGCTTGCCATGTTTAAATTAACTGCTTGCCATGTTTAAATTGACTGCTTGCCATGTTTAAATTGACTGCTTGCCATGTTTAAATTGACTGCTTGCCATGTTTAAATCGACTGCTTGTCATGTTTAAATCGACTGCTTGCCATGTTTAAATTGACTGCTTGCCATGTTTAAATCGACTGCTTGTCATGTTTAAATCGACTGCTTGCCATGTTTAAATTGACTGCTTGTCATGTTTAAATCGACTGCTTGCCATGTTTAAATCGACTGCTTGCCATGTTTAAATTGACTGCTTGTCATGTTTAAATTGACTGCTTGTCATGTTTAAATCGACTGCTTGCCATGTTTAAATCGACTGCTTGCCATGTTTAAATCGACTGCTTGCCATGTTTAAATTGACTGCTTGTCATGTTTAAATCGACTGCTTGCCATGTTTAAATCGACTGCTTGCCATGTTTAAATCGACTGCTTGCCATGTTTAAATCGACTGCTTGCCATGTTTAAATCGACTGCTTGCCATGTTTAAATTGACTGCTTGTCATGTTTAAATCGACTGCTTGCCATGTTTAAATCGACTGCTTGTCATGTTTAAATCGACTGCTTGTCATGTTTAAATCGACTGCTTGCCATGTTTAAATCGACTGCTTGCCATGTTTAAATCGACTGCTTGCCATGTTTAAATCGACTGCTTGCCATGTTTAAATCGACTGCTTGCCATGTTTAAATCGACTGCTTGCCATGTTTAAATCGACTGCTTGCCATGTTTAAATCGACTGCTTGCCATGTTTAAATCGACTGCTTGCCATGTTTAAATCGACTGCTTGCCATGTTTAAATCGACTGCTTGCCATGTTT
>CM026392.1:2566517-2583580 GCA_014843695.1 Archivesica marissinica
TTAACAACTTATATTAATCACTCTCGTTGGCGCAGATGAAAGCATAAATGTCATTCGTGTCGGAGGAAACCGGAGTACCAGGAGAAAACCCACATGTCCGATCTGGCGACCATCGTACCATCTCACATACTTCCCGGTCTGAGGATCGAACCCGGGTTGCGTTGGTGAGAAGCGAGCGTGCTAACGACTGCGCTAATCGGACAGCCTTATATATACAAAGTTAAATATGTAAAACATGTAAACATGCCTGTATATGTCTGCTTGAAGCTCATCTCAGTCAACGGATGCAAATCCCTGGTAACATGTGGGTTGAAGTTTGGCAAACTGCCAGACCCGTTCCAGCCAGAAGACAAAAACGACTGTTTGATGAGACCAATGAAGCGGAGAAGGTACACAACGTCCATTTATAGATAGATATAGATTTCTTTATTTACCGTCCATACTTGCCTGTGGGACCCGATTTTTACCACAAGATTATGGCCTCAAAGTCGGTTCCCGTCTTATAAACGAGTGCTAAACTAGCTTTTTTAACCACTCTGACATTTCTTCAACTTGCACTGGACAAACATGCAGTTTATACATGGTTTGGTGTCCATTTTGTCAACCCGTCTTATATGCGCAGTGTATGCCAAAACCCACTGATTTTTCAGGGACAAAGAAGCGGGTCATCTTATAGGCGAGTATAGACGGGGTATAGAGGGTGACCTCATTAATCTTGAACTAAGCCGCCTAAGGGCCCTCAAAATAGCTGCAATTAGTTATAATGTTGTTTTTTTGTGTTAGAAATAATGCCAGCATTTCATGTTCTTGATAGTTTATACAAATTTATTTTAGCTTGATTGGGAAACAAGTTAACACAACATTATATTAATCGCTCTTGCTACCTCATTCCTGATGTAATCCATCGCCGTGAGGGAGAGAGAAGAGTCATGTGGAATTTAAATGCCTTGCCAATCGTAGTGGCCACAGCTGTACAGTAAGATAGCTAGATTGTAGCATAGCTAGAGTGTATAGTAACATAGTTAGATTGTACAGTAAGCTAGATTGTACAGTAACATAGTTAGATTGTACAGTAACATAGTTAGATTGTACAGTAACATAGCTAGATTGTACAGTAACATAGCTAGATTGTACAGTAACATAGCTACATTGTACAGTAACATAGCTAGATTGTACAGTAACATAGCTAGATTGTACAGTAACATAGCTACATTGTACAGTAACATAGCTAGATTGTACAGTAACATAGCTAGATTGTACAGTAACATAGCTAGATTGTACAGTAACATAGCTAGATTGTACAGTAACATAGCTAGATTGTACAGTAACATAGCTAGATTGTACAGTAACATAGCTAGATTGTACAGTAACATAGCTAGATTGTACAGTAACATAGCTAGATTGTACAGTAACATAGTTAGATTGTACAGTAACATAGCTAGATTGTACAGTAACATAGCTAGATTGTACAGTAACATAGCTAGATTGTACAGTAACATAGCTAGATTGTACACTAACATAGCTACATTGTACAGTAACATAGCTAGATTGTACAGTAACATAGTTAGATTGTACAGTAACATAGTTAGATTGTACAGTAACATAGTTAGATTGTACAGTAACATAGCTAGATTGTACAGTAACATAGTTAGATTGTACAGTAACATAGCTACATTGTACAGTAACATAGCTACATTGTACACTAACATAGCTAGATTGTACAGTAACATAGCTAGATTGTACAGTAACATAGCTACATTGTACAGTAACATAGCTACAGTGTACAGTAACATAGCTAGATTGTACAGTAACATAGTTAGATTGTACAGTAACATAGCTACATTGTACAGTAACATAGCTACATTGTACAGTAACATAGCTACATTGTACAGTAACATAGCTAGATTGTACAGTAACATAGTTAGATTGTACAGTAACATAGTTAGATTGTACAGTAACATAGTTAGATTGTACAGTAACATAGCTAGATTGTACAGTAACATAGTTAGATTGTACAGTAACATAGCTACATTGTACAGTAACATAGCTACATTGTACACTAACATAGCTAGATTGTACAGTAACATAGCTAGATTGTACAGTAACATAGCTACATTGTACAGTAACATAGCTACAGTGTACAGTAACATAGCTAGATTGTACAGTAACATAGTTAGATTGTACAGTAACATAGCTACATTGTACAGTAACATAGCTACATTGTACAGTAACATAGTTAGATTGTACAGTAACATAGCTAGATTGTACAGTAACATAGCTACATTGTACAGTAACATAGCTACATTGTACAGTAACATAGTAACATAGCTAGATTGTACAGTAACATAGCTACATTGTACACTAACATAGCTACATTGTACACTAACATAGCTACATTGTACAGTAACATAGCTAGATTGTACAGTAACATAGTAACATAGCTAGATTGTACAGTAACATAGCTACATTGTACACTAACATAGCTAGATTGTACAGTAACATAGCTACATTGTACAGTAACATAGCTAGATTGTACAGTAACATAGTTAGATTGTACAGTAACATAGCTAGATTGTACAGTAACATAGCTAGATTGTACAGTAACATAGCTAGATTGTACAGTAACATAGCTAGATTGTACAGTAACATAGCTAGATTGTACAGTAACATAGCTAGATTGTACAGTAACATAGTTAGATTGTACAGTAACATAGTTAGATTGTACAGTAACATAGCTACATTGTACACTAACATAGCTAGATTGTACAGTAACATAGCTACATTGTACAGTAACATAGTTAGAATGTACAGTAACATAGCTAGATTGTACAGTAACATAGCTAGAGTGTACAGTAACATAGCTACATTGTACACTAACATAGCTAGATTGTACAGTAACATAGCTAGATTGTACAGTAACATAGCTACATTGTACACTAACATAGCTAGATTGTACAGAAACATAGCTACATTGTACAGTAACATAGTTAGATTGTACAGTAACATAGTTAGATTGTACAGTAACATAGCTACATTGTACAGTAACATAGTTAGATTGTACAGTAACATAGTTAGATTGTACAGTAACATAGCTAGATTGTACGTAACATAGCTACATTGTACAGTAACATAGCTACATTGTACACTAACATAGCTACATTGTATAGTAACATAGTTAGATTGTACAGTAACATAGCTACATTGTACAGTAACATAGTTAGATTGTACAGTAACATAGTTAGATTGTACAGTAACATAGCTACATTGTACAGTAACATAGTTAGATTGTACAGTAACATAGTTAGATTGTACAGTAACATAGCTAGATTGTACGTAACATAGCTACATTGTACAGTAACATAGCTACATTGTACACTAACATAGCTACATTGTACAGTAACATAGTTAGATTGTACAGTAACATAGTTAGATTGTACAGTAACATAGCTACATTGTACAGTAACATAGCTAGATTGTACCGATTGTACAGTAACATAGCTAGATTGTACAGTAACATAGTTAGATTGTACAGTAACATAGCTAGATTGTACAGTAACATAGCTAGATTGTACAGTAACATAGCTACATTGTACACTAACATAGTAACATAGCTAGATTGTACAGTAACATAGCTACATTGTACACTAACATAGCTAGATTGTACAGTAACATAGCTACATTGTACACTAACATAGCTAGATTGTACAGTAACATAGCTACATTGTACAGTAACATAGCTACATTGTACACTAACATAGCTAGATTGTACAGTAACATAGCTACATTGTACACTAACATAGCTAGATTGTACAGTAACATAGCTACATTGTACACTAACATAGCTAGATTGTACAGTAACATAGCTACATTGTACACTAACATAGCTAGATTGTACAGTAACATAGCTAGATTGTACAGTAACATAGCTAGATTGTACAGTAACATAGCTAGATTGTACAGTAACATAGCTACATTGTACACTAACATAGCTACATTGTACACTAACATAGCTAGATTGTACAGTAACATAGCTAGATTGTACAGTAACATAGCTACAGTGTACACTAACATAGCTACATTGTACAGTAACATAGCTACATTGTACACTAACATAGTTAGATTGTACAGTAACATAGCTATATTGTACAGTAACATAGCTAGATTGTACAGTAACATAGCTAGATTATACAGTAACATAGCTAGATTGTACAGTAACATAGCTAGATTGTACAGTAACATAGCTACATTGTACACTAACATAGCTAGATTGTACAGTAACATAGTTAGATTGTACAGTAACATAGCTAGATTGTACGTAACATAGCTACATTGTACAGTAACATAGTTAGATTGTACAGTAACATAGCTAGATTGTACAGTAACATAGCTAGATTGTACAGTAACATAGTTAGATTGTACAGTAACATAGTTATATTGTACAGTAACATAGCTAGATTGTACAGTAACATAGCTACATTGTACACTAACATAGCTACATTGTACAGTAACATAGTTAGATTGTACAGTAACATAGTTAGATTGTACAGTAACATAGCTACATTGTACAGTAACATAGCTAGATTGTACCGATTGTACAGTAACATAGCTAGATTGGACAGTAACATAGTTAGATTGTACAGTAACATAGCTAGATTGTACAGTAACATAGCTAGATTGTACAGTAACATAGCTACATTGTACACTAACATAGCTACATTGTACAGTAACATAGCTACATTGTACAGTAACATAGCTACATTGTACAGTAACATAGTAACATAGCTAGATTGTACAGTAACATAGCTACATTGTACACTAACATAGCTAGATTGTACAGTAACATAGCTACATTGTACACTAACATAGCTAGATTGTACAGTAACATAGCTACATTGTACACTAACATAGCTACATTGTACAGTAACATAGCTACATTGTACAGTAACATAGCTACATTGTACACTAACATAGCTAGATTGTACAGTAACATAGCTACATTGTACACTAACATAGCTAGATTGTACAGTAACATAGCTACATTGTACACTAACATAGCTAGATTGTACAGTAACATAGCTACATTGTACACTAACATAGCTAGATTGTACAGTAACATAGCTAGATTGTACAGTAACATAGCTATATTGTACAGTAACATAGCTAGATTGTACAGTAACATAGCTACATTGTACACTAACATAGCTACATTGTACACTAACATAGCTAGATTGTACAGTAACATAGCTAGATTGTACAGTAACATAGCTACATTGTACACTAACATAGCTACATTGTACAGTAACATAGTTAGAGTGTACAGTAAGATAGCTAGATTGTACAGTAACATAGCTAGATTGTACAGTAACATAGCTAGATTGTACAGTAACATAGCTAGATTGTACAGTAACATAGCTAGATTGTACAGTAACATAGCTAGATTGTACAGTAACATAGTTAGATTGTACAGTAACATAGCTACATTGTACAGTAACATAGTAACATAGCTAGATTGTACAGTAACATAGCTACATTGTACACTAACATAGCTACATTGTACAGTAACATAGCTAGATTGTACAGTAACATAGTTAGATTGTACAGTAACATAGCTACATTGTACAGTAACATAGCTACATTGTACAGTAACATAGTTACATTGTACACTAACATAGCTAGATTGTACAGTAACATAGCTACATTGTACAGTAACATAGCTACATTGTACACTAACATAGCTAGATTGTACAGTAACATAGCTACATTGTACAGTAACATAGCTAGATTGTACAGTAACATAGTTAGATTGTACAGTAACATAGCTAGATTGTACAGTAACATAGCTAGATTGTACAGTAACATAGCTAGATTGTACAGTAACATAGCTAGATTGTACAGTAACATAGCTAGATTGTACAGTAACATAGCTAGATTGTACAGTAACATAGCTACATTGTACAGTAACATAGTTAGATTGTACAGTAACATAGCTACATTGTACAGTAACATAGTAACATAGCTAGATTGTACAGTAACATAGCTACATTGTACACTAACATAGCTAGATTGTACAGTAACATAGCTACATTGTACAGTAACATAGCTAGATTGTACAGTAACATAGTTAGATTGTACAGTAACATAGCTACATTGTACAGTAACATAGCTACATTGTACAGTAACATAGTTACATTGTACACTAACATAGCTAGATTGTACAGTAACATAGCTACATTGTACAGTAACATAGCTACATTGTACACTAACATAGCTAGATTGTACAGTAACATAGCTACATTGTACAGTAACATAGCTAGATTGTACAGTAACATAGTTAGATTGTACAGTAACATAGCTAGATTGTACAGTAACATAGCTAGATTGTACAGTAACATAGCTAGATTGTACAGTAACATAGCTAGATTGTACAGTAACATAGCTAGATTGTACAGTAACATAGCTAGAGTGTACAGTAACATAGCTACATTGTACACTAACATAGCTAGATTGTACAGTAACATAGCTAGATTGTACAGTAACATAGCTACATTGTACACTAACATAGCTAGATTGTACAGTAACATAGCTAGATTGTACAGTAACATAGCTAGATTGTACAGTAACATAGCTACATTGTACAGTAACATAGCTAGATTGTACAGTAACATAGCCAGATTATACAGTAACATAGCTAGATTGTACAGTAACATAGCTACATTGTACAGTAACATAGCCAGATTGTACAGTAACATAGCTAGATTGTACAGTAACATAGCTAGATTGTACAGTAACATAGCTAGATGTAACATAGCTAGATGTAACATAGCTAGATTGTACAGTAACATAGCTAGATTGTACAGTAACATAGCTACATTGTACAGTAACATAGCTACATTGTACAGTAACATAGCTACATTGTACAGTAACATAGCTACATTGTACAGTAACATAGCTAGATGTTTATTTTACAGCGGCTAGATGTTTATTTTACAGCGGCTGGATGTTTATTTTACAGCGGCTGGGTGTTTATTTTACAGCGGCTGGATGTTTATTTTACAGCAGCTGGATGTTTATTTTACAGCGGCTAGATGTTTATTTTACAGCGGCTGGATGTGGTATTGTTCTTTGAAAAGCATAGATTAACCCTTAAAATGCCGAATAAATTGCGGAATGTGCAAAAACCATGCATCCAGATCAGCTGTAGCGTACTGCCGCGTCTGATCAGGATCTATGTTGTTTGTTATTGAGACAGGTGTTTTCGCTCCACTATCCGAATACCAAGCAGTATAGAGCCGGATCAGACAGCACGTTCTACGTTCTGTGCCGTTTGATTTGTTGTGATTGGTAGGTTACAGGTTTTTTATTATTTGTTGTCTTATCATTTCTGCAGGTATTGCATTTCCTGTTATCCCTGAAGCCAGCTGATGTTGTTGTGCACCTAATGCCAATGTTGACACATGCTGCTTTGTTGAAAGCCATGGAAAATGGTACGTTCTAACACTTGTAAATTACTAGCATATGTATCATAGGTCAGACATCATTTTAACAATTCTTGCATTTGCAGGAAGTATTGATTTATGGTAAGCTGTAACAATTCTTGCATTTGCAGGAAGTATTGAGTTATGGTAAGCTGTCATTGTAACAATTCTTGCATTAGCAGGAAGTATTGAGTTATGGTAAGCTGTGACAATTCTAGGATATTGAAGATGCATTGAGATTTAACACTTGTCACTTGAGCAGTTCCTGGTTTCATTTCATATTTCCTGTACATGATTATTATATATAATTTTTGAAATTTTTTAATTCTCAAAGTTGTGGTTTGAACATCTGTATTATGAATATAGATGATGTAGATTTTAGTAATAAATTTATATTCCCCTTTTAAAAAACGCTATTTGAAAAAGAAAACTCAAAAAATTTGAAAAATGCGAATAAAAAAAGACAAACTGAAGAATGAAGATAAAGCAGTGTTAGCAGATATAAGATGTATATAAGAGGTATATAAGATGTATATAAGATATATATAATATGTATATAAGTATATAAGATGTATATAAGATATATATAAGATGTATATAAGATATATATAATATGTATATAAGTATATAAGATGTATATAAGAGGTATATAAGATGTATATAAGATGTATATAATATGTATATAAGATGTATATAAGAGGTATATAAGATGTATATAAGATGTATATAAGATATATATAATATGTATATAAGATGTATATAAGAGGTATATAAGATATATATAAGATGTATATAAGTATATAAGATGATATAAGATATATATAAGATGTATATAAGTATATAAGATGTATATAAGATGTATAAAATGTATATAAAATGTATATAAGTATATAAGATGTATATAAGTATATAAGATGTATATAAGATGTATATAAGATGTATATAAGATATATATAAGATGTATATAAGTATATAAGATGTATATAAGAGGTATATAAGATGTATAAAGTATATAAGATATATAAGATGTATATAAGATGTATATAAGATGTATATAAAATGTATATAAGATGTATATAAGATGTATATAAGATATATATAGGATATATATAAGGTGTATATAAGTATATAAGATGTATATAAGATATATATAAGATATATATAAGGTGTATATAAGTATATAAGATGTATATAAGATATATATAAGATGTATATAAGGTGTATATAAGTATATAAGATGTATATAAGATATATATAAGATGTATATACGTATATAAGATGTATATAAGATGTATTGAGTTCTTTTAACAATTTCACAAGTTGTGATTGTATTGTATATTGACGTGTTGCACTGTATGTTCAAGGTCGCTGCTACATTACACAAGTTGTGATTGTATTGTATATTGACGTGTTGCACTGTATGTTCAAGGTCGCTGCTACATTACACAAGTTGTGATTGTATTGTATATTGACGTGTTGCACTGTATGTTCAAGGTACATTCACAAGTTGTGATTGTATTGTATATTGACGTGTTGCACTGTATGTTCAAGGTACATTACACAAGTTGTGATTGTATTGTATATTGACGTGTTGCACTGTATGTTCAAGGTACATTTCACAAGTTGTGATTGTATTGTATATTGACGTGTTGCACTGTATGTTCAAGGTACATTTCACAAGTTGTGATTGTATTGTATATTGACGTGTTGCACTGTATGTTCAAGGTACATTACACAAGTTGTGATTGTATTGTATATTGACGTGTTGCACTGTATGTTCAAGGTACATTTCACAAGTTGTGATTGTATTGTATATTGACGTGTTGCACTGTATGTTCAAGGTCGTTGCTACATTTCACAAGTTGTGATTGTATTGTATATTGACGTGTTGCACTGTATGTTCAAGGTCATTGCTACATTTGCCCATCAAACGGCAGAATGATTACAATATTTGTCTTCACCCAATTAGCTTTATTGACCAACTGTCCTGCTTTGAAATAACTTCAATACGATGGCATTCTATGTTTTACAATCATATCCGGTTCAGATTGTATTTCCGGTTAACTTGCAGATGATCCTAATATTCCGGTATTAAAGCAGGTGATAGAACAGGCGTGCGTGAAAGCTTCACAAGTGACAAGGTGTCCACAACAAGATGCTAAGCGATACGAGGTAATCTTTCAACAATGTACAAATTATATAAGTGGCTCAGTGGTTACGGTCATTGACTTCAAATCACTTGTCCCTCACTGCTTGTTGGTTTGAATCCCACTGGGGTAACAAGTGTGGAACCTACCCAGTTGGCTTGCAGAAGATGATTCTACCTGGGTGCCTGTCTTCCTCCACCAATACTAGCTGGAGCCATATAACATAAGCTATTGGTGCAACATTAAACCCCAAAAACAAATACCGTAATCGTGTATGTATAACACGCACTTCTTTTCCTCCAAAATAGTATCCAACAGTCTAGTGCGTCTTATACTCCAGTTTAGAACTAAATTCCATTGTTTCAAAGACTAACACGACAAATGGTGTATTACAACAAAAGGAAATAAATGTTCCATACTATTTTTCTCTAAGTCCCGTAACGTGCCGTATTTGTTCTGGAATTCGTTCGAGTCAATATATCTATATCGTGTGGAAAATCATCCAAAGTTAAAACTGTTAATTTATGATAAAAATTAGATTATTACAAATCACATTCAGTGTTTATATATTTAGTATTAGTTTTCGCGACATTTGGTCCTTTTCCTTTTTATACAGCAAATAAGTTTTTCCCCCTGGAATTTCTCTGTTTTTTTAACTGCGTCTTATACTCCAGTGCGACCTATACATACACGATTACGGTAAAAATGGGAAAAAACGTGTCATCAGTGTCTACTACTACGACAGTTGCTAGGCTATATTGCTATATACGACAGTTGCTATGCTATATACGACAGTTGCTAGGCTATATTGCTATATACGACAGTTGCTATGCTATATTGCTATATACGACAGTTGCTATGCTATATTCATGATGATGTTTGCAAACACAGACCTGATTTAGTGATGTTGAGCCCTTTGTGGTATAATGGATACGGCGTTCACCTCGTAATTGAGAGGTTGCGAGTTCGAGCCACTCCTAAATCCACATGGTGGTGTCCTAGAGTATACATAAACCAACTCCTGAATCCACATGGTGGTGTCCTAGAGTATATATAAACCCACTCCTGAATCCACATGGTGGTGTCCTAGAGTATATATAAACCCACTCCTGAATCCACATGGTGGTGTCCTAGAGTATATATAAACCTACTCCTGAATCCACATGGTGGTGTCCTAGAGTATACATAAACCCACTCCTGAATCCACATGGTGGTGTCCTAGAGTATATATAAACCCATTCCTGAATCCACATGGTGGTATCCTAAAGTATACATAAACCTACTCCTGAATCCACATGGTGGTGTCCTAGAGTATACATAAACCTACTCCTGAATCCACATGGTGGTGTCCTAGAGTATACATAAACCTACTCCTGAATCCACATGGTGGTGTCCTAGAGTATATATAAACCCACTCCTGAATCCACATGGTGGTGTTCTAGAGTATACATAAACCCACTCCTGAATCCACATGGTGGTGTCCTAGAGTATATATAAACCCATTCCTGAATCCACATGGTGGTATCCTAAAGTATACATAAACCTACTCCTGAATCCACATGGTGGTGTCCTAGAGTATACATAAACCTACTCCTGAATCCACATGGTGGTGTCCTAGAGTATACATAAACCTACTCCTGAATCCACATGGTGGTGTCCTAGAGTATATATAAACCCACTCCTGAATCCACATGGTGGTGTTCTAGAGTATACATAAACCCACTCCTGAATCCACATGGTGGTGTCCTAGAGTATATATAAACCCACTCCTGAATCCACATGGTGGTGTCCTAGAGTATATATAAACCTACTCCTGAATCCACATGGTGGTGTCCTAGAGTATATATAAACCTACTCCTGAATCCACATGGTGGTGTCCTAGAGTATATATAAACCTACTCCTGAATCCACATGGTGGTGTCCTAGAGTATATATAAACCTACTCCTGAATCCACATGGTGGTGTCCTAGAGTATATATAAACCTACTCCTGAATCCACATGGTGGTGTCCTAGAGTTTATATAAACCTACTCCTGAATCCACATGGTGGTGTCCTAGAGTATACATAAACCCACTCCTGAATCCACATGGTGGTGTCCTAGAGTATATATAAACCCACTCCTGAATCCACATGGTGGTGTCCTAGAGTATATATAAACCTACTCCTGAATCCACATGGTGGTATCCTAGAGTATACATAAACCCACTCCTGAATCCACATGGTGGTGTCCTAGAGTATACATAAACCCACTCCTGAATCCACATGGTGGTGTCCTAGAGTATACATAAACCCACTCCTGAATCCACATGGTGGTGTCCTAGAGTATATATAAACCTACTCCTGAATCCACATGGTGGTATCCTAGAGTATACATAAACCCACTCCTGAATCCACATGGTGGTGTCCTAGAGTATACATAAACCCACTCCTGAATCCACATGGTGGTGTCCTAGAGTATACATAAACCCACTCCTGAATCCACATGATGGTGTCCTAGAGTATATACATAAACCCACTCCTGAATCCACAAGGTGGTGTCCTAGAGTATACATAAACCAACTCCTGAATCCACATGGTGGTGTCCTAGAGTATATACATAAACCCACTCCTGAATCCACATGGTGGTGTCCTAGAGTATATATAAACCCATTCCTGAATCCACATGGTGGTGTCCTAGAGTATACATAAACCCATTCCTGAATCCACATGGTGGTGTCCTAGAGTATATACATAAACCCACTCCTGAATCCACATGGTGGTGTCCTAGAGTATACATAAACCCACTCCTGAATCCACATGGTGGTGTCCTAGAGTATACATAAACCCACTCCTGAATCCACATGGTGGTGTCCTAGAGTATATATAAACCTACTCCTGAATCCACATGGTGGTGTCCTAGAGTATACATAAACCCACTCCTGAATCCACATGGTGGTGTCCTAGAGTATACATAAACCCACTCCTGAATCCACATGGTGGTGTCCTAGAGTATACATAAACCCACTCCTGAATCCACATGGTGGTGTCCTAGAGTATATATAAACCCACTCCTGAATCCACATGGTGGTGTCCTAGAGTATACATAAACCCACTCCTGAATCCACATGGTGGTGTCCTAGAGTTATACATAAACCCACTCCTGAATCCACATGGTGGTGTCCTAGAGTATACATAAACCCACTCCTGAATCCACATGGTGGTGTCCTAGAGTATATATAAACCTACTCCTGAATCCACATGGTGGTGTCCTAGAGTATATATAAACCCACTCCTGAATCCACATGGTGGTGTCCTAGAGTATACATAAACCCACTCCTGAATCCACATGGTGGTGTCCTAGAGTATACATAAACCCACTCCTGAATCCACATGGTGGTGTCCTAGAGTATATATAAACCCACTCCTGAATCCACATGGTGGTGTCCTAGAGTATACATAAACCCACTCCTGAATCCACATGGTGGTGTCCTAGAGTATACATAAACCCACTCCTGAATCCACATGGTGGTGTCCTAGAGTATACATAAACCCACTCCTGAATCCACATGGTGGTGTCCTAGAGTATACATAAACCCATTCCTGAATCCACATGGTGGTGTCCTAGAGTATACATAAACCCACTCCTGAATCCACATGGTGGTGTCCTAGAGTATACATAAACCCACTCCTGAATCCACATGGTGGTGTCCTAGAGTATATATAAACCCACTCCTGAATCCACATGGTGGTGTCCTAGAGTATACATAAACCCACTCCTGAATCCACATGGTGGTGTCCTAGAGTATACATAAACCCACTCCTGAATCCACATGGTGGTGTCCTAGAGTATATACATAAACCCACTCCTGAATCCACATGGTGGTGTCCTAGAGTATATACATAAACCCACTCCTGAATCCACATGGTGGTGTCCTAGAGTATATATAAACCCATTCCTGAATCCACATGGTGGTGTCCTAGAGTATACATAAACCCATTCCTGAATCCACATGGTGGTGTCCTAGAGTATATACATAAACCCACTCCTGAATCCACATGGTGGTGTCCTAGAGTATATATAAACCCATTCCTGAATCCACATGGTGGTGTCCTAGAGTATACATAAACCCACTCCTGAATCCACATGGTGGTGTCCTAGAGTATATACATAAACCCACTCCTGAATCCACATGGTGGTGTCCTAGAGTATATATAAACCCACTCCTGAATCCACATGGTGGTGTCCTAGAGTATACATAAACCCATTCCTGAATCCACATGGTGGTGTCCTAGAGTATACATAAACCCACTCCTGAATCCACATGGTGGTGTCCTAGAGTATATATAAACCCATTCCTGAATCCACATGGTGGTGTCCTAGAGTATACATAAACCCATTCCTGAATCCACATGGTGGTGTCCTAGAGTATATACATAAACCCACTCCTGAATCCACATGGTGGTGTCCTAGAGTATATATAAACCCATTCCTGAATCCACATGGTGGTGTCCTAGAGTATACATAAACCCACTCCTGAATCCACATGGTGTGTCCTAGAGTATATACATAAACCCTCCCTGAATCCACATGGTGGTGTCCTAGAGTATACATAAACCCACTCCTGAATCCACATGGTGGTGTCCTAGAGTATATATAAACCTACTCCTGAATCCACATGGTGGTGTCCTAGAGTATATATAAACCTACTCCTGAATCCACATGGTGGTGTCCTAGAGTATATATAAACCCACTCCTGAATCACATGGTGGTGTCCTAGTATATACATAAACCCATTCCTGAATCCACATGGTGGTGTCCTAGAGTATATATAAACCCACTCCTGAATCCACATGGTGGTGTCCTAGAGTATACATAAACCCATTCCTGAATCCACATGGTGGTGACCTAGAGTATACATAAACCCATTCCTGAATCCACATGGTGGTGTCCTAGAGTATACATAAACCCATTCCTGAATCCACATGGTGGTGTCCTAGAGTATACATAAACCCATTCCTGAATCCACATGGTGGTGTCCTAGAGTATATATAAACCCACTCCTGAATCCACATGGTGGTGTCCTAGAGTATACATAAACCTACTCCTGAATCCACATGGTGGTGTCCTAGAGTATATATAAACCTACTCCTGAATCCACATGGTGGTGTCCTAGAGTATATATAAACCTACTCCTGAATCCACATGGTGGTGTCCTAGAGTATATATAAACCCACTCCTGAATCCACATGGTGGTGTCCTAGAGTATAAATAAACCCATTCCTGAATCCACATGGTGGTGTCCTAGAGTATATATAAACCTACTCCTGAATCCACATGGTGGTGTCCTAGAGTATACATAAACCCACTCCTGAATCCACATGGTGGTGTCCTAGAGTATATATAAACCTACTCCTGAATCCACATGGTGGTGTCCTAGAGTATATATAAACCTACTCCTGAATCCACATGGTGGTGTCCTAGAGTATACATAAACCCACTCCTGAATCCACATGGTGGTGTCCTAGAGTATATATAAACCCATTCCTGAATCCACATGGTGGTATCCTAAAGTATACATAAACCTACTCCTGAATCCACATGGTGGTGTCCTAGAGTATACATAAACCTACTCCTGAATCCACATGGTGGTGTCCTAGAGTATACATAAACCTACTCCTGAATCCACATGGTGGTGTCCTAGAGTATATATAAACCCACTCCTGAATCCACATGGTGGTGTCCTAGAGTATACATAAACCCACTCCTGAATCCACATGGTGGTGTCCTAGAGTATATATAAACCCACTCCTGAATCCACATGGTGGTGTCCTAGAGTATATATAAACCTACTCCTGAATCCACATGGTGGTGTCCTAGAGTATATATAAACCTACTCCTGAATCCACATGGTGGTGTCCTAGAGTATATATAAACCTACTCCTGAATCCACATGGTGGTGTCCTAGAGTATATATAAACCCACTCCTGAATCCACATGGTGGTGTCCTAGAGTATACATAAACCCACTCCTGAATCCACATGGTGGTGTCCTAGAGTATATATAAACCCACTCCTGAATCCACATGGTGGTGTCCTAGAGTATACATAAACCCACTCCTGAATCCACATGGTGGTGTCCTAGAGTATATATAAACCCACTCCTGAATCCACATGGTGGTGTCCTAGAGTATATATAAACCCACTCCTGAATCCACATGGTGGTGTCCTAGAGTATACATAAACCCACTCCTGAATCCACATGGTGGTGTCCTAGAGTATACATAAACCCACTCCTGAATCCACATGGTGGTGTCCTAGAGTATACATAAACCCACTCCTGAATCCACATGGTGGTGTCCTAGAGTATATATAAACCTACTCCTGAATCCACATGGTGGTGTCCTAGAGTATACATAAACCCACTCCTGAATCCACATGGTGGTGTCCTAGAGTATACATAAACCCACTCCTGAATCCACATGGTGGTGTCCTAGAGTATACATAAACCCACTCCTGAATCCACATGGTGGTGTCCTAGAGTATATATAAACCCACTCCTGAATCCACATGGTGGTGTCCTAGAGTATACATAAACCCACTCCTGAATCCACATGGTGGTGTCCTAGAGTATATATAAACCCACTCCTGAATCCACATGGTGGTGTCCTAGAGTATACATAAACCCACTCCTGAATCCACATGGTGGTGTCCTAGAGTATACATAAACCCACTCCTGAATCCACATGGTGGTGTCCTAGAGTATACATAAACCCACTCCTGAATCCACATGGTGGTGTCCTAGAGTATATATAAACCCACTCCTGAATCCACATGGTGGTGTCCTAGAGTATACATAAACCCACTCCTGAATCCACATGGTGGTGTCCTAGAGTATATATAAACCTACTCCTGAATCCACATGGTGGTGTCCTAGAGTATATATAAACCTACTCCTGAATCCACATGGTGGTGTCCTAGAGTATATATAAACCCACTCCTGAATCCACATGGTGGTGTCCTAGAGTATACATAAACCCACTCCTGAATCCACATGGTGGTGTCCTAGAGTATATACATAACCCACTCCTGAATCCACATGGTGGTGTCCTAGAGTATACATAAACCCCTCCTGAATCCACATGGTGGTGTCCTAGAGTATACATAAACCCACTCCTGAATCCACATGGTGGTGTCCTAGAGTATATAATAAACCCACTCCTGAATCCACATGGTGGTGTCCTAGAGTATACATAAACCCACTCCTGAATCCACATGGTGGTGTCCTAGAGTATATATAAACCCACTCCTGAATCCACATGGTGGTGTCCTAGAGTATATATAAACCCACTCCTGAATCCACATGGTGGTGTCCTAGAGTATATATAAACCCATTCCTGAATCAACATGGTGGTGTCCTAGAGTATATACATAAACCCATTCCTGAATCCACATGGTGGTGTC
>CM026392.1:2584580-2600236 GCA_014843695.1 Archivesica marissinica
AAAAATGGAATAAATATAAAACTTTTAACAACCCCACATTTGGAAAATATCTTTTATTCATTAATAACTCGAAAACAAATATCATTTTAGATGACAAAACTGTTTTGTACCTAATAAAATGAACATTATAGTTAATTAAATGTAGACTCGTGATTTTTTCTCTGTAAACTGTTTCGAATTCACACATACCTGTGGTATTGGAACGCAATGCGAAGTACTAGCACCTTAGACAGCTCGGCTATTACCACCTTGAATTGTGAAATTAATTGTATTCAATTAAATTGCAAATATCCAATGCACATGAAGCGTGTAGTTATGATAATGTCTCAAGTAAATTTACGCTAGCAATACATTCCTGCTGTCCTAGACTGTTTCAAATCAATCATAATACAATCAAATCAAATACAGTAAACCAACAGGTAAATGAAACAAAATACTAGAATGTCAAGATCTTTTCCCATCTCCAGAGTTTGACCATTATCTCTACTCTAATCTTATTTATATTTCAACCCTTGTCACAACATCTCCCTTGTTCTGTAGTCTGTTTCATCTGTAGTCCAGTGGTAACACGCTGGACTGGTAACCCAGGGATCGCATGTTCAATCCCCCGTCTGACCCTAATAAAATTAACAGTCTTTCAGATGGGACGTTAAACCGAGGTCTCGTGTCGGTGCTGTACACTGTGCGCGTAAAAGAACCAGAGGAGACTCTGGAATGTATCATTGCACTATCCTCCAAATATCTAAAATGACTAATCTCTTCAGGAAGCATCGCTCATATGGGCAACCGGTAGCGACGATAAATAAACGTAAAACACACACAATGGGCAACCGGTAGCGACGATAAATAAACGTAAAACACACACAATGGGCAACCGGTAGCGACGATAAATAAACGTAAAACACACACAATGGCAACCGGTAGCGACGATAAATAAACGTAAAACACACACAATGGGCAACCGTTAGCGACGATAAATAAACGTAAAACACACACAATGGGCAACCGGTAGCGACGATAAATAAACGTAAAACACACACAATGGGCAACCGGTAGCGACGATAAATAAACGTAAAACACACACAATGGGCAACCGGTAGCGACGATAAATAAACGTAAAACACACACAATGGGCAACCGGTAGCGACGATAAATAAACGTAAAACACACACAATGGGCAACCGGTAGCGACGATAAATAACGTAAAACACACACAATGGGCAATCGGTAGCGACGATAAATAAACGTAAACACACACAATGGGCAACGGTAGCGACGATAAATAAACGTAAAACACACACAATGGGCAACCGGTAGCGACGATAAATAAACGTAAAACACACATGGGCAACCGGTAGCGACGATAAATAAACGTAAAACACACACAATGGGCAACCGGTAGCGACGATAAATAAACGTAAAACACACACAATGGGCAACCGGTAGCGACGATAAATAAACGTAAAACACACACAATGGGCAACCGGTAGCGACGATAAATAAACGTAAAACACACACAATGGGCAACCGGTAGCGACGATAAATAAACGTAAAACACACACAATGGGCAACCGGTAGCGACGATAAATAAACGTAAAACACACACAATGGGCAACCGGTAGCGACGATAAATAAACGTAAAACACACACAATGGGCAACCGGTAGCGACGATAAATAAACGTAAAACACACACAATGGGCAACCGGTAGCGACGATAAATAAACGTAAAACACACACAATGGGCAACCGGTAGCGACGATAAATAAACGTAAAACACACAAAATCTGTTAACTAATCACATGTATACACATAATTATGTCATGTAAATTTTATTATACAAATTTATTTTAGCTCGATTGCGAAACAAGTTCTTTCAACTTATATTAATCACTCTCGAGGCCTCATTCCTGATGGAATCCATTGCCATGAAGGAGAGAGAAGAGGCAATGTGGAATTTAAATGCCTTGCTTAAGGGCATAATCGTAACGGCTACAGTGGGGCTCGAACTCCGGACCTTTCGCACCTGAAGCGAACGCGCATCCACTGCGATATCACGACTTCCACGTCCATGTAAATGATATGAGTTAGTAAAGACTACTTGAATTTAATTGAATAGTTCGATATATGTCCTACAAAAACGTATTTAATGCACAGGGGCGGTGATGGGGCAATGGAGGAACACTGATGATACCTACGTGGTACTGGTCATCTACTGTCAAACGTGGCATTTATTTGAAGAATTTCGGGGCATATATATGCTGAACATGATATTCGTAGTCTGCGATGGCGCCCATTTAGAAGGTTTCCACATGCTAAAACAAACAGTAGCTTGCCATTATGGGCGATCTCATTATTTACAAGATGCCCCCCCCCCCCCTGGGTATGAGTTTACAATCGTTTTTTATAGCGTTGGTATAGCTATACTGATGGTATTTGTTTTGTTAACACGCCGACAATATATAAATTTTGAATTGAATTGAACTGTTGATCCTTTATTCATATTAATTCGAAGACGTTATCTGGAAACGAGATATTACGATAGCTGCCAAACAGTCGCGAGAATATGCGTGATTTGGAAAGGTTCCTGTATTCTACGTGTTTCTGATACATTGTAAACTATTCAATATCAAATATTTTAAAGGAGGCTTTCCATAATTTGTAGCATGTTTCAATCATCTTGGCTGTCCGAATAGCGCAGTGGTTAGCGATCAATGCAACCCGGGTTCGATCCTCGGACCGGGAAGTATGTGAGATTGTACGGTGATCGCCAGATCTGACAGGTGGGTTTTCTTCGGGTACTCTGGTCAGAAGGGGAATCGAACCTGCGATCCCTGACACTTTATTTATTGCACTTTATATCTACCCACACAGTCAAGAGAACCAATTAATTGTTACAGACTAGGCGAATATATTGCAGTAACTGCGCCCATGTTAGCAGCCTCGTATTTCTAAGCACAATGGCGTACCATTTCATAATTTCCATTAGCGATTTATTAATCATTTTCGCTTTGATGTTTCCATGACAGTGACATAGTATACTGAGACTGCGTCTTGTCAGTCTGGCCAATTATACAGGTGTCATATATTCAGTATAAATGTTAGTTTATACGTGTTAGTTGAGATTTGAGTATAAGTGTTAGTTGATATTTGAGTATAAGTGTTATTTGAGATTTGAGTATAAGTGTTAGTTAAGATTTGAGTATAAGTGTTAGTTGAGATTTGAGTATAAGTGTTAGTTGAGATTTAAGCATAAGTGTTGGGATTTGAGTATAAATGTTAGTTGAGATTTAAGTATAAGTGTTATTTGAGATTTGAGTATAAGTGTTAGTTGAGATTTGAGTAATAGTGTTATTTAAGTATAAGTGTTAGTTGAAATTTGAGCATAAGTGTTAGCTGGGATTTGAGTATACGTTTAGCTGGGATTTGAGTATAAGTGTTATTTGAGATTTAAGTATAAGTGGTTAGTTGAAATTTGAGCATAAGTGTTAGCTGGGATTTGAGTATACGTGTTAGTTGAGATTTTAGTATAAGTTTTGCGATTTGAGTATAAGTGTTAGCTGGGATTTGAGTATACGTGTTAGTTGATATTTGAGTATAAGTGTTATTTGAGATTTGATTATAAGTGTCAGTTAAGATTTGAGTATAAGTGTTAGTTGAGATTTGAGTATAAGTGTTATTTGAGATTTAAATATTATAAGTGGTTAGTTGAGATTTAACTATAAATGTGTTATTTGAGATTTAAGTGTAAGTGTTAGTTGAGATTTGAGTAATAGTGTTATTTAAGTATAAGTGTTAGTTGAAATTTGAGCATAAGTGTTAGCTGGGATTTGAGTATACGTGTTAGTTGAGATTTTAGTATAAGTTTTGCGATTTGAGTATAAGTGTTAGTTGGGATTTGAGTATAATTGTTGGTTGAGATTTCAGGATGAGTGATAATTTAGATTTGAGCATACGAGTTGAGATTTGAGTACAAGTGTTATTTGAGATTTGAGTATAAGTGTTAGTTGAGATTTGAACATAAGTGTTGAGATTTGAGTATAAGTGTTAGTTGGGATTTGAGTATAAGTGTTATTTGAGAGTTGTGTATAAGTGTTAGTTGAGATTTGAGGATAAGTGATAATTGAGATTTGAGCATATGTGTTGGTTGAGATTTGAGTATACGTGTTAATTGAGATTTGAGTATAAGTGTTGGTTGAGATTTTAGTATAAGTGCTAGTTGGGATTTGAGTCTTAGTGTTTATTGGGATTTGAGTATACGTGTTAGTTGAAATTTGAGTATAAGTGTTTATTGGGATTTGAGTATACATGCTAGTTGAAATTTGAGTATAAGTGTTTATTGGGATTTGAGTATACATGTTAGTTGAAATTTGAGTATAAGTGTTTATTGGGATTTGAGTATACGTGTTAGTTGAAATTTGAGTGTTCATTGTTCTATTGTGTCCTTGTTTCATTGTGTATGAATAACTGCACAATACGATAAGCATATGAAGTTGGCTTGTAGATTGTAGTTATTCAGATGTTTTTTTGCGAATAAACACCTAATGATTATTCAGGAGTTTATCATTTAAACAACTATGTGAAATCAGAGAGTAAATATGGGAAATCAGGGAGTAACTATGGGAAATGAGGGAGTAAATATGGGAAATCAGGGAGTAAATATGGGAAATCGGAGTAAATATGGGAAATCAGGGAGTAAATATGGGAAATAAGGGAGTAAATATGGGAAATCAGGGAGTAAATATGGGAAATCAGGGAGTAAATATGGGAAATCAGGCATATAACTATGATATTGAGAGCAGTTATTTTAAGAGGATTGGAAAACAAGATGAGAGCTTAATGTGTACATTCCTTTCCATGATGATGTTGCTAAATATGATTGTTAGCATTACTAGCGGTTAGTGAGACATGATGGTCCTTAGAGGCATTAGTCCCTAGTGGTACTGGGTGTATGCATGCGTGTTATGAGCGGCGACTCGACCCATCTGTAGACATGTTTTGTTTGATTTGTTTGTTGTTATGGGGGTAACGCCGCACCAACATCCTCTGGTTTTATGGCGACTTTCCAGTTTATTATTGGAGGAGAAAACCCCGGGTGTCTCCCAACAGTATTTCAGTAGAACCACCGACCTTCCACGAGCCAGCTGGGTCGCTTCCTGACTAACTTCGAACATACAGTGGCGAGGAGCACGTGATTTGAATTCAA
Source organism: Archivesica marissinica (assembly GCA_014843695.1). Classification (NCBI taxonomy): domain Eukaryota; kingdom Metazoa; phylum Mollusca; class Bivalvia; order Venerida; family Vesicomyidae; genus Archivesica; species Archivesica marissinica. The sequence continues at coordinate 2,589,785 of CM026392.1, forward strand.
GGTAGTCCCTCATAAACAAGGAATACGTGTAGTCTCGGGAATGCATCTAGTCTCGGGAATGTATGTAGTCTCGGGAATGCATGTAGTCTCGGGAATGCGTGTAGTCTCGGGAATGCGTCTAGTCTCGGGAATGCATCTAGTCTCGGGAATGTATGTAGTCTCGGGAATGCGTGTAGTCTCGGGAATGCGTGTAGTCTCGGGAATGCATCTAGTCTCGGGAATGTATGTAGTCTCGGGAATGCATGTAGTCTCGGGAATGCATCTAGTCTCGGGAATGCATCTAGTCTCGGGAATGCATCTAGTCTCGGGAATGTATGTAGTCTCGGGAATGCATCTAGTATCGGGAATGCATCTAGTCTCGGGAATGCGTCTAGTCTCGGGAATGCATCTAGTCTCGGGAATGCATGTAGTCTCGGGAATGCATGTAGTCTCGGGAATGCGTGTAGTCTCGGGAATGCGTCTAGTCTCGGGAATGCATCTAGTCTCGGGAATGTATGTAATCTCGGGAATGCATGTAGTATCGGGAATGCATCTAGTCTCGGGAATGCGTCTAGTCTCGGGAATGCGTGTAGTCTCGGGAATGCGTGTAGTCTCGGGAATGTATGTAATCTCGGGAATGCATGTAGTCTCGGGAATGCATGTAGTCTCGGGAATGCATCTAGTCTCGGGAATGCATGTAGTCTCGGGAATGCATGTATCCACGGGAATGTGTGTAGTCTCGGGAATGCATCTAGTCTCGGGAATGCGTGTATCCACGGGAATGTGTGTAGTCTCGGGAATGTATGTAGTCTCGGGAATGTGTGTAGTCTCGGGAATGTGTGTAGTCTCGGGAATGTGTGTATCCACGGGAATTGTGTGTAGTCTCGGGAATGTGTGTATCCACGGGAATGTGTGTAGTCTCGGGAATGTGTGTATCCACGGGAATGTGTGTAGTCTCGGGAATGTGTGTAGTCTCGGGAATGCGTGTATCCACGGGAATGTGTGTAGTCTCGGGAATGTGTGTATCCACGGGAATGTGTGTAGTCTCGGGAATGTGTGTATCCACGGGAATGTGTGTAGTCTCGGGAAGTGTGGAATGTGTGTAGTCTCGGGAATGCGTGTGTCTCGTGTAGTCTCGGGAATGTGTGTAGTCTCGGGAATGTGTGTAGTCTCGGGAATGTGTGTAGTCTCGGGAATGTGTGTAGTCTCGGGAATGTGTGTAGTCTCGGGAATGTGTGTAGTCTCGGGAATGTGTGTAGTCTCGGGAATGTGTGTATCCACGGGAATGTGTGTAGTCTCGGGAATGTGTGTAGTCTCGGGAATGTGTGTAGTCTCGGGAATGTGTGTATCCACGGGAATGTGTGTAGTCTCGGGAATGTGTGTAGTCTCGGGAATGCGTGTATCCACGGGAATGTGTGTAGTCTCGGGAATGCGTGTATCCACAGTCGGGAATGTGTGTAGTCTCGGGAATGCGTGTATCCACGGGAATGCGTGTATCCACGGGAATGTGTGTAGTCTCGGGAATGTGTGTAGTCTCGGGAATGTGTGTAGTCTCGGGAATGTGTGTAGTCTCGGGAATGTGTGTAGTCTCGGGAATGTGTGTAGTCTCGGGAATGTGTGTATCCACGGGAATGTGTGTAGTCTCGGGAATGTGTGTATCCACGGGAATGTGTGTAGTCTCGGGAATGTGTGTAGTCTCGGGAATGCGTGTATCCACGGGAATGTGTGTAGTCTCGGGAATGCGTGTATCCACGGGAATGTGTGTAGTCTCGGGAATGCGTGTATCCACGGGAATGTGTGTAGTCTCGGGAATGTGTGTAGTCTCGGGAATGCGTGTATCCACGGGAATGTGTGTAGTCTCGGGAATGCGTGTATCCACGGGAATGTGAGTAGTCTCGGGAATGCGTGTATCCACGGGAATGTGTGTAGTCTCGGGAATGCGTGTATCCACGGGAATGTGTGTAGTCTCGGGAATGCGTGTATCCACGGGAATGTGTGTAGTCTCGGGAATGTGTGTAGTCTCGGGAATGTGTGTAGTCTCGGGAATGTGTGTAGTCTCGGGAATGCGTGTAGTCGGGAATGCGTGTAGTCTCGGGAATGTGTGTAGTCTCGGGAATGTGTGTATCCACGGGAATGTGTGTAGTCTCGGGAATGTGTGTAGTCTCGGGAATGTGTGTAGTCTCGGGAATGCGTGTATCCACGGGAATGTGTGTAGTCTCGGGAATGCATCTAGTCTCGGGAATGTGTGTAGTCTCGGGAATGTGTGTAGTCTCGGGAATGTGTGTAGTCTCGGGAATGCGTGTAGTCTCGGGAATGTGTGTAGTCTCGGGAATGTGTGTAGTCTCGGGAATGCGTGTATCCACGGGAATGTGTGTAGTCTCGGGAATGTGTGTAGTCTCGGGAATGCGTGTAGTTGCCGACCCGGCTTATTATTTCGTTGTGTGGGTCTATGGTTATTGTTGTAGTAGTGTATGTAGTTGGGGAACTCGCTTGTTGTGAGGTACCGGGGCGGGTCGGGCTATAATTAAAAAATCCAATTCACAATTTAAATTTTATGAACAGTTTAATTCTTATTTATTTAACCTGGTTCAGATTCTGGATTAGCGTGATGCATAACGACAGCCTAAACATACAATAAACACGTGTATGATGAGTCATAACAATTCGGATATATCATGCATAGGTATCACACCCGTATATGTAAACTTATATATATTACGGAAGATAAAACCTGCTTACAAAGAACGTACGATATGTCCGCATTAATTCCATATCATACTATCGCATGCGGGAATTATCGAGTCGTACAATTTCTGTAACATGATATTGAATTATTCCAATGTTAACCATTCGTATAAAGATAAAACATTATCATAGTACATATAATGTTGGTCACATTGATGCATTACATGTGACGGAACAGTTATCAACAAATAGCCTTTGTAGACAATGCATTTCTATGTAGGCTTATATAACGACTTCGTAAAATAATAATTATGAATATGTATAATAATATGCAATGAATCAATAGATTATCTCGTATATTCAAGATAACACGTGTACAAATATGTAATCATATAATTCGATTCATGAATTTGTAAAACGATACTGCAGATAATATGTGTAATAATACGACTGAGGATAGTAAACGTACGTATGTTTAACACCTATATATCCAGCAATTTTGCCTGCTTAGAATACATATATATACAATGGATTAACAATGATACGATCACATTGTCTTCAAGTCAACACTTTCATGAGTGTCCGTTTTTGTTTCACTGTGTTACGCTAATTGCGGATATACGATGCATGTCGTATTTAGACAATTGTTTATTAGAACTATTAAAACGGAAGCTTAATAGTACCTTGATAAAGTGGCTGACGGGAAGTCAATGTTATTCTAGGCGCGATAACTCATATTGAATGGTTTATAGCATGGATTGTGGAAATCATTAAAGAAAGCTGTTTTCTTCCATTTCTTCTCATAAATGCCTTAGAAACCGTCGCACGTGCTATTCAACACACAGTCGTAAGTGAGCCCATAATTATGAATTATACTAGACGTAAGAAAGAACTATTTTGTAATGACGGAACTTATCTAATGTCAACTACAAACGTATTATTGCTTGGTCAGTATATTCAGCATGTGTATTGTGAATATTCTAGTTAGTATTCGCCGGTCTCGGTTAAATTAACATAGACAGTTGTGTGCGGTTTCATGCATCTATATGCTGAGAAGACCCGATTGCAATACAATTAATATGTAAGTCAGCTATCATAAAATCATACAATATAGTGCGACGTCAATGCTTATTAAAGAGAATAAAAGAATATTAGAGACTGTTACCTATAATTAAAAGATCCAATTCACAATTTAAATTTGCGAAAAGATTAATTCTTATTTATTTAACCTGGTTCAGATTCTGGATTAGCTTAATGCAGCCAGAATCTCGGGGTATATATTAGCTAGTGCTGTATTCGAACGCACACCTAACCAGATTGTGTAGCCAATGGGTGAATTTTGAAACACCCACCTATCCAGGTTGTACAGCAAATGGGTGAATTTTGAATCTTCATGGACCCAGAATGCCCATGACATTATTATTACCCGAATATGCAACAGAACAAACAATTAATGTGTATACTGCTTGACACTAATCTCCTGTCATCATATTGCACAGACGAGTAATATAGATGTTGCATAATAACTATCTAGTGTTAATGGCAGTAATTATCTGTGTAAAGATATGAAGTATTTGATGTGCTTAATTGTAACGAACAAAATTTCTAAATTATAAATGTATAAACTCTTCGAAATTTAGTAAGGTTGAAAACGGTTACTTATTAGTTATGAAATTGAAGTCTCTATAAATATATTGACTAGTGATTGTATATACAAAATGTACATCTAATAGGAATGAACAGGCTATCAATTTGAACTTGATATCATAGTCTCGGGAATGCATGTAGTCTCGGAAATGCGTGTAGTCTCGGGAATGCGTGTAGTCTCGGAAATGCGTGTAGTCTCGGAAATGCGTGTTGTCTCGGGAATGCGTGTAGTCTCGGAAATGCGTGTAGTCTCGGAAATGCGTGTTGTCTCGGGAATGCGTGTAGTCTCGGAAATGCGTGTAGTCTCGGAAATGCGTGTTGTCTCGGGAATGCATGTAGTCTCGGAAATGCGTGTAGTCTCGGAAATGCGTGTTGTCTCGGAAATGCATGTAGTCTCGGGAATGCGTGTAGTCTCGGGAATGCATGTAGTCTCGGAAATGCGTGTAGTCTCGGGAATGCGTGTAGTCTCGGAAATGCATGTAGTCTCGGGAATGCGTGTAGTCTCGGGAATGCATGTAGTCTCGGAAATGCATGTAGTCTCGGGAATGCGTGTAGTCTCGGGAATGTATGTAATCTCGGGAATGTATGTAATCTCGGGAATGTATGTAGTCTCGGGAATGCATGCAGTCTCGGGAATTCATGTAGTCTCGGGAATTCATGTAGTCTCGGGAATGCGTGTAGTCTCGGGAATGTATGTAATCTCGGGAATGTATGTAATCTCGGGAATGTATGTAGTCTCGGGATGCATGTAGTCTCGGGAATTCATGTAGTCTCGGGAATGCGTGTAGTCTCGGGAATGCATGTAGTCTCGGGAATGTATGTAGTCTCGGGAATGCGTGTAGTCTCGGGAATGCGTGTAGTCTCGGGAATGCATGTAGTCTCGGGAATGTATGTAGTCTCGGGAATGCATGTAGTCTCGGGAATGCATGTAGTCTCGGGAATTCATGTAGTCTCGGGAATGCATGCAGTCTCGGGAATGTATGTAATCTCGGGAATGCATGTAGTCTCGGGAATGCCTGTAGTCTCGGGAATGCATGCAGTATCGGTAATGCCTGTAGTCATGTAGTCTCGGGAATTCATGTAGTCTCTGGCAATATGTTGGATATATTAAATTCCAATCCTTTGGGTAATTTCTCCTTTTCGTTAATTAATCCCTGCGAAGACTAAATTAATGCACACACAACACGACTTTTTTCGAGAAATTTCAGTGCCTGGGGGAACCTCTAGCTGTTTAATACAGGAGTCACATCCATTAAAACAGTTGGTGTCGCTTGAATAATGAATCAAGCTCCGGGATTCGCTAAGCATCATCCATGAATATTTAAACTAGCTACAGCTAGTAAGTAAGTAAGTAAGTAAGTAAGTAAGTAAGTAAGTAAGTAAGTAAGTAAGTAAGTAAGTAAGTAAGTAAGTAAGTAAGTAAGTAAGTAAGTAAGTAAGTAAGTAAGTAAGTAAGTAAGTAAGTAAGTAAGTAAGTAAGTAAGTAAGTAAGTAAGTAAGTAAGTAAGTAAGTAAGTAAGCAAGCAAGCAAGCAAGCAAGCAAGCAAGCAAGCAAGCAAGCAAGCAAGCAAGCAAGCAAGCAAGCAAGCAAGCAAGCAAGCAAGCAAGCAAGCAAGCAAGTAAGTATAAGTAAGTACGTAAGTAAGCATAAACATTCAATACAAAATATGTACACAAATTTAACACGCACCCGGCCCGATGAGCCTATTTGTCACCTAATGCCTGCATAATAATATAAATGAAAGCAATGCATTAATAAAATGTCAACACAAGAATAGGATTCATTACAGAACAGAACAGAACAGAAATGTTATTAAGACCTGTACATGGTACATCGTCAAATACATATATACAAATATATATGATGTAAATATATACAACATTTTATCGTGGTCATGTGGCATATAGAATCTGATAATAATAAGAAAATGCATCTAATTATGAGGATGAACAATAATTAGTGCTGATATTGGATTTATGTCATATTATTTAAAAGTGTTAATTTAATGTCAACTGCTTTATTATAGAATAAAGCTAAATTATATAGGATATTTCTTTTATTAGATTGCAACAATTCAATAAACTTAAGCATATTTGGTCTTACAAAATAATATTTCTTTATGTAAAGTTTTCTCAAATCTGAATAGCACGGGCAAACAACTATAAAATGATATTCGTCTTCTAGGTCGTGTGTTTGCAACACAAACAATAGCGTTCATTTTGTGGAATTCTATTTTGTCCATATCTACCAGTATGTATTCGTAATGAATGTGCAGAAATTCTTAATCCTGTAATTAAAAAACGTAAGCTATTTGGTACAATATCTAGATAAGGTTCATATTCAAATTTTAATTTACAGCTATCATACAAGTTTAGTACACCACTTGTCTCTTTGCTTACAAACCAACCTTGAATGAAACAATCAATCACACGTTGTTTAAACAAACTTATAAACTGGCTACACTGTACACTATATGGATTTTCCCAAATGTTCGAGAAACCATAGCTATTTAAAATATCTTTAAGTTTGGACGCCCAATTTCTAGAACCATTTGCACAATCATTTACAGCCTGGCTATATACACGTTTTAAAATAATATTATCTGTATGTAACAATTTAAACCAATATTTTACAATTCGAGTATAACGTGTTATGTAAAGTGGATATCTGGCTAATTCGCCATATACGCCTGTAGAACAAGTAGTTACTCTTACATTTAAAATACGTTTACAAAATTTCAAATGAATACGTTCTAGCTCCTTTGATTTTGTGAAACCCAAAATTTCAAAACTATAATTTAAGATAGAGCCCACAAAGGCATCAAAAAGCTGGCAAAGCAGCTTTGGTTTCAGGCTTATTTGTGTACAGTTAGTGAGGAGAATATTCAACGCTTTTAATGCTTAAACTACTGTCAGAATATTCTCATATAGAAAGCGAGTAGTTTTCATGCATACATTCTCAAAGTTTGTATAATCGAATACTTCTAATTGATAAACATAATATGCGCCACCCATCAACGGGGAAAGCAAATGATTGGTTGTTGAAGTCAAAAGAAATTACTGAACTAGACATCATAGAAGAAATGTGAATACCTCCCCTCGAGGGATTTGATATCAATGGAAGATAGAACGATGACAACGATTATATGTTACTGTAGCTATTAGGAATTATGTATATACATCTCTTACGTTTATTTTTATAAAGTTTGAACTGACAAGATGTCCGTAACCCGTTTGTTTTGCCAAGTACCATTGACAGATACACATATAACGCACGCACGCACACACACACACGCTCAAATTGATATCCTCTTCATTCCTATTAGATGTACATTTTGTATATACAATAAGGGAGTCAATTTATTCATAGAGACTTCAATTCCAAAACTAATAAGTAATCGTGTTCAATCTTACTAAATTTCGAAGAGTCTATACTTTTATAATTTAGAATTTTTGTTCGTTACAATTAAGCACATCAAATAGGGTTATTATACAGTTAATTACTGCCATTCACACTAGATAATTATTATGCAACATCTATATTACTCGTCTGTGCAATAAGTAAGTAAGTAAATGTTTTATTATTGTGACATGTGCATTATAACAATATAATAATGTTTACATAAATTTACAGATTTACAAACAAGCACCCGGCCCATTGGGCCTATAAGTCACCAGAAATTAATTACAGTAACAAGAGCAATGTTTGCAATTGTACAATTGTACACACAATATGTGGAAAAGAAATATTCAAGAATACAACGTATTTCTTCTAATTAAAAAGGCTCGAACCAGGAATTTAGCTGGGATACATGGACATTATATGTGATAATTTCGCATTTATGTCTAAGTGAGCATTGTCCGTAAATAGTTCTCTGAAATCATTTGTTCGTAACTCACTGTATAGTTCACAATCGAATAAGAAGTGTTTCTCATCTTCAACTAAATTCGACATACACATTTTATATAGTCTCTGGTCAGGTGGTTCCCCGACATATCTTCCTGTCTCAATTCTGAGTGGTAATATACCAGTTCTAAATTGACAGAGTATAGAGCGCTCATTCTTATTTAAGTTTAATGCAACATAATCCTCGCTCTTGAAGTTATCTTTAAATAATCTATATGTTCTCAGTTTGGAAACACTTTGGACACCTTCCGACCAGACGGAAGAGTAATATTCTGTTAATAACGCATTCGCATGCGACAAGTTAATGACTGTTTTGTTGTCAAAATTTGCCGTTAATCCCAAAGTAGATAACACGTGTTTGATGTCAAATGACCAGTTATTGTTGCACTGCAAATAATCCGCATTAAACACTTGTTTAGTAATCCGCCTTTCATCCATAGACATGAGCCTGTTCCACATACGAAGCATGTTCCCCCATCGTCTATATACACTTGGCATCCATCCAGTGTCACCAACCATCGCAAGGATAGGCGTAAAACGATGGACACCGAGGAAGTATCTCATTGCTCTGTTTTGGACATTGTCTAGATGTTGGAATTTCTTATACCCCCATACTGAAGAACAGTAGTCAAGTATCGGTACTACACAAGATTTATACAATATTTCGTATGATTTGAAGTCGAAGTATTTCAGGTGGTGTATTTTATTGATGATTCCGCCTAGTGCACGTCCAGCTCCTTTCCCCAGGGCTTCGCAATTGTACGTGAAGTCAATTTGTTCGTGGACTATGACTCCGAGGTATTTATATCTGTCCACAGTTTCTAAAGTATTACTAATAATCGGTCGATATGTAATGGCGGTGTGACGTGAAAGTTTCTCCGGACAAGGATTATAATTTACATATGTAACTAATGTGCAATAAAGTTCATATTTGGGGAAAGTGTTTATAAAGGACTATTTTACATGGACATTGAGAAATTGAGGTACAACATTTAATCTAAAATGCTTTTGTAGACGTTTGATAGTGTGTCGGCATTGTGTACCTGTGCACCTGTGTATTTTTACCTATATTATGGTCGAGTAACTCTGAGAAATTTGACATCAGCTTAGTGTACAGTTATTTGAGATAGAGCGTTATATATATACACTACACGGATTATTAGTACTTAAATCTGATATGTGTGCAGAATTTACACCGACCTGTGCAGATAAAAAGAGGGCAGCGGCGTCGCCCCTAGACCTGCTAGATATGAAAAAGTCCAGAACACAGACGTCGGACTGCGATTCCAATTCATCAGACCCACACCCAGAGCCCACTATCCAACTCAGCAGCGAACATATATCTCAAATTAGTAACGCTTTGAGGTCTACCTTCGAAAATCAAATGTCATCTATGATTGGAAGCATAGTAACAGGAGTCCTCTCAGGTCTCGAGGAAAAGGTGGTAACCTTAGAGCATGCTACTTCTCAGCTCCGTGAACACGTGACTACTCTCGAGAATAAGGTCCAGATGCTCGAGGAGAAGCTTATCTTTCTAACCCAGGAGAATGATAACAGTAACCAATACTCCAGACGTAATTGCCTCCGTATATCAGGTATCCAAGAGTCAGCTGACGAGAGCACTGACAAGATTGTAATGGACATTATATCGGCAGTCGGTGCTGATGTTTCCCTAGACCAGGTGGATCGTACACACAGACTTGGCAAACCCAGGCCCAAACAAGGATCGATTGCTAACCGTCGCCCCAGGGACATTATCGCCAAATTTATCTCATACAGGGCACGTCAAACCCTCTAAAAATTACGTACTAAGCTCAAAGATTCGAACTTCAAGGGTGTTTTCGTAAACGAGGAACTTACAAAATCTCGAGCAGAAATTTACTTTCAGGCACGTCAGATGGTGAAAAGTAAGGTGGTCAGTGGTGCGTGGACATTCGATGGTATAGTGTTTGTCAAAGACAATTTCCAGCATATCCACAGGATCGAGTCATTGAATGCTCTTGAATCTGTCAAGGCCAACCTCGGGTTGGAATAATCATTTGTCAACTAACATGCTCTGTATACTCAGGTCTAGCATCGTATACATACCGAAGCGCACGACCAGCTCGTATACCGATAGTGGACAGTATTACGCTTGTTGCTTTTCTTTAAATTGTTTTGATTTTACTTCTCATAACTTTATGCATGGTATGTATATGTATGTATATATATATATACGTGTGTATATATATGTG
>CM026392.1:2601236-2636681 GCA_014843695.1 Archivesica marissinica
GTTTACAATTTAATCTTTGTCCGGAAAACTTGGCGAATATTTTTATTACAGCTATGCGATATCTTGTTTTCATTCTTACACTATATATGTTTTTTCGTCTATTCATTGAAACCACACATGACGCTCGCAGACCGACTGGTCACCTCGGTACTTCCCCACCTACAACTTGTACTGTCGATACACAAATGACACTATTGTGTTTTTATTGGAATCGATACCACCCACCTTAGTATGGGTATAGGGTCACGTCATGTCATTGTGTGTCGACTTTCCTGTTACTCGAATCAACTGACACTCGTGCTTAATCCAACCGGTATCCTAGTCCTCAATTATTTGGCATTCGTTCTACTCTCCTTATCGGGCGATGTTCATCCTAATCCTGGTCCAACTGTCTAATCAGCCTCTGATAATTCATCCACAGCATCATATTCACATATCTTATCTAGCGGTCTCTCTGTCATGCACCTAAACATCCAGAGTCTAAAACCCAAACTAGATATATTAGAAGTGGAATCCCAACTTTATGATGTTTTGATATTTACAGAAACTTGGCTTTCAGATCAAACTTCTAACGACGAAATCTTAATTCCGCATTTTAGTCCACCTTTTAGGTGTGATCGTAACGATAGACTCGGTGGAGGCGTCGTTATTTACGTACGAGAAAATATCCAGTCTGTCGGTAAACCCATCTTGTCAGTGAAGGGTCTCGAAGCAATATGGGTCGAAATATCAATTAATAAACGCAAAGTATTAATTGGTGGTATTTATCGTCCACCTAACTCTAATAATAGCTACTGGCAATTAATCGAACAAAGTATCGATCTCGCGTTTCATGAAAACTGTGACAACCTATTAGTAGCTGGTGATTTTAACATCAACATACAACCGTCTCCATCTAATAAAATATCTAGGCTCATTTCTTCTTACAATGCGCATCAGCTAATTGATTCTCCTACTCACTTTACAGAGAACTCCAGTTCCTTAATCGACCTAATGTTTGTTAAATGTGCTCAAAATGTTATTACTAGCTTTGTTGCTGACCCTTTTGTACCGGATCATATTCGATTCCATTGTCCCATTGTTTGCGTCTTAAAATTTAACAAACCTAAACCTCCCTGTTTTAAGCGTAGGATCTGGCTATACGACAAGGGAAATTATACTCAGTATAGAGAGCAACTTCAATGTACTGATTGGAACTCTACTCTCAATAAAGATGATCTTAATTCAGTTGCTTCAGACATAGCTGATATCATAACTACTGCAGCTTCAAGGTCAATTCCCAACAAAATCGTAACAATAAGACCACATGATATTCCTTGGATAAACAATCTTATTAGAAATATTATAAAGAAACGAAATAAACTTCATAAAAAAGCGAAACATTCAAATACCGAAGCAGCATGGGCTAACTTTAGACATATTAGAAATGAAGTCACTAAAGCCATTCGTAAATCTAAATCCGAGTACAATAAAAAGTTAATTGATCAAATAAATTCGTCTAACGTTACTGCCAAACAATGGTTCAAGATAACCAAACAATTTATTAACAAGAAATTGTGTAACACTATTCCTACTTTGATTAATAACGATACTGAATCATCAACTGATGAGGAAAAGGCCGATTTACTCAATAACTTCTTTTGCTCACAGTCGACTGTCGATGACTCTCAGCAATCTTTATCAAATCCCACACCCCGTCCAAATTGCTCACTTACAAACATCAGGCTGTCTGTACAAGATGTTAAAGACGCCATTTCTCTAATAGACCCTTCAAAAGCATGTGGTCCAGATCTGATCAGCCCAAAGCTAATTCGAGAAGGGGCAAACGAACTAGCAGCACCTCTGTCGACATATTTTAATAAACTTCTTCATCAATCGGTATTTCCGTCTCCATGGAAGATGGCGAACATTATCCCAATATATAAAAAGGCAGACCCATCGAATCCTTCAAACTACCGCCCCGTGGCACTTCTTAGCTGTATTGGCAAGTTAATGGAACGTTGCATCCACAACTACCTCTATAACTACATCACCGATAACAATCTATTATCTTCTTATCAGTCAGGTTTTGTCAAGGGCGACTCAACTATCAATCAACTAACGTTTCTTTACAATGATATATCCAAGGCCCTGGATGAAGGAAAAGAAGTTAGGGCAGTGTTTTGTGATATTTCTAAGGCCTTCGACAGGGTGTGGCATCGTGGATTAATACATAAGCTCTCGTCCATCGGTGTCCAAGGCAACCTCTTGCGTTGGTTTTCTTCATATTTGTCCGATCGAAAACAGAGGGTTGTCATCTCTAACATTACTTCTTCCTGGTCCGAATTGTCTGCTGGTGTCCCACAAGGTTCTATACTTGATCCCCTACATTTTCTCATTTACATAAACGACATTGTTATTAATATCGAGGCTAACATCCGCCTCTTTGCAGATGATACAAGTCTTTACATTATCATTGACAAACCGGAATCATCAGCTACCATTCTCAATTCTGACATCCAAAAGATATTTGCATGGTCCAAAACGAATTTAGTAAAATTTAACCCTTCTAAAACAGAGTCCATTATATTCTCCAGGCGTAAAATTAAACCTATTCATCCTAACCTTTATATGAATAATGTACCTATTGTAACCGTTGACTCACATACGCATCTTGGTATTTGTCTGACGAACGACGCCAAATGGAATAAACATATCTCGTTCATTCTAGACAAGGCATGGAAGAGGATCGGTCTTATGAGGTCACTTAAATTCCAACTCTCCCGCTCCAGTTTGGAGAAGATGTACATTAGCTTCATACGACCTCTTCTCGAATATGGAGACGTTATTTGGGATAATTGCACCTCCGCATTACTCAACGAGGTAGAATCTGTTCATAACGAGGCAGCCCGTATAGTAGCTGGTGCCACTAAACTGTGCAACATACAAACTCTACTGTCTGATCTGCGCTGGGAATCTATGGCTTCGAGAAGAAAGAGTCATAGGTTATTATTGTTTTACAAAATGACGAACACACTTACTCCTACCTATCTTTCGGGTTTAATTCCCATTACGAACCATGAGCGATATCATTTACGAAACTCGGCCAACATACCAACCTTACCTACCAGAACACAGTTGTATAGTAATTCATTTCTTCCGGCTACAATCCGCGATTGGAACCGTCTTCCTCTCGACGTCCGCAACTCTAGCACTTTGTACTCATTCAAACGCAAAATACAACCTTCTTCTACAAATACTCCTCTATACAATGTCGGTTCACGAAGGAACCAAATTCTACATACGCGTCTTCGATTAGGATGTAGCTCGTTAAATCACGATTTATATAGAAAAAATATTGTCAATTCACCATTATGCTTGTGCAACTCCGTTGAGACTGTTTCACATTACATTTTTCATTGCCCCAGGTTTAATACACACATACAACAACATCTTTCAAATCTACCATGTGCTCCAACTATCAATAATTTACTATATGGGGATGAACACCTATCACTAGAACAAAATACATGTACGTTTCTGAGTGTCCATAGCTACATATCATCCACAAAGCGTTTCGAGGCACCGTAAGGCCTCCAGGGAGGCGCTGGCTGACCTGTTGATCGGTGTGTGGTTTCATTGTTTGAATGAATATTAAGTATTTTCATGTCCAACTGTCCCTTCTTAAAACATTACTTCTTGCATAAATGTATATAGAATATCCGCCTCAAGTTACACTCGTTTTTAGTATTATTCTTTATACCTACAGAAAACGTTGCAAATATTTAGTATGTACATTTCCATTGGAGAGGAATTAATATAAGTTTTCTGAAAACTTGTTTTCCAATCCAAACCATTCACAATTTATGTAATTTGTAACATTGTTTGTGTTATAACATTTATTGGAATAAATACTGTTTAAACCAAAGTATTACTTCCGATCTTAAATGGGTATTCACTCCGTGGTGCACGGCCTCTTCGAAAATGCATGCATTTTGACTTATTTGTATTAATCAAGACCCTCCAACGTTTGCACCATTCATGTACAGTATCTAACATGTATTGTAATTTCTCCTCAGTGTCTGCCATTAAGACTATATCGTCAGCGTACATTAACAATGAGAGCTTATTGTCGCCAACTATGATACCAAGGTCAAGGTCGTTAATTTCTTAACTAGGTCGTTTGCGAACACAGAAAACAATGTCGGTGACAAATTGCATCCTTGCTTGACGCCCGTGAAGCAGTTGAACCAGTCTGTAACCTTGTTGTTTATACGTACGCAAGATACTGAACTAGTGTAGATGTTCTTAATGGAACTATACAGTTTACCATCTATGTTATTTAACATCAGTTTGTAAAGTAACATGTCTCTATCGATGTAATCAAAGCAGCGCTTCAGGTCAATGTATGCCGTATAAACAGTTTTATTGTTCCGTATTACACTATTCAATGTGAATACATGGTCTTCACACGAGCGTTTTTTCCGGAAACCGTTTTGTTCGTCAACAAGAATGTCGTTATTTTCCAGGTATCCTGAGAGACGTTTGTTGAGAAATGACGTGTACAATTTGCTAATACAAGACAATAGGCTGATTCCACGGTAGTGCATAGGAACACGTTTGTCGGTATTTGGGTCTTTCAGTAGAGGGCATATAATTGCCTTTCGCCACAAAGACGGGATAGTACTACTATCAAAAATAAGTTGGAACAAGTGTTGTAATGTCACAATGATCGCTGGATTTTTCATCACATCGTATGGTATTTCGTCGACGTGGATCCGTTTCTCCCTTTCTGCACAATAAGTGTGATTTCTTCTAATGTAATATTAGAGTTCTGTTCAGGGTTAGGTTCATACAGTGGATCATTCATGTTATTTTCTATGAATCTTTGCTCGATCATAATGAGTTTCGTTGAAATCCTCAGTTTCATTGCAGTTGTACAGGTTATAAAAGTCATTTTTCCATCTCTCAAAGACTAACTGTTCATCTTTTATAATATTTCCATCACTGTCAACTACCTCAATTGGAATGCTTTTGTCTTTACGTGGTCCAAGGTTTTGTATCTTCCGCCAGAAATTATTAGGGTTCGTTGTCGTCATTGCCTCAATATCCATCGCTTGGGATCGTCTGTATGCACGTTCGGTCTGTTTCAAACATTTATCAAATTCATTTCTAGAATTTATGTATTCCATGCGTAGGCAAAATTTCACACGTTTACTTGAGCGACATTTAAGAAAATATATTTCTTTTGTTCTCATAGAATTCCACAATGCTTGCAGATCGTCATTCCAGTAGGGTTTCCTATGTCTTAAACGTTTATTAGTCCTGTTTGACTGACAGCGTTTAGGTATACTGGCTTTCATTTCATTTTTTATTGCACAACATAGATCAGATCAATGTCCTCTTGATTTTCCCGCGATCGTTCAATACTAGTTATAATACGGGAAATTGCCGCCCGGGATATTTAACTTGTCATAAAATCCTCAGGTAAACGTCGCATATTATAACGGAACTTGTAGGGGGTCGTCTCGTCTGGCGATCTATGATCACTACAGTCCGTTATGAATTATGTAATTAAGACAGAATGGTCTGGTAATTTTGATCTTGCCCCGAGTAATCCATGTAATGAATGTCTGTCAACAATAGACTGGACAGTTAATACCCTGAATTTCTTGCATTTTTCAAACACATCGTGCGGAACGCACATATAGTCCACCACAGATTTTCCTTTTCTAGACACTGAGGTATAGTTATCACATTGTACTTCAAAGCGGCCATTTAAAACACAGAACTTCGAATAATTTAGGAATTCTAGGAGCTCATGTCCATGTTGATTTATACTATTATCTATGCATTTTCGCTCCGGTATAGAGTCACAAACATGTAGTACATCTGATAATGCACCAATCCTAGAGTTAAAGTCTCCCACAAGGAACATACTGTCGCATCCGCTATGCAAATATATTTGTGCTAGTAAATGTGCGAATAAGGACTGTGCGTCACGGCCTCGTGTGGACTTTTCTGGCGGGAGGTAACACGAAAATATAATAAAATCATTTTCTGTTTCCTTGTGTGTAAATTTCACGGCAAGTATATCGTCCAGTGATGTATCTACTATGTCTATATTGTAACTATCAACAATCCATGATTTCACCAATAATCCTACATCTCCGGATAATTTTGGGGCATCACGATGAATAATTGGCTTATTAAATCCAATCCATGTGTAACTGTTAATTTCTATGACATTCTGATCACTAAGATGCGTTTCACATATAGACGTAATGTCTACGTCTATCGCGCGAACAATACTTTCACGTATTTGGTGATTGTCTTTAGTCCAGCCACACACGTTAATATGTGACAGTCTAATGTGCCTAGTGGGTCGGGAGGGTTCCTATGCGTGTTGATTAGCGTCGTTCACGGGCATGTTATTCTGGTTCTCACGAGCACGGATACGTCCATTGGCATCAACCCGGAAGTTATTACCCTGTGGTAATTGACGTAGTAGAGTTCTTGCATTCAGTTCTATAAGTCTTTCTGCGTGCGATTTACTGCTTTTAATGTAAACGTTTTTGTGTGTAGCAGTATCTTTTAGTTTATATTTGTTTCTCAGCACTGTTATCTTTTCTCGCACGTTCCGGAAGCTGATTTTCACAGGACCAACTCTACCTGGGACATAATTATGTCCTAAATCTAGTTACACCCGTAATAACAACGTTGGACGAGACATCGTTCCCTGATGCGTGTATGATGTTATTGGCCTTATCTAATATGCAATATGCAATATGATGACAGGAGATTAGTGTCAAGCAGTATAAACATTAATTGTTTGTTCTGTTGCATATTGGGATACATAATAAACGTGTCGGCCATGTGTCTGCCACAGGGATGTACGCCACGGGCATTCTGGGTCCATGAAGATTCAAAATTCACCCATTGGCTGCCCAACATGGATAGGTGGGTGTTTCAAAATTCACCCATTGGCTGCCCAATCTGGGTAGGTGTGCGTTCGAATCCAGCACTAGCTTATTTACCTCGAGATTCTGGATGCATTACGCTAATCCAGAATCTGAAACAGGTTAAATAAATAAGAATTAAACTTTTCGTAAAATTTAAATTGTGAATTGGATCTTTTAATTATAGGTAAGAGTCTATAATATTCTTTTATTCTCTTTAATAAGCATTGATGTCGCACTATATTGTATGATTTTATTATAGCTGACTTAAATATTAATTGTATTGCAATCGGGCATTGTTAATCCATTGTATTTATCTGTATTCTAAGCAGGCAAAATTGCTGGATATATAGGTGTTAAACATACATACGTTTACTATGCTCAGCCGTGTGTGTGTATGTGTGCGTGTGCGCGCGCGCGCGCGCGTGTGTGTGTTGTATGTGTGCGTGTGCGCGCGCGCGTGTGTGTATGTGTGCGCGCGCGCGCGCGTGTGTGTATGTGTGCGTGTGCGCGCTGCGCGCGCGAGTGTGTGTGTTGTATGTGTGCGTGTGCGCGCGCGCGTGTGTGGTATGTGTGCGTGTGCGCGCGCGCGTGTGTATGTGTGTGTTGTGCGCGCGCGCGCGTGTGTGTTGTATGGTGCGGTGCGCGCGCGCGCGCGTGTGTGTGTTGTATGTGTGCCGTGCGCGCGCGCGTGTGTGTGTGTGTTGTATGTGTGCGTGTGCGCGCGCGCGCGCGCGCGCGCGTGTGTGTATGTGTGCGCGCGCGCGTGTGTGTTGTATGCCAGGCAATATCAATGAGTGACAAGTGTATTCTTCCTAAAGGCAATATGTTCTATAATTGTCCGTTCTTTACAATATTTTATAAAGTTGGTGCAGTTTGGGATACTTTTTTTTCTAATTTTCTTTTAAAAATTTAATATAACTATTCTGTGTGAGTGATTTGTATTTGAACAGCCAAATGAAAAATGATTGTAGTCAATATTAAACACCATATTGTTTTTGCTATACAGCTATGCTTTGAATCTATATCTATATTTACTATTACTATTCATCCATTCCAGTCCGGATATAGAGTTCCACTTTAGTTCAACTTTGAGAGTTATTTTCTCTAAAATGTTGCTCAGGATTTTCAATTTTGATGTTCCATTTATCATTTCCTCTTTCCATTCGAGAGAATTTGGACAATTGGTATATTTAAGAAAATCGGATCTGTCTATATCATGCATGTTTCTATTACCTCCCTTGGCCGATACTGTCCGATTTCTCCCGAATTGTAGGTTGATCCATGTAGTTGAAATTATTTGTTTTTATTAAATTGCATGCTCCCTAGACATATATATCGGTAGGATGAATGTGAGGGCATCAACATCAGGATAAACATTTGATAACTATATATGTTAGTCTGTAATACAATACAATAGCTTTTCAATGAGCGACATTGTTGTTTTTCAATGACCTCCATTGGAAGATAACGGTTGCAAAACAACAAATAAATTGCCTATTAAATACATAGTAAAACATAAAAACATACAGTCTTTTCGTTGATATTTCCAATCTTTCATTTGTTCTGATACCACATCCACTGTAAGGAGGTATTCAAATCAAACTGAAAACTATCACCACAATAATGATTTGCATAGCCAGTGCTCACCTGTGAATAACGTTACTGTGCTTACAGACTGTATTCCTCCTACAAATAATACAGTATACCAAACTTCACCTTGCAATGGCCTGAATTATTATACCACATCTTTTCTACACATCAACTAGTCTGAAATCTTCTCAAGGCACATAATTTCTCAAAATAAAACAAAAACTATACACTGTCATGAAAATGCATTTTTACCAAAATGAAAAATTAGTTATTGGGACTACATTCCTATTTACGTATAATATACAAACTAAAGTTCCATCCTGTTTATGTACTTATGCAAATATATCATGCCCACCTTTCTCGAGATTTGATTGGTTCATAATTACACGTAGTCGGTAAGCTGCTCATATCATCAAGTGGCTGACACAATTGGAGGAAATGGCTTTATACCACTATAATATATTACCGGGAGGCTATTTTTTTTGGACTGTCCACTTTCAGCACCTAATATAGTCATTGTAGATGTAATTAAGGTACTACTTGTTCGACATGTAAACCATTATATTTGTGAGGCGTTTGTAAACAAATGCCATTGTTTTCATGTAAATAAGGTAATACTTGTTCAACTTGTATACTATTATACTTGTGAGGCGTTTGTAAACAATGCCATTATATCATGAGGGTAGTTTTTACAACAATAGAAATTTGTTCACGGTTGTTGTTTCTTTTTGTATGTAAAATAAATCCATGATTGGTCTATAGTACATACAAATGTACAGTTTGCTTACTATTCCTTTTTACTTTACTTATATTCTCATTTCGCACTTTTGTTGGGCTTGTTTTTCTAGTTCTTACGAGGTATTGTTGCATGTATTAACTTACAGGTTTTTCCGTGTACAAATGTTTACCATGCAGTTATATTTTGACGAGATGTTTACCACTGTTTTATTAAATGACTGATACATTAACAATTGCTTGTTTAAATGTTCAGGGTATTGGGGATACAACAAAAAGAACAGATGTTTTTAGTTATTTAAGACAGAAACAATTTAATATATATTTCCTACACGACACCCATTTTACCGATAAAGACTCAAACTATATAAGAATTCAGCGGGGATACGAGTGTTATTTTAGCAATTATAGTAGTCAGTCAAGAGGGTTAGTTTGATTTTAAATTTAAGTCCATGGAAAAAGACACAAATGGAAATCTAATCATTATTCATCGTACAATTTCAAACAAAGAGTTATCTGTGATAAGCTTATATGGTCCAAACAAGGACGATCCAACGTTCTTTAATATCATGAAAGAAAAAGCATAACATATTCAAAATGAGTGTGTGATTGCTGGCGATTTTAGCTTGGTGCTAGATCCTGACATGGATTATATTAACTATGTTAATATCCAAAAGCTAGAGAGGCGGTTTTCGAACTATTGTTAGAACATGATTTTATTGATTGTTGGCGTGAGAAAAATTTAGAAAATAAACAATACACTTGGTTTAAAAAGAATCCAGTTAAAAAAGCCCGTTTAGACTTTGTTCTTTTATCAAGTACTTTATTTACAGACGTGGAAAATGCCTATATGTTGCCAGGGTACAGAACAGACCATTCTATATTAGTTATTAGCTTATTAGCTTGCATGTAAGAAAGGACGTTCATACTGGAAATGTAATAATTCTCTGCTTAAAGACAATGACTATGTTCTACAAATAAAACAGCTGATAGAAAGCATTAAAATACAATATGCATCTGAAATTCAGAATCAGGATATCCCGTTAGAAAATGTACATGATAATGATTTAAAGTTCACTATTGACGATAAATTGTTTTTTGAAACGTTATTAATGGAGATACGCGGTAAAACTATTTCATATTCATCTTTTAAAAAAAAGACACGAACATGAAAAGGAGAAATCATTAATTAGTGATATAGAATCATTGCAACTCAATGACACTATTTCAAATTCAAATTTAATTGAAAAAAAACATACGGAATTATTGGATATTCGTAAGAAAAGATTGGAGGGTTCTTTAATTAGGTCAAGGGCAAACTGGGTTTTAGAAGGGGAGAAACCGTCAAAATACTTTTGTAATTTGGAAAATAGACATTTTATTTCTAAGCATAATATAATGGCAAATCTGTATACAAAATCAGGTGGACTTTTAACTGATCAGAAGGACATTTTGAAAGAAACTATGGAACACTATTAATCTGTGTATGCTTTTAGGGAAACGGTGAATGTAGATCAGAATGGCTTATTTAAAGATTTTGGAGTTAAAAAATTGACGGAAAGAGTTAAACTCTCCCTAGAAGGAAAATTGACAAAACGTGAAATTCTTTCAGGTCTCAAGAAAATGTCAAATGACATTTCCCCTGCCTGGCATTAATGGATTTACTGTAGCTTTTTTCAAATTCTTTTGAAAATATTTTGAAATATTTAGGAAATATATTATTACGGTCAATCAATTTCTCTTTTGAAACAGGTGAACTTTCAGTATCTGATAAACTGGGTGTTATTACATGTATCCCAAAGGGAGATAAAGATAAACGCTACTTAAAGAATTGGAGGCCAATATCCTTATTAAACATATCTTATAAAATAGCTTCAGCATGCATTGCTAATAGATTAAAATCCGTCCTCCCTGATTTGATTAGTGAAGATCAAAGCGGTTTTCTTGCCGGTCGTTTCATAGGTGACAATATTCTTTTCATATCATTTTTATGATTTAATGTTTTACACTGAAAAATGTAATATTCCATGTTGCTGCTGGTCGATTTTGCAGCTGCGTTTGACTCTGTATCTTGGGATTTTATGTTTAAAGTTTTTTTGATTTTGGTAATTCGATTATCTCTTGGATCAAGCTTTTTTATACAAATATTCAATCTTGTGTTATTGTAAATGGCCACCTCTCTGATTGGTTCACACTGTACAGAGGCTGTCAAGGGGACCCCCTCTCTCCTTATCTTTTTATCCTATGCGCCGAAATCTTAGCTCTACTTGTTAAGAAAAATAAAAAAATAAAAGGTATCGAAGTTAACAATGTTGAATATTTAGTATCCCAGTATGCCGATGATACATCTTTGTTTCTAGACGGTACTGAAACTTCCCTACGAAATGTTATAAATGTATTACAATTATATGCCGAAATCTCCGGTCTTCATGTAAATGTTGATAAGACAAGAGTACTATGGATTGGTTCTATGAAAAATAGCTATTTATCATTATGCCCTGAGTTAAATCTTAACTGGGAAAGAGGTCATTTTAAACTCTTAGGGTTACATTTTTCAGTAAACCTCGAAACCATAGAAACCTTGAACTTTGCAGCAAAAACAAATGAAATAAAAAATCTTTTAGCCTCATGGTCTAAAAGGATATTAACACCTATTGGTAAACATATAGTAATAAGTCTCTAGCACTTTCCAAATTAAATAACTTGTTTTTAGCCATCCCAAACCCCCCTCTAAACATGATTAGAGACCTACAAAGTACTTTCTTTAAATACATCTGGAAAGGGGGACCAGATAAAATAAAAAGGACAGTTGTAACGCAATATTTAAAAAACGGAGGTCTGAGAGTTGTGGATTTGGAGAATTTCATGAATGCTCTGAAAATTACATGGTTAAGGCGTTTAGAAAAATCGAATTCAAAATACTTTGTTCTTGTAAAAACACTTTGCCCTTTCATTAACGGGATTGGTAAATTTGGTGTAGATTATATTATAAAAGAAAAAAGATGCACTAAAAACATATTCTGGAATGAGGTATGGAATGCTTACATCTCTCTTATCCATACAAAATTTCCTAGTAGTTGGGATGAGTTCATCTCACAGCCTGTATGGTTAAATCATAATTTTAAAATTGGAGGAAAATCATTTCTTTCAATAATTACTTAAATAAAGGTGTGTTTTTTGTTAACGACTTACTTAAAGACAATGGCAGTTTGCTTACCTATCAAGAATTTCAACATAAATTTGAAATAAACACTAACTTTCTTCAGTTTCAAGGCATAATTCAATCAATAAGACATTATTTGGACCAGTTAAGATTTGCACATAGGGCTTGTAAAATGATGAATCCAGTCAAACCATTACACTTAAGAGTAATATCGGCAACGAATAAAGGGTGTAGACCCATTTATGACATTTTGATTTAAAAAAATAAAACCACCCCAAAGTCATGTTCGAAATGGCAAACAGAACTGAACTGTGGTGTTTTAAATTGGGAACAAATCTATAGTTTACACTTCAAAGTTACTAAAGATTACAAACTACTCTGGTTTCAATACCGATTTACTAAATATAATCCTTGATACTAATTACTTACTTAACAAAATGGGTTTGAAAGATGATAAGTTATGTTCCTTTTGTAAAGCCAACCCTGAAACACTCGTCCACTTATTCTGGGAATGCGGGGTGATTAACATATTTCTAAATAATTTGACATATTGGTTAAATGGACTATTTCCAAATGTCTTGCCCCAGATTACAAACATATAATAATAATATAATAATATACCACATTTATATAGCGCCCTTTTCATAATAAGGTATGCGCTCAAAGGCGCTTTACAGTTGAACATATGACATATCACAGATATGGTAAAACATGAATAAGTAAGCAAAACATGACAATACAATACATGTATAAAAAATAATTAGAGATTGAAAAATATGGATCTTAAAACTAAAATTACTAAACTAAAGAAACTAAAATTAAATAAAACCTACATAATTATTAATGAAACAAGTTATCGAAACATTAGAACATTAAAAATTATAAGAACTGAAAACTAATATAAGATGCCTAAGATAAGATATATAATTCCTAATATCTTTGATTTAAATAACCTTAAGAAATAAACAAAAATAAAAACATTTAAAAATTATTATTAAATCTTTCATTAAAACAACATAACTTCATTTATGAATAATATTAAAAAAAGGAAAAACTATCAACATGTAATTTGGAAATCATTGATATTTAACATCCATACGCTTGTTTGAAAAAGTGTGTTTTCAAAGATCTTTTAAAGGAACACAACGATTTTGAGTCCCTGATTCCATTGGGAAGGGCGTTCCATAGTTTTGGTGCGGCTACTTCAAATCTTCTGTCACCATATGTCACTGACTTAATGTGTATTGGGTCCTCCTCGACTAGTCTAAGGGAACCATTTTGCGATTTTAATGTTCTCTTAGGGTGGTACACTTTCAGCATGTTTTTAATGTAAACTGGGCCTTTGTCATTTAGTGCTTTATATGTTAGTGTTAGGATTTTGTATTTAATTCTGTAGTTGACGGGTAGCCAGTGGAGATCTTCAAGAATCAACATATAGTGATGTTTGGCAGTTCAAACTACACCCTACCAATCAATAATATAATTATTTCGGCAAAATACTATATATATCAGTGTAAGATGTCTTCTGTCTTTCCAGACCTTCAGATTTTTAAGAGACATATATCCAACATAGTAACGGTAGCAAAAATACAGCGCCATAAAAACATTGAATTTGGATAAATTTTCAAAATCATGGAGAACATTTGCAACACTTTGTGGTGACATCGTTTAATAAAATTGATTGTTAATTTTCTACTACAGTAGTTATCTCCGCCCTTCGTATTTTCTAACAAGCCCAACATTTTCCCCATAAGAACTTAAAGAAAAACAACCATGCAGACTGCGTTGCTTCTTTCTTTTTTTCCACAAAACAACAAAAAGCACAGTAAAACTCCTTGTCTTGTTTGGATGGATAACTGTACAGTTATTTTGTTAATTGGAAGAGTTACTTCCCTTTCATTACGGTTTTGTTAATGCTTGTATATTCAATTATGTACAATTAACTTTGTACTATATATGTATACTTCTGTTTTACTGTTTAATAAAATGAATTACAAAAAAAAGAGTTCCATCCTCTTAGTTGGAATACTTTGTGTTATTCTGTATCCAGATGTTACCGTATAAATAAATGTGATTTTATCAAAATCATGTTATTTAATTGATAACAATCGTCTTCAGTATTTGATTATTCTAAGTAAAACATATGTCGAGATTTAATATTTTAATAATTATAAGATAAGATTAATTTTATTTTGGGTCGGCAAGATAACACAAGCTCTGAGTGAGCTTTTGAACCGACTATGAACATTATATGATGAGAAAACGTATGATAGCACGTGGTGCCAAGCAAACCACAATGACAAGAGAAGAGGCTATCAGTTATACAGACCAGTGACAAGAGAGGAGGCTATCAGTTATACAGACCAGTGACAAGAGATGAGGCTATCAGTTATACAGACCAGTGACAAGAGAAGAGGCTATCAGTTATACAGACCAGTGACAAGAGAGGAGGCTATCAGTTATACAGACCAGTGACAAGAGAGGAGGCTATCAGTTATACAGACCAGTAACAAGAGAAGAGGCTATCAGTTATACAGACCAGTGACAAGAGAGGAGGCTATCAGTTATACAGACCAGTGACAAGAGAGGAGGCTATCAGTTATACAGACCAGTGACAAGAGAGGAGGCTATCAGTTATACAGACCAGTGACAAGAGAGGAGGCTATCAGTTATACAGACCAGTGACAAGAGAGGAGGATATCAGTTATACAGACCAGTGACAAGAGAAGAGGCTATCAGTTATACAGACCAGTGACAAGAGAAGAGGCTATCAGTTATACAGACCAGTGACAAGAGAAGAGGCTATCAGTTATACAGACCAGTGACAAGAGAGGAGGCTATCAGTTATACAGACCAGTGACAAGAGAAGAGGCTATCAGTTATACAGACCAGTGACAAGAGAGGAGGCTATCAGTTATACAGACCAGTGACAATAGAGGAGGCTATCAGCTATACAGACCAGTGACAAGAGAAGAGGCTATCAGTTATACAGACCAGTGAAAAGAGAGGAGGCTATCAGTTATACAGACCAGTGACAAGAGAGGAGGCTATCAGTTATACAGACCAGTGATTCTTCACTGTACTATAATAGTGTTGCGTCTTCTACATACGCCATTTATTGTTCCCAGCGAATTATATCCAATGGTGGACTTCGATCACATATTCACATAGCAACGTTGTCGTGCTTACAAATAATTAAGAACCCGATATATTACTTATATTTACTATGCCCATTGTAAATATCGAAATTAATATTATTTCGATTAGCATACAGTACAACCTGTCACCAGCAGCCAGCTGAGAGAATCAGATACTGGCTAATATGCACAGGTGGATGCTTAAAAGAGATCAAATATGTAATGAACAACATATTGGGAATCTGATAACGGACATATTAATAGAGGTGACCACTAACAGGTTTGACTGTCTGGGTACATCGAGTATATTAAGCTCTCATATTACAAAGTAGTAATAATTTATAACTTACTATACATTTAATTTTTAAAGTTAAATACTAATATCAAGATACATAGTGTCAGAGATCTGCAAGATACATAGTGTCAGAGATCTGCAATATACATAGTGTCAGAGATCTGCAAGATACATAGTGTCAGAGATCTGCAAGATACATAGTGTCAGAGATCTGTAAGATACATATTGTCAGAGATCTGTAAGATACATAGTGTCAGAGATTTGCAAGATACATAGTGTCAGAGATATGCACTATACATAGTGTCAGAGATCTGTAAGATACATATTGTCAGAGATCAGAGATCTGCAAGATACATAGTGTCAGAGATCTGCAAGATACATAGTGTCAGAGATCTGTAAGATACATAGTGTCAGGGATCTGCAAGATACATAGTGTCAGAGATATGCACTATACATAGTGTCAGAGATCTGTAAGATACATAGTGTCAGAGATATGTAAGCTACATAATTTCAGAAATCTGCAAGATACATAGTGTCAGAGATCTGCAAGATACATAATGTCAGAGATCTGTAAGATACATAGTGTCAGAGATCTGTAAGATACATAGTGTCAGAGATTTGCAAGATACATAGTGTCAGAGATATGCACTATACATAGTGTCAGAGATCTGTAAGATACATAGTGTCAGAGATCTGCAAGATACATAGTGTCAGAGATATGCACTATACATAGTGTCAGAGATCTGTAAGATACATAGTGTCAGAGATCTGCAAGATACATAGTGTCAGAGATCTGTAAGATACATATTGTCAGATATCTGTAAGATACATAGTGTCAGAGATTTGCAAGATACATAATGTCAGAGATCTGCAAGATACATAGTGTCAGAGTTCTACAAGATGCATAGTGTCAGAGTTCTACAAGATGCATAGTGTCAGATATCTGCAAGATACATAATGTCAGAGATATTTATGCTACATAATGTCAGAGATCTGCAAGGTACATAGTGTCAGAGATCTGCAAGATACATAGTGTCAGAGATCTGTAATATATATAATGTCAGAGATCTGTAAGATACATAATGTCAGAGATCTGTAAGATACATAATGTCAGAGATCTGTAAGATACATAATGTCAGAGGTCTGTAAGATACATAATGTCAGAGATCTGTAAGATACATAGTGTCAGAGATCTGCAAGGTACATAGTGTCAGAGATCTGTAATATATATAATGTCAGAGATCTGTAAGATACATAATGTCAGAGATCTGTAAGATACATAATGTCAGAGATCTGTAAGTTACATAATGTCAGAGATCTGTAAGATACATAATGTCAGAGATATGTAAGATACATAATGTCAGAGATACATAGTGTCAGAGATCTGCAAGGTACATAGTGTCAGAGATCTGTAAGATACATAATGTCAGAGATCTGTAAGTTACATAATGTCAGAGATCTGTAAGATACATAATGTCAGAGATATGTAAGATACATAATGTCAATGATACATAGTGTCAGAGATCTGCAAGGTACATAGTGTCAGAGATCTGTAAGATACATAATGTCAGAGATCTGTAAGATACAAAATGTCAGAGATACATAGTGTCAGAGATACATAGTGTCAGAGATCTGTAATATATATAATGTCAGAGATCTGTAAGATACATA
This sequence comes from Archivesica marissinica, assembly GCA_014843695.1. NCBI lineage: Eukaryota > Metazoa > Mollusca > Bivalvia > Venerida > Vesicomyidae > Archivesica > Archivesica marissinica. The sequence continues at coordinate 2,618,769 of CM026392.1, forward strand.
CTGTCAGAGATCTGTAATATGTAACCGTAAGTTACAGTAAACCGTATTTGGTCTAGCTGTGGTCGGTATAAAATGGCGAACACTAAATGTAGACATTCGTTTGATAATGTTAAGAAGACACTGCGGAAGTTGAGTTATATAAACAGCGTACTCTGGATAATGTTAAGAAGACACTGCGGAAGTTGAGTTATATAAACAGCGTACTCGGGATAATGTTAAGAAGACACTGCGGAAGTTGAGTTATATAAACAGCGTACTCTGGATAATGTTAAGAAGACACTGCGGAAGTTGAGTTATATAAACAGCGTACTCTGGATAATGTTAAGAAGACACTGCGGACGTTGAGTTATATAAACAGCGTACTCTGGATAATGCTAAGAAGACACTGCGGAAGTTGAGTTATATAAACAGCGTACTCGGGATAATGTTAAGAAGACGCTGCGGAAGTTGAGTTATATAAACAGCGTACTCGGGATAATGTTAAGAAGACGCTGCGGAAGTTGAGTTATATAAACAGCGTACTCGGGATAATGCCATACCTACTACTGTTTCACAGGTTGAAAATGTATTTATGTCTAAATATAAACTGGAATTGTTCAAGTCGGTCAGTAGGACAGATAGTACATATGGGAGAGGTAGGAATACTGTACATTTAACAGTAATTTATAACTGAAAACTAAATGATTATGTCTAGATCCCACCGGGCTGCATGTCTAGATCCCACCGGGCTGCATGTCTAGATCCCACCGGGCTGCATGTCTAGATCCCATCGGGCTGCATGTCTATATCCCACCGGGCTGCATGTCTAGATCCCATCGCCGCATGTTTAGATCACATCGGGCTGCATGTCTAGATCCCACCGGGCTGCATGTCTAGATTCCATCGGGCTGCATGTCTAGATCCCATCGGGCTGCATATCTAGATCCCATCTGGTTGCATGCCTAGATCCCACCGGGATGCATGTCTAGATCCCATCGGGTTGCATGCCTAGATCCCATCGGGCTGTATTGATCATTTCATTTACTTCCATATCGTTGTAACATTCACGTATGTGTCGATTGCTCCACGGTCACATATGGCAAGGACACTATATTACTATTGATGAAGGTCATGCCATTGACGACCCATCAGGTAATTCCTGCCACGCTATAGTGGCATACTGATAGCTAATAACGGATTTACCCATCACATTATGGATGTAACAAAGTGCATCGATGCTGTATTTATGCGTAGCATGCTCTATTTATGTCATTGCATGACAAACTGTCTTAATTAATATGTTGCTACAGTAGTAAGTTGTTATTTGATGACATATCTTTAGTTATATCCGTGCAGATCTCCCACATATAGTTTTTTTGTATAGTCTTAATTTGTGATTCGGTAATTACATTTTAGTTATGCATTATCCTGTATATCCCGTGTGCCAGTGACACAAGCAGTGCTCTGTGTATTTGTGATTCGGTAATTACATTTTAGTTATGCATTATCCTGTATATCCCATGTGCCAGTGACACAATCAGTGCTCTGTGTATTTGTGATTCGGTAATTACAGTTTAGTTATGCATTATCCTGTATATCCCGTGTGCCAGTGACACAAGCAGTGTTCTGTGTATTTGTGATTCAAAATTACGCTGTGCAAATAATGTTCACTCTCAAGTAAACCTGTTGTTTCTTTTTAAAACTTTATTTATTTTAAAACGATTGAGAAGCAAATTCTAACAACGTATATTAATCACTCTCGTTGGCGCGGATCAAAGCGTATAATTATGTGGTCATTCGTGTGGTAGGAAACCCGAATACCCGGAGAAAACACACCTGTCCGATCTGACGACCTCCGTACCATGTCACATACTTCCCGGTCCGAGGATCGAACCTTTGTTACATTGGTAAGAAGAGAGCGCACTAACCACTGCGCTAATCCGCAAACCTGCTGAATTATAGGGTATGTGGTAGCGCGCTAACCACTGCGCTAATCCGCAAACCTGCTGACTAATAGGGTATATGGTAGCGCGCTAATCACTGCGCTAATCCGCAAACCTGCTGAATTATAGGTATATGGTAGCGCGCTAATCACTGCGCTAATCCGATAACCTGTTGAATTATAGGATATATGGTAGCGCGCTAACCACTGCGCTAATCCGATAACCTGTTGAATTATAGGGGATGTGGTAGCGCGCTAACCACTGCGCTAATCCGATAACCTGTTGAATTACAGGGTATATGGTAGCCCGCTAACCACTGCGCTAATCCGATAATCTGTTGAATTATAGGGTATATGGTAGCCCGCTAACCACTGCGCTAATCCGATAACCTGTTGAATTATAGGGTATATGGTAGCGCGCTAACCACTGCGCTAATCCGATAACCTGCTGAATCATAGGGTATATGGTAGCGCGCTAACCACTGCGCTAATCCGATAACCTGCTGAATTATAGGGTATATGGTAGCGCGCTAACCACTGCGCTAATCCGATAACCTGTTGAATTATAGGGTATATGGTAGCGCGCTAACCACTGCGCTAATCCGATGACCTGCTGAATCATAGGGTATATGGTAGCGCGCTAACCACTGCGCTAATCCGATAACCTGTTGAATTATAGGGTATATGGTAGCGCGCTAACCACTGCGCTAATCCGATAACCTGCTGAATTATAGGGTATGTGGTAGCGCGCTAACCACTGCGCTAATCCGATAACCTGTTGAATTATAGGGTATATGGTAGCGCGCTAACCACTGCGCTAATCCGATAACCTGTTGAATTATAGGGTATATGGTAGCGCGCTAACCACTGCGCTAATCCGATGACCTGCTGAATCATAGGGTATATGGTAGCGCGCTAACCACTGCGCTAATCCGATAACCTGTTGAATTATAGGGTATATGGTAGCGCGCTAACCACTGCGCTAATCCAATAACCTGCTGAATTATAGGGTATGTTGTATCACAGTACTATTTGGGGAATATAGACAATAGAGTGCGATATTAGCATGTATTCTCTGAAAGCATCAATACATCATTTATATTGGTTTAAGCATTATGTACAGTACATATATATTGTATACAAAACGAAAATGGATTAAATCGAAAGTTTATAGCTTATTAAGATTTATATCAATATGAACAATATCAAGTCAAGAGATGTCTGCTAATCATGACGAAGATTTTGTTAAAGTGAAACTGCACGAGTCTAGTTTAAACATATTTTATTGCCAATACAAGTACACATACAATAATATAATACACCACAAACAACAACATCGATAATGGCAAATGGGTCGGGTCACAAGTTCTTAAAACATTAGATTCGACCCTTCCCAATTGGTTCATTAATTTTACAACATTTCAATATGGCAGATTAGATACCTTATACGAGTACATGGCAATATAATATAGAGTAATCGGTGATGCAATACATGTAGTTACAACGTAACAGTCAGAAGCTGAGAGAATAATATTGATAGAAGAAACAAGAGTGATTAACTAAGTGTTGGAGAATGAAGAGAGACGAGAGTGAAAGAACTGTAGTGTGTAGTGTCACCTAGCCCCTAGCACGAGTCTGAGACAGAGAGGTAGAATTGTGCACCAACTATTTTGACCCTGAATATACTGAAGCGTTGTACATACGAGTGTTGGTACTGCTGTATTCATATCTTCAAATAATGACAACTATTGTACGTGTTCGGAGTTTATGTACCTATATTTTGGACAGTATCTATATGTACATTTTGGCACGTTCCTCCCTATGAGAAATTATCAAAATCAGTCAAAGGGAGAAACGTTGCACCCTATCTATATATAGATATATAACTTTATATAACCTTATTTCCTCCATGCACTGCAGGGAGAGCCACATACAATATAATTTACAAAGAACACAATCTAATACAAATGACGATTATACTTGACAATTATACAACGTATAGGTACAATGCACGTCAAGTACATATCTATACATATGATATTTACAGAGAAAGGCATACAATTTACGATGCAAATAAAGTACATGCCTTCACAATGATATTACACTGGTACGTACACAGTAGTTCTAGCATAACATACACATATTTGTATATGAATATAAATATACTCCTACATGTATATGTACATGTACATAAACCACACATATTCATTTATAATACCGGTGCACCAGTATTAATATCCGTGATAAGCGCACACTATAAACCCGAGTGGATCTTACGGAAACGAAATGCAAGATTCAATCAGACTAACACACGATAATTGGAGATCACAGAATGCACACATCATATGGCTGCATGGAGCTTATACCATGCAGTATACAATAAAACAGTCGTGCAGTCTATAACACTTGTAGCATTGTTAAAACGATACATGATTCAACTAATTTCAGTCATATTTAAAGAGCCGTCAGTCCTACGTCTTGACTATCACGTATGTTAACTATATTATACATATATATTTCAATATAGGTCCTCTGCTGTACATTTCACGAATAAGGCATTCCATTACCTTGTCATCAAGTACAAATACTGTACACTAGCCAGCATAATCTTTTCGCTGGCATAGTCATCTATATCATAGTGTTTAAGGTCGGCCAGTAAGTCAAACACTTGAACATTTTGTTGTTGACGCATCCGTTTAATAAAAACTTGGACACTTGTATGTGCAATAACATTTGTCCATAAACGTGTGATCTCAAGTTTTCATTTTCAACACAAAAAATAATTGATGCATAATAATTCTTTCGGCTAAATATTTGCATCTTGTACAACGCTCGGGCCTAAAAAACGAAAGAAGTTTACACAATAAACTAACAGCGTTGAAACAGTATTGTTTTACAGAAGGGTATGTTCTACACAAATGCCATAGTGCACACGGGCCTTTATTTGGAAACATGTTCACATACTGTTCCGGTGTTAAGATTCGACAGAGTCTTTCACAACGTATGTTCTGTTCGTAAGACAGTACACAGCGAGAAAGAAGACGTTTCCATGAATATTTTGATAGAAAGTATGCCGAATCTTGAAACGAAGTTACGTAGGACAGTAAATCATATTTTTGCAGATTTTGAAAATATCTGGCATAAAGCCTAAACTCTGGCGCTCTTTGTAATGTGTGTATCTGACAAGTTTGTGAATGAATATTTTCTTCGCTAGGTAGTTACACCGCAGCCTGCAAAGTTGTCCAAACACGTTTTCTGTACTCTATATATATTGGCATAACCCCTAGCGCATTTATGGCAGTGTCATTATTTGAACATATATGTAATCTTTGGATATATTTCACACAAAATCTATAAGAACGTTCAAGAAGTAATGTGTTTGCATCCGTCATATAGCTCCATAGTTCGCATCCATATAACGCCTTAGGTTGTACTATAGTTTTATATATATTCGCAAGAGTTAATGGATTTAAGTCACCATAACTTATACCACTGTTAGTAATACGCAATAAAGTCCCACGTAATGTTGAGCTAGCATCATGGACATTCATATTAATATTAATATTTAAATACTTATCCAAGGAGATACCTAAATGTGTATACTTAGTCTCTTCTTTAATGAAATGTGTTCCAAGCTTCCAGAACCAATCACGTTAGCATTAGTTTCATTGTATACTATAACAGCACATTTTGAATGATTATACTCAAAGCGCCATTTCAGTGAGTATTCATGACATATCTGAATCATTTTATCGAGACCAGATTTAGATAGTGAGACGAGAACCATGTCGTCGGCAACAGTTGACATTCATGTTATATATGCAAAGACCCAGATTACAATTCTCAATCTCTTGTATGAGTCCGTTTATGTACAATAAATAGAGCAACGGTGAACTTTTCCCTCCCTGTCGTGTACCTTGTCCGACGGGAAACCACTCTGTTGTAAGATATTGGTTCCGGACACAACTACGCATATTACTATACAGGTTTACAAAACATCTCATTGTATGAACGTCAATATCACATTCATTTAGTTTGTATATCAGTCCATGATGCCACACACGGTCAAACGCTTGCAGACTATCCAAATAACATACGAATACTTTACTATGAATTTCCATTGCGAAAAGGATTGATTCACGAAGGCAAAACGAAGTCATAAGACATCCAAGTTGTTGCTGGAACCCACCTTGCTGAGGACTTAGCGTGCAGAGGATGTTGTTCTTTGATCTGACAAGCAGTACACGTTCAAAGAGTTTCAGAATGGTAGATGCCAGCGTTATTGCCATGTAGTTACATGGGTCATCTTTTCTTTTTCTACTGCCCTTATGTAGTGTCACAATAGTTCCACGACTCATATCCATTGGTATGTGACCAAGATTAATCATGGTTGAAAATAATTTGCCCAAACCCAATGTAAATTATCACCACCATGGATGAGGTGCTCATAATACACATTATCATGTCCGCACATTTTGTCTCCTTTACAAGTGTTCAAAATATATGTTATGGTGTTTGGTAATAACGTGCTTCTTCAAGTGTTGTCTTTATATCATCGACTTGAGACTCAATAAAAAAATTCCAATCTGAATCAAAGGTCTCATTGACACTTGGAGAATAAAGTTTTTGAAAATATGAACCCCATTGTTGTGTTATCGAGTATGCATCGCGATAAATAATATTATTAAACTTGATCTCACTGCCCACGTTACTGCCATTCCCTTTGCCATTCCCTTTGCCATTCCCTTTGCGTTTTGACTTCAGTACGCGCCAAAAATGATCTCGATCAATTTCTGCAGATCGATCGAGCTCGTCGTCTTGTTGAGTCATATATGTTTGAACACAATGTCTATGAACCCGCCGGAAGTCGCGTTTCGCCTGTTTATATTTACAGAATGATGTGTTATTATCTCTGGGTCTGCCTAATGCTAACCATTCCAATCTATTATTTTGCATGTGTTTATGTAGGTTGGAGAGGTTGTAGTTCCAATATGGTTTTACATAATGTTTGAACGCTTTCTGATGGAGAATGTTGAAGCTGAAACAATCTCCGAAACAATCAAATTATACACCCGGTCTACATCAGATGGCGAGTCAATTTTCTGGAATCGAGCCGCAAGGATACTCTCGGAATTACTCAACAGTTTACAATAATCGGCTTTCTCCGTTTCACTTACCTTACTCCAATATATTCGACAGTTAGGTATCAATGCAGTATTATTAACACTAGCCATTGACTCGTATATTGGCATCATGAAAGTACATGTTACCCATGGCGTATTTACCCCTCCCATGTAGACTATGGTGGAAGTAACAACACGTAAGTCCATAGATAAGTTCTATTAGGGTCCTTTATTTACCACATCCTGTAAGACATGTAGTCTTTATAGCATGATATATAGATGACAATTAACACTGTAGATAAGATGATGCTTACAGCTGTACATTGTAGATATGTAGATACGTATATATAGTGGATATAGTGGATATAGTGGATATAGTGGATATAGTGGATATAGTGGATACCGTGGATATAGTGGATATAGTGGATACCGTGGATACCGTGGATATAGTGGATATAGTGGATATAGTGGATACCGTGGATATAGTGGATATAGTGGATATAGTGGATATAGTGGATATAGTGGATATAGTGGATATAGTGGATATATTGGATACCGTGGATATAGTGGATACCGTGGATATAGTGGATACCGTGGATATAGTGGATATAGTGGATATAGTGGATACCGTGGATATAGTGGATATCTTGGATATAGTGGATACCGTGGATATAGTGGATATAGTGGATACCGTGGATATAGTGGATACCGTGGATATAGTGGATACCGTGGATATAGTGGATATCTTGGATATAACGAGCCCTGAAAATACACAACATGAAGCACACTAAATATATGACATTGTAAATGATACAATTTATGTAACTATATGTAATATGTGCAGTCCATGCTGGTTAGACTCTGAAGATAAGATATTAGATTGTGCAATAGAATGAAAGGTGACTTAAGTATTTCTGTAACAGTAAAGTCAATATGCTGCCATTTTTTGAAACCATGTAAATATGTAAATTGTACTCCATTAATAAAGGAAAACATTATCAGTACGCTTTCAACTAATAGCTAAAACATTGCAACACAACTCAAACACAAGCTCACCTTGATACACGCATAAAACTAAATAGAAGACCAGAATTATAAAGTAAAGGTGTCTGCCTAGGTAATATTCAAAACTGTCAGGAACTACGAGATATTCCCAAGATGCATTTGGTCACACTAGATTGAACAATCAGTCAAGTGGAAACAAATAAAACTACTGACCAAAGGGAAGCAACTGCAACAAAATAATTGAACAATATCAACCTGGTTACATACACAATACGGGCCGATGCCTAGAAACATTCAGACAGTTGTCGTCTACAATTTCACAATAGTGAATACAATCGATCTTTTCAATAGGTACACAAATATGGTCAATCAAAGTTTCATATTTATCACCATAAGAGATATATGAATAGTGTGCACCCGTGCACAGTGGTAAAGTATATACAGCTATAAGATTTGTGTCATTCAAAAGGGAAGTAACATACCTATCTCCTCTATAAGTGTCAGTACCCGATTGAATCTTAGCATTAAAATCGCCCATGAAAAGTACCGTACCATTTTCAGAATATAAGCTCCATAAGTTAAATAGTTTATCAATATAATCCCTGTATAAAGCAACGGGATAATTGCTACAGGGCAAATACAGCTGAACTATATACATAAACTGATCACCAGACACCTGGTATTGTACACCAATTATGCGATCATCATCCGTGTAACATAAGCATCATGTTTCATATGACACATAATACTTACACCACCCTTACCAACACGCCGTGCACCTCTATGTTTGCAGTCATTATCTGTGATAGAAACAGATCTGTAATGGTTGTTGATTAAGTCTATAAAGTGAATATCATTTTCAAAAACCAATGCTCAGCAATACCACAGAAGTCAATGACTCTTTCTTCCAATAGATCTGACAAATCGGTACTGCTAGACATTATACCTGTTACATTCCACGACATAAAGTTCAGTTTTAGATGCTCCATCATTAATTACTGTTATTTTACAAAATGTATATATAGCACATGTATTTATTCTGATTACCCAACAGAAAATAATTAATCAACATCCAGAGACAGCTCTGCGTACATGTTATAATCGTCATATGCGTGCCTATTTCTTCTTCTTTCCATTACTCGTCTGTCTCTTGACATCATCGTCATGTTGTTGCCATACCTACTGCGCCCCTCTTGCTGATGAACACTATTCGACTCCCTAACACGAAGAAGTGATTGGTGGGATAACCAAGGCTTACATGTAACATAATTTGGCCAAAATCCACGTCTTTCTAACTTGTAACAGTTTTCACCCTCTTCAACATTAAGCCTTATGATTACATTTTCGGAGTTGCGTCGGGAGGGAAATACCCTGCTCATCGTTACTTTAAGTCCCCTCCTATTGACGTATTAGGTAAGTTTGGCTTCTGAAATACCCACCTTAAAGCCTCCTACATAGTAACGTTTAGTACGCTTACGTACATACACTGTAAAGTCATTGTCAGCATATGAAAGCTCACGCTGTGACACTCTTACGGGAATACGTCTGCCTTTGTAACGTGGTGAACTAGGAGTGCCAATATTGGCCATTTTGTCCGCAAACGATATCGATCTAGGTTGTACGTGATTATTGACATTGTCTTGCGAACCAATACGATTATTGGTCTGGCTACGTTGTTTTTGAAAGCTACGAGATCCACACTGGACACCAACGTGCTTATGTATTGGGATTGACGCGCACATCTGAACATACTTTCCGGCAAGAAAATCTACAACCTCATCCACATCAGCATATACAGTGGGATGGTGTTCATTAGGTGGAGTCACTGTGTTACCAACAGAGTCAATTGGTTCTTCAGTAACAGAATTTTGAATGATTGAGAACTCAAAAGGTGGAGCATGTACGACATTACCCGATGTGTCTGGCATTTCCAGTACACATGTATATAATTTTGCTTTCTCCATGAGCAATTACTCCAGTTGTATCTAGAAATGTCTCCACAGACTGAAGACGTTCATTGACATGTTCAAGATCATGTGTAATACGCTCCACATTCCCACTCCGACAGCCCATCTCCCCCACAGATCCAGTTATCCGGCTGATGTCATTCCGAACTAAGGTAAAACAGCTAGTCAGATCATCCTTCATACGAACTAGAGATGTTGAAATGGATTGATTCTGATCCGTGAGCAAGTTTTCACAAGCGACATGAGATTGTTTTAACAGTATCAGTAACACTTTGAATAGATGAGATTGTATCTGCTGTGTATCTACTATAAATATGACGGATACTTACCTATATTCTTTATATCTACTTATCTTCGTCCTCGTGTTGTTGTTCTCTGGTCAGCGTCAGCAATGAAAGTGTCATTCCCTGCCAAAACTGCCGATAGATGGCGTGACCTCGGCTGTATTCGATTGGTCAACTCGAGTTCCGCTACCCTCACTCGGGATGTTCCGGAGTTAATCGAATACCATGTTGATGTCCACAACACTCCTCCCCACTTTATTTGAAAAGTGGGCCCTCCCTACTCTTGTTTGAAAAGTAGGGAAGTTCATGGGTCACCATCTGTGATCTTCAGCCACCTTGGGTGTTCCTCACCCGTGGCCACGATAAAAGAGAGACGGCCTCTTGATAGTTGTTTGGTTTGAAGTCAAGATAACCAACCAAATGACCAATATCCTACAGATAAGCTATCTGCTATAGGTAGTACTAGTCCCTTAATATTTTGGATTGAACTAGTACCCTAAAGATTCTATTGTACATGTTCGTAAGTATTTTGAATTGAACAAGTACACAGCACTCCCCATCTGTCCTAGATATAGGCTTAACATTTGTTCGTAACCCATGACACTCGGATGAAAGCCTATATTAACCTGGTTTGACAATAGTCTGGTGGTACCACGATAGTACTAGCATGAATTGACTGCTAGCACGATCCTTAATCCTCTCCCCTCCCACCATTAAAAGGGAAAGGTGCCTCCTCTATCCTCCTGTCTCCTCACTGATCAACGTCGTACAGACGCTTGGCATTGTCGCCAGCGTACTTCAATACGTCTGTCCACGATTCACCCCGAATGCTCGCAATGATTCGTGCCACGATTCCCAGGAATGCTGGAGTGCTGCACCTGTTCCTTTTCCTCTCCTGAAAGTATGGGGCGTCTGTTTCCAACAGCAACCTGTCCTGATTCAGACTCCTCACCCCCTCATGAGAGGCAGCACACTTTCCAATTAATGGAGTAAACCCAAAATGGACATTTGGGAACTCCTTCAACCAGAGATCCATGGTTCCCTTTGTGCCCTGGAAGCAATGGAGATGCATCCGCTGTTCCCTTGATACCACCCCCTTCAGTTGGTACAAGAGTTGGAGCATCTCCCCCGCGGGCCCATTCTTTGGTCCTCTATTGTGGAGAACCAAGACCTTGTCTAGGGTCACCCGTTTGCACACTTCATCTAAGATGATATGCTGTGTGCTCCATTGATGCAAAGGGGCCGAATAGTCCAGACCCACCTCTCCCAACGCTCGAACCCCTGGAAAAGCAAGGCACTTGTCAAATGCCTCCCAGGTCTGTTTGTCGATCGCCCGGACACCCAGTGGGTGTAACCCAATGGCAGTCACAACCCCCTGACTAGCCAGGCAATCAACCTCGTCCTGCGTCGGGTACGTGGGTGGATCGCAGAATACAGCCACCCCTCCACTGACCTCTACTGGTTCCTCATCTTCCAATATCTCGATTCCCAGAATGATTTTGAGATCTGTCCGGGAACCGCCCCATCGGCTGAACAACCGATCTAGGTGGAAGTGACTATCCCAGGCCTGTGGATATTCCATTGTCTCCACCGCCGGGAAGTTATCCCTCAATTCCTGGGCCCTTTGGGCAACGATCAAGCTCACCACCACAACCATGGCCCTCCAATGACCGAGTAAGCCTACTGAGGTTAGTGGTCCCAGGGTGAACTGTTTTGGATACTTGATGTCCAAACAGTCCAACAGCTTCTCCGCACTGTCCTGTTGTCGGGGGGTCACGGGTACGGACCCCATGTCCTCGGCCAGGTTTATGAATTTTACCAGGGCCTCCAAATCCGGCGTGTGGTTCACCCACCTTGCGCAGAGGTTCAGCGCTGTGAGGCGGAGAGTGTTGACCTTTTCGGTAAGGTGCTGGTCCTCGTTGAAGATGCCCGCAATATGGGATTGCAGGGCATGCGCTCTGTCAAGGACCGAGGTGCAGCCCATAACACAACACAAAGGTTGACCTCTTGCATCCCTTGTCACTGCCGGTTTTGGACGTTTATGAGTGGCGTCCCGTGAAGTACTTCGCTGCCTCTTCATCGTGGTTCGCCTAGGGCTTTGGTGCCTTTGGCGATGTTGGGCAGATTGGTGACTAGTAGAATAGTCACCACGCCTTTCTCGACGTTAGGGAGATCCTCTTCTATTCCTGGAGGTCAGGACTTCTTCCCTCCTTGGAGATCTTCTGGTCGGCTTCCTACGATTTGATTCGTAAGAAGCCTTCCTAGTTTCTCCCGCCTGGGGGCCCCTAGTGGAAGACCTTGACGTCACTGTCTTCCATGGCCCTTCCTCCGATCTGACCCCGTCCTTCTTCCGGGGAGACCGTCGCAACTCCACTGGACCGGGTCGTTGACGATTGGCCGGTGAACCCTCGCGAGGCGGAGTTTTCACCTCCTGCTGGGGTTTGCCTTCTGGAGCGTCTTCTTCCAGGAGGGCCCTCTCTGCCTCGGATGTCATAGACAGAGCATCGTCCGCTTCTTCCAGGCCCGTTCTTGCCAGCGTTTCCGTCATTGCCTCCAGACTCGACTTGCCGAGTCGGATGTCCTTCGATGGACCTGCAGGCATCAGGCTAGCCGTATTGGCCTGTCGATGGACCTTCTGGATGTTTTTGTCTATCCAGCTTGCTCCTTGAAATTGCAAGGTGTCCGCCTCCCTGGATACAATTTGCAGCCAAGTTTGCTGACACCTCAACTTCTTCGCCAGCCGAACTTGGTCCATCAGGAGGTCAATCTTCCCCTGGGTGGGAAGTTTCTGCAGCATGATGTTCTGCACTATCTCCCTTGCCGGCATCAGTCGTCCCTCCTTGGTCGCCCTCACCACTTCCTCGTAATAATTCGTCATTGATGCCATCTGAAAATCATAAATTTACACATTTTTCACAAAAGTACTTGTCAATGATTAATGCATCCGAGGCTGTGACATTGATGCACGAACCGTGAAACCACTCATCGCATCCATCGCACTGAATCATAAACCTGCCCTGCCACGGCTGGCTGCAGGTACAATATTTATGGGTGTCCTTCTCCCCTTCTCCCTCCCCTGGAGGATTGGACAACCACTTCTGAATCCAGTCCGGGATAGCGCGATCTTTGCATGGTTTCATGCGATCATGGTTGACCACAAGGATGGACCCCTGCAACTTTACACGGTACAGTGAAGCCGAGATTTTCTTGACAATAACAGCTGGTCCTTTCCAGGGGGACGTGAGCTTCTTGCTCTTTCCCTTCCGAACCGCTGTATCTAATAGGTAGATGACGTCACCTTGTTCGTAGGTGCGTTGAAGCACCCGGATGTCATAATCTCGCTTCATCCTCTTCAGGGAGGTGTTCAGACTAGTTCTTGCCTTCTCATGTGCTGTTTGGATGTTATTCACCAATCGGGCCACATACTCATCCGCTGACACCGGGCTTGGTGCTCCTACTGGAAACATCAAGTAAGCCGGTGTATTGACTTCACGACCTAACATTAGTTTGTTGGCCGTGAAGCCTGTCGAGCGGTTGACTGCACTCCGCAATGCGCCTGCGATTTGTGGAAGGTGAATGTCCCATTGTTCTTGGGAATCCCCTATGTAACATCTTACAGCATCCATGAGCGTTCTGTTATACCTCTCCACCTGACCATTTGACGAGGGCCGATATGGGGTTGTCCTAGCCTTGTGAATCTCTAACACTTCTAGCAATGCGCTAAATAGTTTCGATTCGAAGTTACGCCCCTGATCGGAAAATACTTGCAATGGGAACCCAAATCTGGAGAAGAATTGGTCCACGGCTGCTTTAGCAGTCACATCAGCGGTTTGTGATGGAAGTGGCACGCACTCTACCCATTTAGTGAACTGATCCACCATCATAAGTACGTACTCATTTCCCCGTGACGTTACTGGTAGTGGTCCCATAAAATCCAAATGTACCCTCTCCATAGGTGCTCCCGCTTGATATTCTTGCATAGGTGTGCGCCCATATCGGACAGTCTTCTTGTTCTTGTTGCATGACGAGCAGGTAGCAATATAATTGGCTATATAACTACCCATACGGTACCAGTAGAACTTTTCCTCTACTCGGCCTTTCGTCCGTGCAACCCCTTGATGTCCTGCAGAAGGTAGATCGTGGTTAGCTTTCACTACCTCCTCTCTCAGGGATTGTGGGATCACCAGATCTTTTTCCTCTTCTTCATCCCTCTGTCGATAGAGGACATCTCCTATCAACATAAATTGCTCCTTGTTTAGCCAGTATGCCTTTGCACAAGGGCTCGCCAGGAATAGATTCCCTTCAGTTGGGTTGGTCGATTGACTCAACCAGTTCATGATAATGGTCAAGTCTGTATCCTTGCCTTGTGCTGATATTAGGTCTGTAGTACCATATCCCCAGCATGATGTTCCATCAACTGGTCTTCTCACTTCCACCCCATAGATGTGGACTTTGGCAGTACCACCTTCTAACGTGACCTCAATGTAGACGTCTTGGTCATCTTGCGTCTCTTCTGGTTTCCATCCTCGGGCCTCCGGGGTTGGAGCCTCCAACATTGACATTAGAGACTCTGCTCCCGTTCCTGGAGCACCGTGATCCACCTCTGGTTGACCCATTGGTGGACCCTTCGCCTGAGTGACCAACCCTCATGGATCCCAATTCCTGACATCTGGTGGAGTCTCCAACATTGACATTAGAGACTCCGCTCCTGCTCCTGGAGCACCGTGATTCACCTCTGGATGTCCCACAGGTGAACCCTTCGTTTGGTTGCTCTCGGCTCTTATGTTGAGGATGCTGTGGATCCCTTCGTCGTCCTCCGTCTTGCCATTCTTACCATGGACATCCCTGCTATCGGGCAAACATTGTGCATTCGCCGACATATCCTGCTCCCGCTCACTCTGCGTAACTCCCGGAACATCTTTCGTCTGATGAAAGACTTCCGCCTGTTTTTCGCTCTGTGATCCTGGAACTTCACACGTTGGGGTTGCAATTCTCCTTTGATCGAATTTCTCTCTCTGATCTCCCGCAGCATACGAATACCCGCGCCTGATCGTATTCGTCGTTGTCAAAGGTACTGCCTCATCTATCACCCGGGTGAACTCACCCCAACGGCTGTCAGCCCTCACGCAATATTGGCACCCACCACATGGAAGGTCTTCTACTCTCACGCGTGCATCGTATGCGTTGCATGGATACTCTGGTAGGGGCATCCGAGACAAAGCATCCGAATTACCGTGTAATTTCCCTGGTCGGTGTTTCACTATCATATTGTACTGCGATAGCTCTTCTATCCACCGCGCTAGTTGTCCATGTGGTTCCTTGAATTTAAGCAGCCATGTTAAGCTTGAATGGTCGGTCCGGACTAGGAACGGTCTCCCCAGTAAATAATGTCTATAATGCCGAGTAAACCTAACGATCGCTAGTAGTTCCTTGCGTGTGGTACAGTATCTTCGCTGTTCTTTAGTTAGCGCATAACTACCATACGCGACTACTTTCTCCTCCCCATTCTGTATCTGTGATAATTCTGCACCTATTGCGAGATCAGACGCATCACAATCCAGAACGTAATCACCCTCTTGCCTTGGAAGTGCCAGGACAGGCGGGCTTGTCAAAGCCTGCTTTAGATGGTCAAAAGCATCCTGTTGTTCATCTTCCCACTTGAAGTTGGTCTTCCCCACCACCCGGTATAATGGTTCTGCATGCTTAGAGAAATCTTTTACAAAATTTCTGTGGTAATTAGCCAATCCCATAAAGCGCTCCACATGTTTCCCACATGTGGGCACCGGCCAATTAGACACCACTTCTGTGTCTTGATTGGACATGGCCAATGTCTCACTACTTACCATGCGGCCCAGAAATTCAACTTCATTTTGAAAGAAAATGCATTTCTTTGGCTTCAACCTTAGGCCATAATGCCTAAAGCGTTGCAAGGCATCACCCAAATTGGTTAGATGATCCTCAAACGACTTCCCCATTACCAAGATATCGTCTAGAAAGGCCAGTACTGTTTTCCAGCTCAAACCTCGCAGCACCAGGTTCATTATTCTTGCAAAAGTTGCTGGAGCATTGCAAAGACCAAAGCCCATCTTTACATGCTCGTACAGCCCATATTTTGTAGTAAAGGCTGTTTTTCTGCGGTCGACTGGATCAATACGTACTTGCCAGTAGGCTGAATTCGCGTCTAGTTTGGAAAACCAGACATTGCCAGATAATGTGTCTAGGCAATCATCCACCAAAGGTAATGGAAACACATCTTTTACTGTGACTTTATTCAAGGCCCGGTAATCAATGCAGTAGCGCACACTTCCATCTGACTTGCGTATAAGCACCGGGGACGATGCCCACTCAGAGGTAGACTCTTGTATAACGCCTGCCTCTAACATCTTCTTAAGATGTGCTTCTTCTTCCCCAGCGAAGCATGCCGGAGTACGTCGCAACCTTTGTTTGACTGGTGGCGCATCACCGGTGTTGAGTTTGTGTTCAATCTCGGTAAAGGTACCCAGATCAAACTCACTTTTTCCGAAGACATCTTCAAACGAATTTAGCAATTGGGCTAACTTCGTTTGTTGATCCTCATCCAGGTTCTTGATAGAATTGTCAAACATGTTCTGTAAGTGCTCTGGAACATGGGTCCCTTTGCCACTTGTTGACCTTGTGCTTGTACTCTGCCCTGTTGCTTCTTGCACTTGGTATACCCCTGGGTATTTTTCCATGGAAGTAGACGTCTCATCCATAATGATTGTCTCTACTGGAAAAGCCCTACCGATCTCGGTATTTTTCTTTAAGAGCTGGTACCGGTCGGTTGTGTTAATTATGCACATAACTGGTGATTGACCAGATTTGCGCAATGTTCGTGCCCCAAATATCTTGGCATTCTCACAAGGCTCTATATAGTAGTCAGGAAGCTGTACATTCATCTTGCAGTCTACTTTCACCACCGAGTTTGGTGGAACAACACATCTTTTGGCTACCGTGATTCTGGCCAGTTTGGGTTGACCGTTCTCATTGTCAATATTCATTGTAATGATCTGGTCCTCGTAGGTAAATGTACCATTGCCCACATCTATTATTGACCTACCTCTCGTTATGAGGTCCATACCAAACAGCATGTCTTGTTCTATTGGTGCAACATAGATAGGTCCCTTGTATTGACTCGTACCTATGCGTAGACGAATTGGTTCAGCTATGAATCCCTGCATTGACATCTGACGTCCTGCAGTATCTAACCTGACACTATGCACCTTCTTAGGAGGATTCTTGAGTTGGCCAAAAATCCTGTCTGAGATAATAGTGACCTGCGCTGCGGAGTCCACTATTGCCTCTACCATCTTGTCTCCCACTTGTACCGGAATGGTGACTGTTGACAATGACTGTAACAGGCACACTTTGGCTGTCCCCTCGCCTATACTACTACTTGATTTAGTAATACAGGTTGCTTTTTCATCGACTGGATTGCTCGGGTTGTCCTGTGAAGTTGTCATCAACCCCTCGTCTGTTTTCTGGTCTTCCGGTAGTGCGTCCACTTCCGGTTGGCCAATCTCACCATTGTGGTTTGACTTTAACGGGGGTTTTGGTGGGGAGCCGCCTCGTTTGCAGGTCGAATGTTGGCTCCC
>CM026392.1:2637681-2723968 GCA_014843695.1 Archivesica marissinica
GGGGGCATCTTGTAAATAATGAGATCGCCCATAATGGCAAGCTACTGTTTGTTTTAGCATGTGGAAACCTTCTAAATGGGCGCCATCGCAGACTACGAATATCATGTTCAGCATATATATGCCCCGAAATTCTTCAAATAAATGCCACGTTTGACAGTAGATGACCAGTACCACGTAGGTATCATCAGTGTTCCTCCATTGCCCCATCACCGCCCCTGTGCATTAAATACGTTTTTGTAGGACATATATCGAACTATTCAATTAAATTCAAGTAGTCTTTACTAACTCATATCATTTACATGGACGTGGAAGTCGTGATATCGCAGTGGATGCGCGTTCGCTTCAGGTGCGAAAGGTCCGGAGTTCGAGCCCCACTGTAGCCGTTACGATTATGCCCTTAAGCAAGGCATTTAAATTCCACATTGCCTCTTCTCTCTCCTTCATGGCAATGGATTCCATCAGGAATGAGGCCTCGAGAGTGATTAATATAAGTTGAAAGAACTTGTTTCGCAATCGAGCTAAAATAAATTTGTATAATAAAATTTACATGACATAATTATGTGTATACATGTGATTAGTTAACAGATTTTGTGTGTTTTACGTTTATTTATCGTCGCTACCGGTTGCCCATTGTGTGTGTTTTACGTTTATTTATCGTCGCTACCGGTTGCCCATTGTGTGTGTTTTACGTTTATTTATCGTCGCTACCGGTTGCCCATTGTGTGTGTTTTACGTTTATTTATCGTCGCTACCGGTTGCCCATTGTGTGTGTTTTACGTTTATTTATCGTCGCTACCGGTTGCCCATTGTGTGTGTTTTACGTTTATTTATCGTCGCTACCGGTTGCCCATTGTGTGTGTTTTACGTTTATTTATCGTCGCTACCGGTTGCCCATTGTGTGTGTTTTACGTTTATTTATCGTCGCTACCGGTTGCCCATTGTGTGTGTTTTACGTTTATTTATCGTCGCTACCGGTTGCCCATTGTGTGTGTTTTACGTTTATTTATCGTCGTAACGGTTGCCCATGTGTGTGTGTTTTACGTTTATTTATCGTGCTACCGTGCCCATTGTGTGTGTTTTACGTTTATTTATCGTCGCTACCGGTTGCCCATTGTGTGTGTTTACGTTTATTTATCGTCGCTACCGGTTGCCCATTGTGTGTGTTTTACGTTTATTTATCGTCGCTACCGGTTGCCCATTGTGTGTGTTTTACGTTTATTTATCGTCGCTACCGGTTGCCCATTGTGTGTGTTTTACGTTTATTTATCGTCGCTACCGGTTGCCCATTGTGTGTGTTTTACGTTTATTTATCGTCGCTACCGGTTGCCCATTGTGTGTGTTTTACGTTTATTTATCGTCGCTACCGGTTG
The DNA here is from genome assembly GCA_014843695.1 of Archivesica marissinica. Classification (NCBI taxonomy): domain Eukaryota; kingdom Metazoa; phylum Mollusca; class Bivalvia; order Venerida; family Vesicomyidae; genus Archivesica; species Archivesica marissinica. The sequence continues at coordinate 2,639,052 of CM026392.1, forward strand.
CCCATTGTGTGTGTTTTACGTTTATTTATCGTCGCTACCGGTTGCCCATTGTGTGTGTTTTACGTTTATTTATCGTCGCTACCGGTTGCCCATTGTGTGTGTTTTACGTTTATTTATCGTCGCTACCGGTTGCCCATTGTGTGTGTTTTACGTTTATTTATCGTCGCTACCGGTTGCCCATATGAGCGATGCTTCCTGAAGAGATTAGTCATTTTAGATATTTGGAGGATAGTGCAATGATACATTCCAGAGTCTCCTCTGGTTCTTTTACGCGCACAGTGTACAGCACCGACACGAGACCTCGGTTTAACGTCCCATCTGAAAGACTGTTAATTTTATTAGGGTCAGACGGGGGATTGAACATGCGATCCCTGGGTTACCAGTCCAGCGTGTTACCACTGGACTACAGATGAAACAGACTACAGAACAAGGGAGATGTTGTGACAAGGGTTGAAATATAAATAAGATTAGAGTAGAGATAATGGTCAAACTCTGGAGATGGGAAAAGATCTTGACATTCTAGTATTTTGTTTCATTTACCTGTTGGTTTACTGTATTTGATTTGATTGTATTATGATTGATTTGAAACAGTCTAGGACAGCAGGAATGTATTGCTAGCGTAAATTTACTTGAGACATTATCATAACTACACGCTTCATGTGCATTGGATATTTGCAATTTAATTGAATACAATTAATTTCACAATTCAAGGTGGTAATAGCCGAGCTGTCTAAGGTGCTAGTACTTCGCATTGCGTTCCAATACCACAGGTATGTGTGAATTCGAAACAGTTTACAGAGAAAAAATCACGAGTCTACATTTAATTAACTATAATGTTCATTTTATTAGGTACAAAACAGTTTTGTCATCTAAAATGATATTTGTTTTCGAGTTATTAATGAATAAAAGATATTTTCCAAATGTGGGGTTGTTAAAAGTTTTATATTTATTCCATTTTTATTTACTTTATTGTTTATTTCATGCGTTTTATTTTATGTTATGCAGTCTATGCATATAATACTATCACATTTCATTTAATTCAATGTTTAACAATTTAAATCTCCATTCCGTCTTCACTGGCAGTATCCGTTGAGCTGCCGCACAGTGTGTTGAGGTCATTATCTGAATGTACGTGTGTGTGTGTGTGTGTGTGTTTGATTGTGTTGAGGTCATTATCTGAATGTACGTGTGTGTGTTTGGTTGAACATAATACTAGGTATCCATGGATAACCATCTGAGTTGTGTGAAGACACGACAGACAAGGATAGAATGCATTTCATCACCGATAATGTTATTTGTACAGAAGTCGTTCTTTCGCTAAGTTCGATGCATGCCCTCCCAGCGATCCACCTCTATTGGTTAGCAATTCCAGTTCTAAATTTCATTAATGATATGTAATCATGTTTGAAAGTAATTTTCCAAGCTAATTGAATCTTTGAACAAGTTGTAATTTAAAACTTTTGATGAGTTTTGTAAAGTGCCATGCCAAGATTGGTAATATTGATCTGTGTACATTTGTTTGATTAGTGTTTTGATAAAATTACTGTTTAAACTTAGAGGAGTATTCCATTTATCGTGTCAGCCAGCATTTATGAGTGTATATCTACTATGTTCTATCCATTTAAATTTGTAATTACTCAAAGTTAGCATGAATGTGTATATTTTGTATGAGAGTTTGTTTCGGTAACCTGTTGCCAGTCTATGCCAATAGTTTACCAGTGTGCATTTAATTGCTATGTTTAATGGTACTCTTCCTAGTTCTGCAATGAACATGCAAACTGGTGCACTTTTTTATTTAAGCCTCATAATGTAGAGAATATTTACTTTCATGCTGTCTAATTAAATAGGAACCATGTGTTGATCAGTATCATATATGTCAGATAAATTATGTAAGCACGTGTCGGAAATGTAATATAGTATTTACCGTTACATAAACACACGTGTTTGTGAGAATGTTATGGACATCAGATCATACAGCACGTGTTTGTGAGAATGTTATGGACATCAGATCTTACAGCACGTGTTTGTGAGAATGTTATGGACATCAGATCTTACAGCACGTGTCTGTGAGAATGTTATGGACATCAGATCATACAGCACGTGTTTGTGAGAATGTTATGGACATCAGATCTTACAGCACGTGTTTGTGAGAATGTTATGGACATCAGATCTTACCACGTGTTTGTGAGAATGTTATGGACATCAGATCATACAGCACGTGTTTGTGAGAATGTTATGGACATCGGATCATACAGCACGTGTTTGTGAGAATGCTATGGACATCAGATCATACAGCACGTGTTTGTGAGAATGTTATGGACATCAGATCATACAGCACATGTTTGTGAGAATGCTATGGACATCAGATCTTACAGCACGTGTCTGTGAGAATGTTATGGACATCAGACCATACAGCACGTGTTTGTGAGAATGATATGGACATCAGATCATACAGCACGTGTTTGTGAGAATGTTATGGACATCAGATCATACAGCACGTGTTTGTGAGAATGTTATGGACATCAGACCATACAGCACGTGTTTGTGAGAATGTTATGGACATCAGACCATACAGCACGTGTTTGTGAGAATGTTATGGACATCAGATCATATAGCACGTGTTTGTGAGAATGCTATGGACATCAGACCATACAGCACGTGTTTGTGAGAATGTTATGGACATCAGACCATACAGCACGTGTTTGTGAGAATGTTATGGACATCAGATCTTACAGCACGTGTTTGTGAGAATGTTATGGACATCAGATCTTACAGCACGTGTTTGTGAGAATGTTATGGCCATCAGATCATACAGCACGTGTTTGTGAGAATGCTATGGACATCAGATCTTACAGCACGTGTTTGTGAGAATGTTATGGCCATCAGATCATACAGCACGTGTTTGTGAGAATGCTATGGACATCAGATCTTACAGCACGTGTTTGTGAGAATGTTATGGACATCGGATCATACAGCACGTGTTTGTGAGAATGCTATGGACATCAGATCATACAGCACGTGTTTGTGAGAATGTTATGGACATCAGATCATACAGCACGTGTTTGTGAGAATGCTATGGACATCAGATCTTACAGCACGTGTCTGTGAGAATGTTATGGACATCAGACCATACAGCACGTGTTTGTGAGAATGCTATGGACATCAGATCATACAGCACGTGTTTGTGAGAATGTTATGGACATCAGATCATACAGCACGTGTTTGTGAGAATGTTATGAACATCAGACCATACAGCACGTGTTTGTGAGAATGTTATGGACATCAGACCATACAGCACGTGTTTGTGAGAATGTTATGGACATCAGATCATACAGCACGTGTTTGTGAGAATGCTATGGACATCAGACCATACAGCACGTGTTTGTGAGAATGTTATGGACATCAGACCATACAGCACGTGTTTGTGAGAATGTTATGGACATCAGATCATACAGCACGTGTTTGTGAGAATGTTATGGACATCAGATCTTACAGCACGTATTTGTGAGATTGTTCTGGACATCAGATCATACAGCACGTGTTTGTGAGAATGTTATGGACATCAGATCATACAGCACGTGTATGTGAGAATGTTATGGACATCAGATCATACAGCGCGCGTTTGTGAGAATGTTATGGACATCAGATCATACAGCACGTGTTTGTGAGATTGTTCTGGACATCAGATCATACAGCACGTGTTTGTGAGAATGTTATGGACATCAGATCATACAGCATGTGTTTGTGAGAATGTTATGGACATCAGATCATACAGCACGTGTTTGTGAGAATGTTATGGACATCAGATCATACAGCACGTGTATGTGAGAATGTTATGGACATCAGATCATACAGCACGCGTTTGTGAGAATGTTATGGACATCAGATCATACAGCACGTGTTTGTGAGAATGTTATGGACATCAGACCATACAGCACGTGTTTGTGAGAATGTTATGGACATCAGATCTTACAGCACGTGTTTGTGAGATTGTTCTGGACATCAGATCATACAGCACGTGTTTGTGAGAATGTTATGGACATCAGATCATACAGCACGTGTTTGTGAGAATGTTATGGACATCAGATCATACAGCACGTGTTTGTGAGAATGTTATGGACATCAGATCATACAGCACATGTTTGTGAGAATGTTATGGACATCAGATCATAGAAGAAGAAGAAGAATGCTTTATTAAGACTTAAACTTTACAGTTTCTCGTCTGTAACATTTAAACATATTTACAATATATATAGTACAATATTATGATATATGCAATCATGATGAGGATGGACAAATGATGTAATGATTATGGACATACATGGAAAAATAATGACAATGTCATGAAGGATTATAGACTATGCAAAACATGATCATGACTGTATTAAGAGTGTAGGGAGTATTCAACTGGTAATTCATATATCCTAAACAAGTAAATTACGAAGGGATAAAGCTTCATGAATATATTTACTAAAGTTAACCAGCTCTGGGGAATTGTCACATTGAAATATTTGCAATAATTTGAACATACTTGGTCGATTAGAATATAAACGTTTAATATATTTTTTTCTTAATGTACTATACACCTCACATTTAAACATGAACTGAAACTCATCTTCCACGTTGTTTGTATTACACAATAAACATAACCTTTCGTTTTGATCAATACGGTGTCTACCATATCTGCCTGTTTCAATCCGTAAGTTGTGCGCTGATAGTGTCAATTTTGTAAATGCAATTCTTAATTTTCTGCTTAGTATTATATCTAAGTACGATTCGTAACAAAAATTAATCTTTACATTTTTATATAATGTAAGTACCTTATTTATTCGAAGATCAGCTTGTGAAATCTGCAGAAAATCATCTATAATCCTTTGTTTAAATTCAGAAATAAACTGAGTGTGGTCGATGACATGTGGGTTTTCCCATATATACAAAAAGCCAAATTTACTTAGCAATTCCTTAACTCTGGACAACCAATTACCTTTGCCAGTTACTAAATCATCTAGACACGTTTGTATCATCGACTTTATAATTATATTTTCCGTTGTAACTATTTTTAACCAATATTTTACAACTTTTACATATCTACATATATACAATGGGTATCTTCCAAGTTCATAATATACAGCTACATTACTAGTTGATTGCTTAACACCAAGAACTAACTTGCAGACTTTCAAGTGCAATGTCTCTAAATTTTTAGCTTTTCAAAATCCCCATACAGCACGTGTTTGTGAGATTCTTATGGACATCAGATCATACAGCACGTGTTTGTGAGAATGTTATGGACATCAGATCATACAGCACATGTTTGTGAGAATGTTATGGACATCAGATCATACAGCACGTGTTTGTGAGAATGCTATGGACATCAGCTCATACAGCACGTGTTTGTGAGAATGCTATGGACATCAGATCATACAGCACGTGTTTGTGAGAATGTTATGGACATCAGATCTTATAGCACGTGTTTGTGAGAATGTTATGGACATCAGATCTTATAACACGTGTTTGTGAGAATGTTAAAGCCATCAGATCTTACAGCACGTGTTTGTGAGAATGTTATGGACATCAAATCTTACAGTACATGTTGCTTTTACCTTTCTCACATTTGTTGTTTTCTTTTACATATTTCGGGAAATGGTTTTACCCATTTTACAGACGACCTGTTTACAGTTCTGACAAGTGTTTACATATATGACTAGTGTTTACATATATGACAAATGTTTACATATATGACATCTGACAAGTGTTTACCAATCTGACATCTGACAAGTGTTTACCAATCTGACAAGTGTTTACCAATCTGACAAGTGTTTACATATCTGACAAATGTTTACATATATGACAACTGTTTACATATCTGACAAGTGTTTACATATCTGACAAATGTTTACATATATGACACGGGTTTACATATATGACAGGTGTTTACATATCTGACAAGTGTTTACATATGAAGCAGTTACTATAGGATAAGAGACTTACCAATCGTGTACCCTACAGCAGCTTCTATTTCTTGTGGATAAATACGTCTTGACAGGCGTATAATCAGAGCGTGTATGGCGTGCTTGCTTTGTTCACCCCCGGATCTAGAATGCCCCACTTCCGATCCAGACGGTGTCCATCTTCCGCATCAGACGGTGTCTCTATAGGAACCATATTGCCATTCACTACACTCCTCCCCACTTTATCGGGAAGGACTTCCTCCACATCCTTCTGGCAATGGGTACGTTCTTCAGGCACAATCAGTCTGACCGGCTTGTGACATCTCTCGACGGAAATGACATTCTCTAGCCCTACTTGGTGTCTGACCCCCAAGTAGGTATCCTTCAAGTTCTCTACTTTTCCTGGGCAGATTTACCAGCGGTTAACCAGTACTAAGTCCATTCCTGAACACCTCTATGGCTTAGTGTCTTACCCCTAAGCTTACACCTACCTTTCCTGGGCAAGTCTACATAAACAGTTAACCAGTACTACGTCCATTGATGACTCCTTCACTGGCTTGGTGTCTTACACCTAAGCTTACCTCTACCTTTCCTGTGCAAGACTACATAAGCAGTTAACAAGTACTACGTCCATCGATGACTCCCTAACGGGCTTGGTGTCATACACCTAAGCTTATTCCTACCTTTCCTGGGCAAGTCTACATAAACAGTTAACCAGTACTACGTCTATCGATGACTCCTTCACTGGCTTGGTGTCTTACACCTAAGCTTACTCCTACCTTTCCTGGGCAAGTCTACATAAACAGTTAACCAGTACTACGTCCCTCAATGAACCCCCCTCTGGTTTAGTGCCTTACATCTAAGCCATACCTCCAAGAGATGCTCCAAGCATTTATACGGTTCCTGGGCAAGCTTTAGCCGACTCAAGCGGATCACCAGTACTAAGTCCCTCCCCGGACCCGAATCCCGATCTGGCTTAGTGTCTTACCCCTAAGCCATAATTACATGCAATCCGGTCCTTTCGGTCGGATTACTTGGGAGGTTGACGATGCAAGTAAAGACGACGTGCGTTTTCCACTGCCGTCTTCATCACATCCTCCCATTTGCCTCCCCTGATCCTGGCCACTTCTTCCGCAACCATGCCAATTAGGGCTGGCGTGGTCCGTTTGTGTCCAAAGAAGTGGAAATATGGAGCATCTGTTTCCAACAACAACCGGGAATCCTCCATTTCCTTTACCATAAGGATGTGGTCCTTGTCTTGCTCCCTAGCGAACTGATGGACCAACTTGGCAAAACCAAAGTAAGTGTTTGGGAAGCTCTCCAGCCATTGTCTGACAAGGCTGGAATCCCCACTGAAGCAATGCAGATGTATAAGCTGCTCCCGCTTACCAATGGTTAGTAGAACAAATAGTAGGCTAGTGTAGGCCTCACCATTGTCTACTCCAGTCATCCCTCTGCAATGGAGGACAAGCACATGTCTCGCCTGGAGAAACCCCAGGGTTCGCCTCAGCGTCTGCATCTGTCCAGGCCACTTTTCAACTGGTTCGGTGTGATCTAATCCCACCTCACCAAGTCCGGATACATCCGGGTTCTCTAGGAGCAGTTGCAGCCGCTCGAGGTCGGGTTCTGTAGCCTTCTTGTTGGGGTGTAATCCTACAGAGATTACCACCCCCTGTTACTTCCAGGTATCTATTTCCTCGGGAGTTGGGTATGTTTCGGGGTCACAGAAATTTGCGACTACCCCGACATGGTCTTTGTCCGGTTTTGACGAGTCACATATTGTTGCCAAACTAGAATCCCGAGGAAGCCTATATTCTATAAGGGTTCGATCTAGGTGGCAGTGACTGTCAAAGGCTTCAGGGATCCTCTCCACCTGAGCCAGTTCGTCCTTCGTTAGGGAGAACTCATCCATCAAGGACTGTCGTTGTTGGGGTTTCAACACTGAGAGTAGGTCCAGCAGAATACTCCAGTTCACCAGGAGAGCCGGCGAGTTACCCGATGGTTTAACCATCCAGCCCGTTGGAGTGACCTCCCCTAGGGCCACACACATGCTCTCCATGGCTTGCCTTGGTAACGGACCTAGGACCACTCTCAGAGCTTGCAGATTAGTCATTAGCTCCACATATCGCGATGATAGATGATGGAGCGATGACCGAGCATCCATCTTGTGACTAGCCTCAGCGCCGTCACCCTGTGATCTGTAATGTCGTCGGACATTACCTCCAGCTGAAAGATACCTGGAAGATGGCAGCTGAACGCATGCCCCTGCTGCCATTTCCCAGGGCACTCTGGTACTGGGCACCGACGAACCAGCATACTCTCTTCCGGCCAACATTCTCTGGAGCTACCAGGTGAGGTCACTGTGGCGGCATCAACCGTAGCTTGGTGGTAATCTACAGTCATACCACGACCCACAGGTAACATCACCTGGTCTACCCGGCTTCGCTTATTTGGGTATGATTGGGAGGTGTTATGTTCGGTGACTGAGAGGTCTCTTCCACTCCTATCCGAAACCGATTCCTCCCTGTAGGGCATCCTACTAGGGCCAGGTCCATAATGACCTTGACCTCTACCCACAGCTGCTTTGCCGGATAGCCTTTCCTTCGGGTAATGGCGAGAACGATGACCTGCACCTCTATGACTAGGCTGCTTCCCGCATTCAAGCGTCACTCGTTCTTCCTGCCATGGCCGTCCACCTCTACTCGGCCGTCCCCGAACTCCAGAAGGCCGATGGTCACCACCCCTCCTAGACTCCCCCATAGGAGAGTGATGGCCTCTTCCAGGCTGTTCCTGCTTGGGTCTGGCACCTCCATACCCCTGAGGGACCGAGCTGCGGGACTGACCCTCGCACTCAGCCGTCTTGGGTTCATTCCGAACCCGAACTGGAGATCTGCACTCCACCTCCAGACATATCTCGCTGTCCGATGCCAACAGCCTGGCTTCCTCTGCGGAATCCAATTCCATGGATTCAAGATTCTCCCCGCTACGCTCGATACTGGGGTCATCCTTTAACCTCACATCCCTCCGACAACTAGGTCCGGAATCCTTGGGAGTGACCGGTTTCTTAACCCCAATATCCTGGATATTTTCCCGTATCCACGTGCGGGAGTGGAACTGCAGAGTCTCTGCAGTTCGCGCCGCTAATCGGCGCCACTTGGCATTGTTCTTTGCCTTCGACAATGCTACCTGACCCAACAGAGCCTGAACACGCTGTTCGGTCATGGACCTGAAGCAGCGGTTCAGCCCATCTACCACCGATTGGGGAGGCAACAAATCCCCACGTCGGGTACTACTAATTACCTCCTCCAAGTAGGGGTCGGTCAACCTCGTCAGCCATTATTCCTGAAAGATAAAAATCTCCTTGATCAGTGACCCTTGCACCTCTTACAGTGGTATTTCTCTATATCCAGAGCCTCGGTTGCGGTGATATCAACACATGACCCGTGATACCACTCCTCGCAATAATCGCACTGGATCATGAAACGACCCTGCCATGGCTTCCGACATACACAGTATAATTCTCCATTATCACTGGTGTCGTCATCCCTGCCTGGATGTGCTTTCCACTGCATGATCCATGCGGGTGGAGTACGGTCCTTACATGGCTTTAGTCGGTCATGATTCACTACAACTACTACGTTCTTCAGCTTAATCCTGAATATGAATGCAGAGAGTTTAGTAACTATGACACCTGGACCCTTCCAATGTGGACATAGTTTTCTGCATTTCCCCTTCAGAACAGCCGTGTCTAACAGGTATACAACGTCACCGACCTCGTAATTTCTTTATAAGATACGGAGGTCATAATTTTTCTTCAGTCCTCAGGGTAGATCTGGCAGTGGTATGAGCTTCCTGCAGCTTCGCAGTCAGCTTTGCCACATACCCCTCCTCCGTCTCATGTTTCTCAATCACTTGTGGAAACATCACAGTGGCTGGTATGTTGACCTCTTTCCCGAGCATCAGCATATTGGCCGTGAACCCAGTATTACGGTTCACTGCTGATCTGAGAGCTCCAGCAATCTGTGGGAGTTCTAAATCCCATTGATTTTGATGCTTACCTATAAAGCATCGCACAGCCTCCATGAGGGTGCGGTTGTACCGTTCCACTTGACCATTCGCCGATGGCCTATACGGAGTTGTTCTAGCCTTATGAATGTGAACTGCCTTGCACAATTCACTAAAAAGCCTAGACTCGAAGTTCCGACCCTGATATGAGTGAATCTGGAACGGTACACCAAACCTGGAAAAGACACAATCTACTAGTGCTTTTGCAGTAACTTCAGCAGTCTGGGAGGGCAGGGGTATACACTCGACCCACTTACTAAACTGATCTACTACCATCAAAATGTGTGCATTTCCGCGGGGTGTCTTTGGAAGTGGACCCAGGAAATCTATATGTATTCGTTCCACCGAACTGTGATGTGGAGGTCAACTGACACACCTTGAATTCAGCCAATTCATCATCACCAGTCCCCGGTCGAGGGTTGGCCTGTGAACTCGACCCGTTCCGGTTTAATGGCCGAGGTGACGCATATCTGCCACGAACTCTTGGGCATTCCCGCTTGAAATGCCCCGTTTCTCCACAGATAAAACATCCCCCAGCTTTCACTCTGCTATTTGCTGGCGGGATAGAACTACTACTTATCTGCTGCTTTACGTCTGCAGCTACTTTTTCCAGCCCTATCCGTAGCTGTTCCTTCAATTGCTTCTGCAATGTTTCCATGATTGCCCCAATAGAGGTTAGGTCAGGGGTAGCTTCACTCCCTTTCCCCCCTTTATTGGGCAACGTTGCCCGGTCTTGTACAGCATTCACAGCGTGATGGTCATCCTCATGATCCATCTGTCGCGGTACCCGTTTGGTCTTACCAAACATTGCTTGGTGTACGTGCTGATAGCGACGTACATCATTCATGGCTTCCTCCATGGTGCTAGGATTCTGTATGCACACATGATGCCCTGCTTCCCGATCCATAAGCCCTTGGCAGAAGCGAGTTATTGCTTGCTGCGTGGAGTAGTACTCGGGCAGGTCGCGAAACGCCTTGGTGGCTAATGTGAGAACTCTATCTGCCCAGTCCTCTAAAGCCTCTGTATGTGACTGGGCTGCCTGCTGAAACCGGACCTGTGCTGTTGCCGGAAGCTCTCTCGCACCAAACCGACTCTCTAGCTTTTGCATGAGTCTGCGATAAGACAGATCTTCTCTACGCTCTGTTAATATAGCGTAGAAGTCTGCAGCCTTTCCAGTAAGGCTCCAGCACAGACAATTCAAACATTCATCCTTGGTCCAATCACATGCATGTGCAAAACGGACAAACTTTTGCTTGAATGCAGTCCAATTACCCTTGCCATCGTACGTTAGATTTTTGGGCAACATGTTTATTACATCTCTAGCTCGTTTTCGCCTATAATGCAGGTCCTGACCTGCTGACTTGCGACCTTTGTCCATACGACTCGGTCGTATACTGAATTCATCATCAGTACTGCTGTCGCCATCATCAGGCGCATAACACCTCTTAGATACTGGCTCCCGAACACGGGACCGTACTCGTGTTCCACTGAATATATCAGTTGCCTGATGCCCAACATGATGTTTACCATGGTCCCGACTTATCGGGTCATACACATTAGGGTTGTAGTCTGGCGAAAACGGATTCCCACCTGAAGGTATGCCATACCCATCATAGTTCTGGAGCCTACTTTCCCGTTTCTCACTTTGAAAGGGGTATAGCTCCTCAGCAGAAGGTGGGTTATACAGGGCAGAGTCGTTCATTGGTTTCTCTATTGAGCCCTTTTCTCCCACCCTCTGTTGGACCAGACCCGTCGCCGTGTTCAATGTCTTGAGAACATCGGTCCAATCAGACAGTCTAGCATCCTCGGTGTATGGTAATCTATCACCAAGCGTTTGAGCATACTGATCATCATGATCAGACTCTGAAGAAGAAGATTCTCCGGATGGTAGCTGACCATTTGGTTTAAAATATATCATCCGAACAGCCTCCCTGTTCAGTTTACTCTTTGTAATGGAGGATAACACCTCCGGAGTAATATTGCCATTATTCTCTCTAATGAGAATAATCGTATGGGCAAGCCTTGCTTTAATCCCAGGGATCTTGACCAGTTGCTCAATAGTTGCATAATTAATGGCGATTCGCCTCCCTTCTAGGACTGAGTTACTATCAGACATAGTTACAGGTATTTTATGCTAACTACTATATAGACAGACAATACAAATGTACACTTACTTGTGAGTTTTTCCAATTTCCTGAAAAACAAAAGCAAACGGAGACACTACACAGGACAGAGACCCTCCTTCCCCTTTTAAGAAAGTAATTTACTATCAAATGGGACTAGACCAACTATAAAGGCCAGGAAACTGTCGAAATGTCGTAAATCCGTTCACTACCGGTAATGCACGTGCGTAAATGTCTGCCTATGTTGACGGTTTTCTATCAGCAAAAACAAGCAAACTGCGCCTTGTTTTTGTGAAATCGATGGGTAAAGGACGTCTTACGCCTGTCCCCTAACGATTAAAACCGGATTCTATAATCCAACAAGCAACCACCACGTTCTTTCAACACTTGCGAACTTTACAACCTGAAAATCACACAACAGGTGCTCGCTGTGTTATTCCGTGTATTTCACGGCGTGTAGTCCTTCATCCAATAAACTTCTGACACCATTGAAGCAGTTACTATAAGATAAGAGACTTACCAATCGTTTACCCTACAGCAGCTTCTATTTCTTGTGGATAAATACGTCTTGACATGCGTATAATCAGAGCGTGTATGGCGTGCTTGCTTTGTTCACCCCCGGATCTAGAATGCCCCACTTCCGGTCCAGACGGTGTCCATCTTCCGCATCAGACGGTGTCTCTATAGGAACCATATTGCCATTCACTACACATATATAACATAGTTTACATATCTGACAGGTGTTTACATATATGACTAGTGTTTACATATATGACAAATGTTTACATATATGACATCTGACAAGTGTTTACCAATCTGACAAGTGTTTACATATCTGACAAGTGTTACCAATCTGACAAGTGTTTACACAAGTGTTTACAAATCTGACAGGTGTTTACATATCTGACAAGTGTTTACATATCTGACAAGTGTTTACATATCTGACATAGTTTACATATATGTTTCATACACACACAGCACACATATTGATAGGAAGGGAGGAACTTTCTTCCCTTTGATAATTTCTCAAATTGAGGAACGTTACTGCATTAGCAGAGAAGTAGCAAAGATGTTCATTAGCCAGGCAATGCAAGCTAGCGAGGGGTTCGACATTGGAGGAAGATAGATAAGCTATACTGTATAGCATTAAAAGATAACACAAACTGAGAGCATAACCCTGTATTTCTATTTCTCAATAAGAGGAACGTTCCTCTATGACCACAACATATGAGATAGTGCAACAATTTACATCTTCATTAAAAGTTGACAAACACCGAAACCATTTATTCATTTCTCAATATGACGAACGTTTGAATAAACAGTGTCAATTGTATATTTCAATACATTGGTAATAGCAACTGAAATCGTGTATTTCTATTCTCAATGGTAGGACAGTTCCTCCATTGGTCAAGAAATCAAACAAGTTACATTTCCCCCAAAAAGTCACCAAACAAACATCCCCCCCCAATAAGTCACCAAACAACAGATACAGCCTTTAGCAAACATCAAGACAACCAAACAATTAACGTATTTCTAAGGGAGAAACGTTCCTCCATTTGCCACAGCAATGCCGACATTCAATCGTCACGTGCAATCAGACATTGTTCACAGAGAGATATGCCCACATCTTGGACAATCAGTGTACACATTGTTCACAGAGAGATATGCCCACATCTTCGACAATCAGTGTACACATATACCTATTGTTCACACACAGATATGCCCACATCTTGGACAATCAGTGTACACATATACCTATTGTTCACACACAGATATGCCCACATCTTGGACAATCAGTGTACACATATACCTATTGTTCACACAGAGATATGCCCACATCTTGGACAATCGGTGTACACATTGTTCACAGAGAGATATGCCAACATCTTGGACAATCAGTGTACACATATACCTATTGTTCACAGAGAGATATGTCCACATCTTGGACAATCAGTGTACACATATACCTATTGTTCACAGAGAGATATGTCCACATCTTGGACAATCAGTGTACACATTGTTCACAGAGAGATATGCCCACATCTTGGACAATCAGTGTACACATATGCATATTGTTCACAGAGAGATATGCCCACATCTTGGACAATCGGTGTACACATATACATATTGTTCACAGAGAGATATGTCCACATCTTTGACAATCAGTGTACATATATACATATTATTCACAGCGAGATATGCCCACATCTTGGACAATCAGTGTACACATATACCCATTGTTCACAGAGAGATATGCCCACATCTTGGACAATCAGTGTACACATTCACAGAGAGATATGCCCACATCTTTGACAATCAGTGTACACATATACCTATTGTTCACAGAGAGATATGCCAACATATTGGACAATCAGTGTACACATATGCCTATTGTTCACAGAGAGATATGTCCACATCTTGGACAATCAGTGTACACATATACATATTGTTCACAGAGAGATATGCCCACATCTTGGACAATCAGTGTACACATATACATATTGTTCACAGAGAGATATGTCCACATCTTGGACAATCAGTGTACACATATACATATTATTCACACAGAGATATGTCCACATCTTGGACAATCGGTGTACACATATACCTATTCAACAAAAGTCATCAAATTCATAAAACACTTATTTATTTCTGAAACAACTGTCCGCCCTTTGCACAGCATGGAGTCATCAAGCACCCAACTCAAGTATTTCTATTTATCGAACGTTTCTCCATGCTGCTATTAGTGTACAATCCTAGCAAATGGAGAGCATTTGTAATAGATATTGCCTAAATAAGAAACATCGCTCAGACTGGTCTGTTTCTGACACTGAATCCCGAATTATTATAAAGGATGTATTCGTTATGTCTTTTTATGGACTTATAGTCCGCCTCCGTGGTCGAGTGGTTAAGGTCGCTGACTTGTATCACAGAGAGATATCATCACTGATGGTCACGGGTTCGAGCCCCGCTCAGGCCGTGTCTCATTTATATGAGAAAGTTGGCAGTTTCTTACGGAGGTTGGTGCACCCAAGTACTGGCTAACCGCTGGAGCCTGCCCAGGAAAGGTATTGTTAGGTAAACTGCCCGCCGGCGATATAGCCCGAAATGGTGCTGATGCAGGCGTAAAACCCGAAATATAATGTCGTATATATAACATAACATAATTTTATGGACTTCCTGTTTATATCGTTGCTTTCAATGCAGCTCATAATAACATCTTATACATGTTATAATTATTAAATACATACATATGTTATACAATCTCTCTGATTGATATATGTCTCTGCATGAATTTGTTATTAATTAATTAACGGATTTTGATAAAATCGCATTAATGAGAGACCTTGCATGTTTTTCGATTATCTCCGTTGGTGGATAATGTCCGAATTATCCCGAAATGTAGTATTGATCCTTTCAGTTGTAATCCTTTGTTTTTACTATTATTCCATAGTCGGATAGTGCGGCATGATCAATGTTGATATACTGAGATATAAACTAATGATGAGAAAACTGAAGAAATTGATAGCATGTGGTGCAAAGAAAACATCGATAAAAACAGATGAAAATAATTCAGAAGATTTATCTACTTTTAAGAGTATTCAAGGGCAGTAACTCACTACTATATCTCAGTACATCATAAATCATGATTAGGAAAACATAATAAAAACAAACAAAGGATTCCAATTAATAAGCTCAATGTCCATTTGGAGATATAATTATTATTATCTTACACGAGTGTTGATTTCATACTATTTTTTATGCAACCAGTTTTTGAATGTTGCTATTACGCGAGCCTTTTGGTACCTTAATAGAAAATTCAAAAACGACTTTCATATGAAATCCTCACGAGTGTAAGATCCGTTTTATCACATTACCATGGCACGTTCGTTTAAATAAATAAAGTTGCTACTTTCATGTTGGCCCCAAGTGACATACTTAAAGTGTCATGGCGTCACTACACAACGTAGCTGTTATAAACAGCGTTATAAGCGTTGAGACTTCTTTTTCAGGTTAGTTTGTCTTGCAATATAAAAAATCAGTTAATAAATGTACACTTTAATTTACAAATTATAAGGATTATTCTCTCAATCAATCAATCAATCAATCAATCAATCAATCAATCAATCAATCAATCAATCAATCAATCAATCAATCAATCAATCAATGTGTTATTACACGTGTGCACATATAGGTAGGAATTTATGATATTACACGTGTGCACATATAGGAATTTATGATATTACACGTGTGCACATATAGGAATTTATGATATTCCTGTGTTACACTTAATACAAATACAGTTATGTGATAAACAAGTATATCTGATGTTTTATGCCGATACCTTAACTCTTGACAGAATAAAAACAAATACTGTAATACTACATAATCTAGTGCAATATTACATACCATACTGCAATACTACATACCATACTGCAATACTACATAACATACTGCAATACTACCTAACATACTACATAACCTAGTGCAATACTACATAACCTAGTGCAATACTACATAACCTAGTGCAATACTACATAACCTAGTGCAATACTACATAACATACTGCAATACTACATAACCTAGTGCAATACTACATAACCTAGTGCAATACTACATAACCTAGTGCAATACTACATAACATACTGAAATACTACATAACATACTGCAATACTACATAACATACTGCAATACTACATAACCTTGTGCAATACTACATAACCTAGTGCAATAATACATACTGCAATACTACATAACTTAGTGCAATATTACATAACCTAGTGCAATACTACATAACATACTGCAATACTACATTACCTAGTGCAATACTACATAACCTAGTGCAATACTACATAACATAATGCAATATTACATAACATGCTGCAATACTACATAACATACTACATAACCTAGTGCAATACTATATAACCTAGTGCAATATTACATAACATACTGCAATACTACATAACATGCTGCAATACTACATTACATGCTGCAATACTACATTACCTAGTGCAATATTACATAACCTAGTGCAATACTACATAACCTAGTGCAATACTACATAAAATGCTGCAATACTACATTACATACTGCAATACTACATTACCTAGTGCAATACTACATAACATGCTGCAATACTACATTACCTAGTGCAATATTACATAACCTAGTGCAATACTACATAACCTAGTGCAATACTACATAACATACTGCAATACTACATAACATACTGCAATACTACATAACCTAGTGCAATACTACGTAACCTAGTGCAATACTACATAACCTAGTGCAATATTACATAACCTAGTGCAATACTACATAACCTAGTGCAATATTACATAACATGCTGCAATATTACATAACCTAGTGCCATATTACATAACCTAGTGCCGTATTACATAACCTAGTGCAATATTACATAACATACTGCAATACTACATAACATACAGCAATACTACATAACATACTGCAAAACTACATTACCTAGTGCAATACTACATAACCTAGTGCAATACTACATAACCTAGTGCAATACTACATAACATACTGCAATATTTCATAACATGCTGCAATATTACATAACCTAGTTCAATATTACATGACCTAGTGCAATATTACATAACCTGGTGCAATACTACATAACCTAGTGCAATATTACATAACATACTGCAATACTACATTACATACTGCAATACTGCATTAACTAGTGCAATACAAAATAACCTAGTGCAATACTACATAACCTAGTGCAATACTACATAACCTAGTGCAATACTACATAACCTAGTGCAAATACTACATAACATACTGAAATACTACATAACCTTGTGCAATACTACATAACATACTGCAAAACTACATAACATACTGCAATACTACATAACATACTGCAATACTACATAACCTTGTGCAATACTACCTAACATACTGCAATACTACATAACATACTGCAATATTACATAACCTAGTACAATACTACATAACCTAGTGCAATACTACATAACCTAGTGCAATACTACATAACATACTGAAATACTACATAACCTTGTGCAATACTACATAACATACTGCAATACTACATAACATACTGCAATACTACATAACCTTGTGCAATACTACCTAACATACTGCAATACTACATAACATACTGCAATATTACATAACCTAGTGCAATACTACATAACCTAGTGCAATACTACATAACATACTGCAATACTACATAACATACTGCAATACCACATAACCTAGTGCAATACTACATAACCTAGTGCAATACTACATAACCTAGTGCAATATTACATAACCTAGTGCAATACTACATAACCTAGTGCAATATTACATAACATGCTGCAATATTACATAACCTAGTGCCATATTACATAACATAGTGCCGTATTACATAACCTATTGCAATATTACATAACATACTGCAATACTACATAACATACAGCAATACTACATAACATACTGCAAAACTACATTACCTAGTGCAATACTACATATCCTAGAGCAATACTACATAACATACTGCAATATTACATAACATGCTGCAATATTACATAACCTAGTGCAATATTACATGACCTAGTGCAATATTACATAACCTGGTGCAATACTACATAACCTAGTGCAATATTACATAGCATGCTGCAATAGTACATTACATACTGCAATACTGCATTAACTAGTGCAATACCAAATAACCTAGTGCAATACTACATAACCTAGTGCAATACTACATAACATACTGCAATACTACATTACATAGTGCAATACTACATAACCTCGTGCCATATTACATAACATTCTGCAATACTAGTGCAATACTACATAAAATACTGCAATATTACATAAAATACTGCAATATTACATAACATGCTGCAATACTACATAACATTCTGCAATACTACATAACATACTGCAATACTACATAACCTATTGCAATATTACATAACCTAGTGCAATAATACATAACCTAGTGCAATATTACATAACATGCTGCAATATTACATAACCGAGTGAAATACTACATAACCTAGTGCAATATTACATAACATGCTGCAATACTACATTACCTAGTGCAATATTACATAACATGCTGCAATATTACATAACCTAGTGCAATAATACATAACCTAGTGAAATACTACATAACCTAGTGCAATATTACATAACATGCTGCAATATTACATAACCTAGTGAAATACTACATAACCTAGTGCAATATTACATAACATGCTGCAATACTACATAACCTAGTGCAATATTACATAACATGCTGCAATATTACATAACCTAGTGCAATAATGCATAACCTAGTGCAATATTACATAACATGCTGCAATATTACATAACCTAGTGAAATACTACATAACCTAGTGCAATACTACATAACATGCTGCAATACTACATTACCTAGTGCAATACTACATAACCTATTGCAATACTACATAACATACTGCAATACTACATAACATACTGCAATTCTACATAACCTAGTGCAACACTACATAACCTAGTGCCATATTACATAACATAAGGCAATATTACATAACATACTGAAATATTAGTGCAATACTACATAACATACTGCAATACTACACTACCTAGTGCAATGTTACATAACATACTGCAATACTACATAACACACTGCAATATTACATAGCAAACTGCAATACTACATAACCTAGTGCACTACTACATAACCTAGTGCAATACTACATAACATAGTGCAATATTACATAACATACTGCAATATTACATAACCTAGTGCAATACTACATAACCTAGTGCAATATTACATAAATCAGTGCACTATTACATAACCTAGTGCAATATTACATAACCTAGTGCAATACTACATACCATTCTGCAATACTACATAACCTAGTGCAATATTACATAACCTAGTGCAATACTACATAACCTAGTGCCATATTACATAATCTAGTGCCGTATTACATAACCTAGTGCAATATTACATAACATACTGCAATACTACATAACATACAGCAATACTACATAACATACTGCAAAACTACATTACCTAGTGCAATATTACATAACCTAGTGCAATACTACATAACCTAGTGCAATACTACATAACATACTGCAATATTACATAACATGCTGCAATATTACATAACCTAGTGCAATATTACATGACCTAGTGCAATATTACATAAACTGGTGCAATACTACATAACCTAGTGCAATATTACATAGCATGCTGCAATATTACATAACGTAGTGCAATACTACATAAACCTAGTGTAATATTACATAACATACTGCAATACTACATTACATACTGCAATTCTGCATTAACTAGTGCAATACCAAATAACCTAGTGCAATACTACATAACCTAGTGCAATACTACATAACCTAGTACCATATTACATAACATTCTGCAATACTAGTGCAATACTACATAAAATACTGCAATACTACATAACATTCTGCAATACTACATAACATACTGCAATACTACATAACATACTGCAATACTACATTACATACTGCAATTATGCATTAACTAGTGCAATACCAAATAACCTAGTGCAATACTACATAACCTAGTGCATACTACATAACCTAGTGCCATATTACATAACATTCTGCAATACTAGTGCAATACTACATAAAATACTGCAATACTACATAACATTCTGCAATACTACATAACATACTGCAATACTACATAACATACTGCAATAATACATAACCTAGTGCAATATTACATAACTTGCTGCAATATTACATAACCTAGTGAAATACTACATAACCTAGTGCAATATTACATAACATGCTGCAATATTACATAACCTAGTGCAATACTACATAAACCTTGTGAAATACTACATAACATACTGCAATACTACATAACCTAGTGCAATACTGCATTAACTAGTGCAATACCAAATAACCTAGTGCAATACTACATTACCTAGTGCAATACTACATAACCTAGTGCCATATTACATAACAGTCTGCAATACTAGTGCAATACTACATAAAATACTGCAATATTACATAACATACTGCAATACTACATAAACCTAGTGAATACTACATAACCTAGTGCAATACTACATAACCTAGTGCAATATTGCATAACCTAGTGCAATACTACATAACATACTGCAATACTACATAACATACTGCAATATTACATAGCAAACTGCAATACTACATAACCTAGTGCACTACTACATAACCTAGTACAATACTACATAACCTAGTGCAATATTACATAACCTAGTGCAATACTACATACCATACTGCAATACTACATAACCTAGTGCAATATTACATAACCTAGTGCAATACTACATAACCTAGTGCAATATTACATAACTCAGTGCAATATTACATAACCTAGTGCAATATTACATAACCTAGTGCAATACTACATACCATACTGCAATACTACATAACCTAGTGCAATACTACATAACCTAGTGCAATACTACATAACCTAGTGCCATACTACATAACCTAGTGCAATATTACATAACCTAGTGCAATACTACATATCCTGGTGCAATATTACATAACATACTGAAATATTACATAACCTAGTGCAATATTACATAACCTAGTGCAATATTACATAACCTAGTGCAATATTACATAACCTAGTGCAATACTACATAACATACTGCAATACTACATAACATACTGCAATCTTACATAACATACTGCAATACAACATAACATACTGCGATCTTACATAACATACTGCAATACAACATAACATACTGCGATCTTACATAACATACTGCAATACTACATAATGTACTGCAATATTACATACCATACTGCAATACTACATAACATACTGCAATATTACATACCATACTGCAATCTTACATAACATACTGCAATACTACATAATGTACTGCAATATTACATACCATACTGCAATACTACATAACATACTGCAATACTACATAACATACTGCAATCTTACATAACATACTGCAATACAACATAACATACTGCGATCTTACATAACATAATGCAATACTAAATAACCTAATGCAATACTACATAACATAATGCAATATTACATAACCTAATGCAATACTACATAACATAATGCAATACCACATAACATATTGCAATACTACATAACGTTCAATGCTACATAACGTCCAATGCTACATAACGTTCAATACTACATAACGTTCAATACTGCATAACGTTCAATACTACATAACGTGCACTACTACATAACTTTCAATACTACATAACTGCCAATGCTACATAACGTTCAATATTACATAACGTTCAATACTGCATAACATTTGATACGTTCAATTTGAAAGCGCAGTAATTACCGTACGTCAACGCATTTTATAATACATAGCATAACTTTGCTTGTATTCAGTGTAATGCAGCCATCACATAGTTTCTTATATCCACCCATGCGTAACACCTGGAAGGATTCTGAATGGTCCCGACATGACAGCTTACAATACCGTGGCATTCCACATATATACTTGCAGTTTGTGTTCATGTTTTGTTTGTTGAAAATCAACTGCTTATATCAACATAATGCTAACATGCACTGGTGGAATATAGTGATTAAAACTATTGTGTCGATTATTTGCGTGAAGTTGTTTGATTTACAGGGACTATTTACAGCGGCGTAAGGATGCACTTTAATGTAATAAGGCTCAATCATATACAATGGTAATGTGATCAAAAGAGTGCTGATTACATACCATAGGTTATGAAACTCGTTTTGGAATGATACTATAACAGGCTCGTTTAAAAGCAGAATTCCAAAAAGTAGTTTCATAAAATATGTTATGAAATCACGATGAGTGTAAAATCCAACAAATGGTAAACACCACCTGACTTGTTTCAATAATATTTTTTCTAATCATGAACTTATTTCAAATCTGTTTGCTGTTTTCGTTACATGTAAACCACATACTTTCTTACCTGTGGAAACAGGTTATTGGTCGATTTGTAATTATGTGTATATGACAGGGTGTGTAAAGTACCACAAATCCAAATGCACCGTTCTCAGAGTAGGTTTGATGAGACATAGTGAAAGAATATACTGTAAAAAGAAGAAATTTAACTGGAAGTCAGAGCAAGCAACTACTTTGGGAATAACATTCAGTAATAATGTCAACATCTTAACGTGACAAATAAAATGCTATCGTTCGAACATTGTTCGAACATTGTTTGAACAAATGGAACAAATGGAACGTGTCTTTAATAGGAAAAATAACAGCATTAAAATCATTTGCTTTCCCAAAACTTATTTTTCACTGAACAGTTTTAAGTATTCCAAATGACCATACACTTAAAGAATTAAAAAATGTCATGTATGACTTTTTTCTATGGAATAATAAACCTGATCAAATAGCTAGAAAACAAATTATCCAAGACTATGAAAGAGGGGGGGGGGGTAAAAATGTTGGATATAGAAAACTTCGTTAAATCACTAAAGGCTAGTTGGATAAAACGAATAATATTTCAAAAAGAATCAAAATGGGTACAAACGTATGAAAATATGCTGGAGAAATATGGAAATGACTTCGTTTTTAAAAGTAATGTTAGTTCAACTGACATTTCACGTTTTGAAATAAAATCTCAGATTTTAAAAGTAATATTAAAGGCATGGTCAAGTGCAAATTACGTGGAAACGGTAGAAAACATATCCAAACAACTACTTTGGAACAATTCGTACATAAAGAAACATGATAATTCCACATGTTTGTATAAAGTCTGGTTTAATTAGGGGATTCAATATATATAGAACATATATACAATTACAGACAAAAACAATTTTATTCATTTCCACAAATAATGCAACTCTATAATATCACCCCGGGAGAATATTTGAAATACTACACGCATGTGACAAGTGTACCTAAAGCATGGAAGTTACAGTTAAGATCAGAACCAATAACATATACATCTGCTAAAAATTTAATAACACAAATAAATGAACATACAAAAGTATGTAAACTTATTTATGCAATATTAACAAAAAGGTCAAGGACAAACTGGTTTTACGTTTTTCCAGCGCCTGTTTTGAACCCCATTTTTGCTACGTCATAGTCACGTCTTTCAGGATGATAAGTGATTCGTAGATTGGTAATTTTAGAGCCATTGGTGTTGTCTTTTAAGAAGTGTAGAGAAAAATGGTAATATTTATTTTATTGTTTTAACTGTATTGGTGTTGTGGCGAACATGTGGTCCTCCAATGTGTGTGGCTGACGAGCCTCCAGTGGGTGTGGTGACCCACACTTCTATTTATCGCTCAATGTCTCAGTTTAGCTACTGCCAGGGTCTAACCTATCATAGATCCGCTAGAGTTGTCTAAGGGTATTTTGTATCTTCTGTCTCACAATAATAACACAACACCGTGGTTTTGTCTTTCTTATATATATAATATATTTCTCATGCATATATTTCTGCTAAATTTAATTATTATTATATCTATTTAAGTCAGAATTTAGTCGTTTATTGCTAACTGTCCCAATCAGCTCTAATCCCTTTAATCCGCAATTACTCTCTTCATACAATCGTTTCAATGTTTCCGCTTCAATAATCTTCATCTCACAATAATATATTATAGTCACTGGAACTAAATATGTTCATTATTTCGGTTGAATAATCTTATAACTCATATTTATTTTTAAATACGCAATTAACTTTTATAAGTTTTCTTTCTCTTAATTTCTATATTTTTATATCATAGAAACAGTTAATTCTGTATCTTAATTTTGAGATCACGCAACAATCCGTTCCTTGGACGTCACCTTAGTGTATCTAATTTGATTAATAAAGTTCGTTTCTTATATACAGACCAGCGATGGTAATGTAGACTTACAGACGCCGTAACATCTGTTACGTTACCTAATAATATTAAGATTTTCCGCACATCAAAAGATTCGGCCTTTTGAAATTACACAACCGGCCACATGTGCAATCAGTCCCGATAATTAGTCTTTCCCGCGCAAAAATAGGATTGATATTGTTAGGCGCGAAAATGATAGCAGACGATATAATATAAGACAAATATATATAGTACAATGTACATGGTAAATCAATGATATAGTATATTAAATAGATTAATGTATTTATATAATACATTAATATTTATATATAACAACAAGAACAGTTCGTGCAACTATTGTTTGTTTTCATATATTTTGCACAATAAACAAATATATCGATAACAATATAGGGTGGTGCTAAACCTTTGTCGGAGTGTATATCTTAAACATCAGCATAATTATATATACATTTCTTTATATACTCTTTATTTCCACTTTGCAGTGATTATTCACATATGTATGACAACAGAACAAACAGTACATAGAAATATAAACATAATATCAATACTTCAAATTCTATATATACAAATGATATGAACATGTTTGTAAAAGGCATTCGAAACATGTGTCAAAAGAATGCCTATTCCAGAAAGTGTACCACAGAATGTAGCCGGTCCAGTGATTGGGTCAATCCCTACCTACGAGGCTCCTGCTACACATGTGACACCCTCCCCAGAACAAACTTCGTTTCACACACAATTCGAAAGTTTTACACAAATGAAATTACAATGTTCACATAGCCTATGTTAATGCTGCTAACCCAATTGTTACGTGCGTATGACACATATTATTCGTGTATAGAATACAATATAATTCGTTGCAAATTCAAGTTCGAACTAACTTGAATACAAATGTATAAGATTTCACTTGCATGTGACAACGTCACGCAGACACTGTTTGCCTTTTAAAGCAGTCACTTCTTGCCTTAGTAATTAGGCGGATAACGGGTATGCACAGAAAATGCTCATAGCAATATCTAGGGTTCTCTAGAATTATGGAAACTTGACGAAACGAAAACCAAGTTACCTGTAAGAGAGTAGAATCGTTGCTAGCATGTACAGTATAGTTACATACACTTCAGTATTAAACTGATGTTAGTTAAACTAGGGTTTCAAATGTTTTTAGAACATTACTAATGTATTTACACGTTACGTAAATATAGTACCTGGTTTTATCAACATCAGTACCTAATTGTGCTAAGATGCCGGGGTCTACTAGACAACGCACAAAATGTTCCGAATTACATAAGCACAAGTGACCAGACACGGTGTCACCAATATAGTGTTGTAATGAGAATATAACAGCTTGTCTGGTTTGATGAAAACCGGTGCATTCCGCGATGATATGTCTCTTTATATCCGTGACAGATACATGACATAGTATGCAGATTGTATTAGCCTTGTAGTTGACATTGGTGAGCAACTTGATTGCATAATGTACATAGCCTATTAACGTGTTGTTGTCTGCTAAGGTGTACAAGATGGATGGTTTGCATATCTGATGGACAGCTTTGAATTTTTCAAATACTGGGTCTGACTGGGTCCGCTGATCCCAATCCATGTCATAAATAGAGGTGACGGTTTTACGAACAAGAACTTTCCAAAATGAGCTTCCAGGAAATATAGAGCATTTAATATAATCATTTAGGTAACCAAACATACCGTATTTGACCAGAATTCTGCAAATATCTGGGATAAAACCGAGTTGGTTTTTTGCACCTTTGATCATGAACAGATTTAACCGCAAATCAAATATTTGCTTTGCTAAACAGTCATTTGGCATGTTACATAATTTCCCCAGAAAACACAGCTTGCGTCTATCAATTTGGGACTCCAAGGAACGCCATCCAAGAAGAGAAAGGGCCATATCAGTTCGTGTTCTAATTGGTCATTTTTGAGTATATTTTGCAGCACGCCTCAGGAATCGTTGTAGCAGTAGCAAATCGCATTTTGTAATAGTATGCCATAGTACACACCCATATAAGGATACGGGGATAGTAACCTTTTCTACAATACTTGCAAGAACAATAGGGTTTACATCACCTGGGACAGATTCTATTGCTAGAACAGAGAACAGGGACGATTTTGCTTTCTTGCACCGCGCTTCTATTGCCTTAGAACCTCTAAATGAATTGTGCAGTTCTATGCCTACATGTTTTGTTCTAGGGAATGCATCTATGCGTGTCCTGCCAACAGTTATGGAATGTTCTGCTGATCTATTATCACCGAATACTAACAGTTTTGATTTTGAATCATTAAACTGGTATCTCCATAACGATGCATATTCTCTGACTATTGCACTGGACATATAGAGTGCTTGCTTGTTAGGGCATACAAGGGTGAGGTCGTCAGCAAGTGTAGGATTGCCACAAGACAAATGACCAAGTGTGCAACCTGTTTTACTTAACTCGAGTTTATTGAGAAGCTCATCTATGTACAGGAGGTAAAGCCAGGTGGATAATACTCCGCCTTGTCTTACACCTTGAAGGACTTGGAAACTCTCTGATTGAACTCCATTCACTAGCACGCAGCTGCGTATGTTTGAATAGCTTGCGTGTATTGTTTTTACAAATTGCTTATTGACTCCCAGGTCTAACAACTTTGAGATAAGACCATTGTGCCACACTGAATCAAAAGCAGAACTTGCGTCCAAGAACAATGCAAACACTTTTATTCTCGAGATAGTGAGCCACTGTTTCCTGCAAGTTGAAGGACACAGTAATAGCACCTAAGTATTCCTGATAAGCATTCTGTTGTGCATTTGGAAATTGTATATCCTCCAATTTTACCCAGGATTTCAGTCTCTCGTGTGCAACTCGTTCAAAGAGTTTGCATATTACGGGTAGCAGCGTGATAGGACGATAGCTGCTAGTAATAGTTTTAGGCTTTCCGTCTTTAAAAATGGGTATAATTACACCAAGTTTACACTGAGCGGGAATGTGAGAAGATGTTAGAATAAGGTCAAACAAACATTTGAGATATGTAATCAATGTTTCCCCTCCATTTATGAGATGCTCATGAAATATACAACAATGTACCTTCAAATCCCGGGGCTTTGCGTTTCTTAAGGCCATTGACAAGCCTTAAGATCTCATTCCTGTCAATTTGTTTGTTTAACAAATGATCACAAGAGCTGGTTTCAGTCGTAGCAGTAAGAAATTCTTTGACGCATTTATCAACAGTTTCTCTATGAGACTCCTGAAATAATTCATTTGATTTCGGTATAAAAACTTGAGAAAATTGTTCCTTAAATGCATCAGATATCTGAACAGGACTACGATATACGTTTCCATTGTATGTTACTTCTGTTACGAGACCTGATCGGCGCTGTTTCTTTTTATTAACAAGTTGCCAAAACAGACGCATATTGCATTCAGCCGCGCTATTTAGCTCATCAAAATATTTTGATTCGTAATTGGATATTGCAGTTTTCTGTACTTTGATAAAGTTACGTTTCGCATCTTTGTAAGATCTGAAATGCGGATTGGCAGAGTCGCGCGGTCTGCCAGCAGATATCCAGTGCCTTCGCTTTGTTCTCTGTATTGAATGAGCTAACTTTACATCACTTGTCCAGTAGGGTTTAGAGTGCTTGTTGAACTTAGAAATAGGTAATGTTTCTGATGCGGCATATTTAATGGATTCAACAATGTGATCATAAAGACAGTCAATGGCCTCTGTTGTGAAGGTTGGTAATACTATAGGGTCAATATTAAATAGTTTTAATTTTTCAGAGAGTTTCATGCTATAAGCAGTGAAGTCATCACTAGTGCATTTTTGCCACGAAACACTCGGTGTATTAAGAACAGTATAGTTATCAATTGGCAAAGAAATGGTTGTCAATATTGGAAGGTGATCTGATACAAGATCATCATCAACAATACAGTTTGAACATATGATATCTTGCTGGTTTGCGCCTATAACAAAATAATCTAAAGTCTTCTTTGTAGGCCTGAATGTATACGTACATCCGGTTGTTGTAGCCGATATAGCTTCATTTGCGTCTAAAAACAATTTGAATGCTCTTTGTCTGGAATTTGAGTTTTCTTGGAATAAATCTATATTAAGATCACCAAACAAAAGGACGATACCGGATTGATTGAAGCGATTATACAAACTTTGAAGGGCTGCAATACAATCGGTAAAGTCTTCCAGATCATAATTTACAGAGGGCATATATACTGCAAATAGAAACACGGGTAAAGCATCATTTCTTAATATTTCTATACCTGTGATGCGTTCGTGTTGTATGCCTTCTATTGGTTTAGTAGTAAATGCTAAATTCTTCTTATATAATATGCCAACGCCACCCTTTCCACAGCAGGCAACTGTATCGATGGTGGCAGTACATGCTATTGTAGATGAATAGTTTGAATGCAAAGAATTAAGAAATTCCGAATGAGCTGGCTTAAGCTTATGTTCAGTCACACAGCTATGTCAATACTGTGTCTGTCAAGTAGCACGCTGAGCGAAGCGGCTGACGACATAATGCCTCTCACATTCCAATTAAGAATATTGCATTTATTAACTGTGTCAAAATGGAATTCGATATTAGTTTTACTATTCATCATTTTGGTAGTGTTTGTATGAACGAGAATCAGTATGTGTTCTACCATGACCTCCCTTCCACCTGTTTTCAGACATCCATTTGCGACAGTACATTTTACCGCGCCATATAGTTTTGTCATCCATGATCGCGCACTGATCTTGATACACGGTCACTTTTGCTGCTAGAGCATCAACTTTGATGCTGCAGGTGTAATCTTGTAAAACTCTGCTAGACCTGCTTTATTTGAGCGCCGATCAATGCCTCCAATATAATATCTCTGAGTACGTCTGCTTTTAACGCTTTCAAATATTGGCTCATCTGGTGAGCTGTGTTGGTTTGAACGTTTATCAATGCTACGCCTACCGGTACTTCGGTTATTTCCACTGTGACAGCTTTCAAATATTGGTTCGTCACTATCAGTTTGTTTTTCATAGTTCATAGTATCATACTCGCCATGATTATCGCGATCTTCTACTTGCCACCATGCTGTTGGTGTGCGATTCCACGGATTCGTGTTGTTGTATTCTCCATGCGTATCATCTGTATATGTATCGCAACCTCGGTCGGTTTCTCTCGTCTGAATTCGATCTATTTGGTTGCTTATATGTGTACAGCACTCGCATTTTGCATAGTCTCTGTGTTTACATGACCAGACGTTGGTGGCGGTAATATGTTATCATTAGCGGGAGTGGCACATCTATTGGCTCTATGGGCAATAGATGTTGAATCTTTGCTGTTTTCGGTTTTGGAGACAATCTCTGAATATTGTTTATCCTTAGTAATGTCGTTTTTGGAGACAATCTCTGAGTATTGCTTGTCTTGCACAATGGGGATGTTTGAATGACAGAGGGGTTTACTGATGATTTCTTTTAGTTCTTGTCGCGATGCGTTTGATGCATCTAACTGTGTTTTATTTACCCTGTTTATGTGAGAGTCCTGTTCACAATTGATTTGTTTGGCATTTTCAGAAATAACATGCGTGTCCAACGATTGTCTGATTTTATTTTTTACTTGAGCTAACTCAGACTCTAAGTCAATAATTTTGGCTTGATCACTCTGGTGTAATTCCTGAAGCGAAGTAACAATTGCTCTATCTTGCACTCCGCTTTTTGAGATCTCTCACATCAACTATGAGTTCGCCTATTTGTGCTTTTACTCGTGCCATTTCGATTTGAAACGATTTTGGAAGGCACTCTGTCGGTACTACATCCGTAGGTTCAGATTTAATGTTCCTCATTTTCCTTGTAAACAGCATTTGAATAGCTTTGGGATCGGCATTATGTATAAAGTCCTGCAACGCATAGCAGTCACTTGCATTTCTCTTTGCACAGTTTTCAAGCTTTGTTGTGTGGCGGATTACTAAACATCCTGTTGGACACATATCCTGTTGGACACATATCCTGTTGGACACATATCCTGTTGGACACATATCCTGTTGGACACATATCCTGTTGGACACATATCCTGTTGGACACATATCCTGTTGGACACATATCCTGTTGGACACATATCCTGTTGGACACATATCCTGTTGGACACATATCCTGTTGGACACATATCCTGTTGGACACATATCCTGTTGGACACATTGTTGGATCCTGTTGGACACATATCCTGTTGGACACATATCCTGTTGGACACATATCCTGTTGGACACATATCCTGTTGGACACATATCCTGTTGGACACATATCCTGTTGGACACATATCCTGTTGGACACATATCCTGTTGTTTTGCTCGGCGCAGGAGAATATTCCGATACATGGATATATTGCCTTGATCACCGCTTGTTAGTTTCATAAGTTCATCGATGTAAATATCTTTGGGAAGATTATGTAAGGCGTTATCCAATGTCATAAAGAATTGCTGGTTCGCAATGGGTTGGCTATTTATGCAGTCGTCATTTGTGGTAATGGCGCAATCTTCGTCATAGAAATATGTTGACTCTTCAGTCGTATTTACATAGTTATATTGCCCAGGATCATCATCATACTGTTCAATGTTCGTATATGCATTCTCGGTTGTATCAGTTCCACAAGCGGCTGTGTATGCACATAGCTGAATTTGGCCTTCATCGTTACAGTGCATTTGAACCAGCGTCAATGTTGTCATGTCAGACTGATCGCAACTGTGTATGTGGCTATAATCATCCGTAGATATTAATTGACTAGCAGTGATCGGAGTCTTTACTGCGGTGTTTTCACTTAGCAATATAGGTTCATATTCTAGCATTACTGATTTCCTGTTTGTGTGCTTCGTTGATTGGTAATTCCCGCTAGTTGGATTCATTGCTCAAATGTAACTAATTCATCAATCAATGGATAAATATTGGGTCGATATATAGTATAAGATAACAGTTACCTTTAACGCACAGCTTGTCCTTAACAAGCTAAAGCTCTTCCGGCGATATTTGGTCTGGTGAGCGAAATTCAGCCGGAGTGGAAAAGCCTATTGTCCTAAAGAAAATCTCTGATTGCCCAATAATCCATTGTTTTAAGAATACATTTTTACAAAGAGAATGGTCTGGTGAATAATCCACACCAGTACATATACAATTCTACAACATCTGATCGGTATATCTATCCAAAAGTGTTCATTTCTGGAGAGCACAAAAACACGTCTTATCAATATATCCAGCCATAGCATAATTTAATAGCATAATTAGCCATGTTAAATGTTTAAATGAATAGTTCTCGTACCATATCTCCGTCATTTACCAGACATTTTGTCTTTACTCATATATCTAACGTTTTGTTTTATTTGCACATCGTATAGTTCTGAAACAACATCTTTCTCTTTCATAAGACATTGATCAATATTATATAATCATACAGATATCTATGTATGTATGTATGTATGTATGTATGTATGTATGTATGTATGTATGTATGTATGTATGTATGTATGTATGTATGTATGTATGTATCTTATTACCTTAGCTTTAACGCCCAAATTAAAAGCTATTTACATATCTACATACAATACATATCTACATACATATCTACATACATATCTACATACATATCTACATACATATCTACATACATATCTACATACATATCTACATACATATCTACATACATATCTACATACATATCTACATACATATCTACATACATATCTACATACATATCTACATATATATCTACATACATATCTACATACATATCTACATACATATCTACATACATACATATCTATATACATATCTACATACATATCTACATACATATCTACATGCATATCTACATACATATATACATACATATCTACATACATATCTACATACATATCTACATACATATCTACATACATATATACATACATATCTACATACATATCTACATACATATCTACATACATATCTACATACATATCTACATACATATCTACATGCATATCTACATACATATCTACATACATATCTATATACATATCTACACTTATGTAATACAGCTACCCTTGTTAGAACTTAGCCGACGTAGTAGCATTGCCCTGTGGCTTTCTGTTGTAGAGCGACATCGAAGTATCAGAAACAACGACTTCTTAAAATTTCGACCAAAGCACGTGTACAAAAAGAAATTGCATGAAAATGTTGAGTAATAAAACATGAGTGACAACTCTTGTAGGAAATAGAATTGCTCCGTAACCATCCTGTTGTCAGAGCCGACTGAGGATATCAGATTATACAGTCGTATCGTATGTGACGGCAAATTAAGGACCAGGAATGTGCTGGACACAAACAACAACGTTCTGGTCACTCGCAACTGGGGATTCTGTCTTTGTGATCCGAATTGAAACTTTGACCTCTTGGCTTTGGTTAGTGTTGTCACTATACTGTTGTCGTTAAACAGTTTTGTCTTAGATGTTGCCTTTCGTAGTTTATGTCTATACTTTGTAGATCTATCTGCCCCTGCGCATGCAATGACTGTACCGATTACCATAGAGTTCAACGTAAGAATCAGTAGAAATGGCACTAACATTGTCAAGAATGTATCTATCCAAGTAATTATGTTCAAAAAGTGAATATACTCAATTTTATGTGAACATCTCATAATCCCACCCCATTGTTGCATTCCTGTTGTCCAGAAGCTGAATGTGTAGACTGTGAACGCTATCAGAGTTAGTACACCAACAATAACCTTCTCTCGGAACACACTGCAAATCATATTGCATTTGAGCGGGAAACATATTGCAGTGAAACGTTCACAAGTGAACCCTATGATAAACCAGACGCTTAGAAAACTGGCAACGTACGTCGTGAATACAAATAACTGGCATGTTATGTTACATGTGAGAATCACGCGGATTTCACTGTTAACCCATGTTATCAACAAGCATAGCAAGAATGCATTATCCACTAGCGCCAATGAAGCAAGGAAAACAGAACATGCGGACTTTTTCATACTTTTTGCGGAAAAGACTAATAACGAGAGAGTGTTTCCAAATATTCCAATGGCTGCTATTATCGGAACGAAAACAAATCGCATAATGTTTACGGCGTTTATCCATAAAGACGGACTATTATCCGCCAGCCTCTCATTCCCTAAACTGATGTTTTCAGATACATTACTGAACCCACTGAATTCCATTTTGTATTGAGCAAAGACTAGATACTCATATACACATTACAATGTTGTTATATACACCTGATTACCTTAGTTTATCATAGAATCATTGTTTCTTTTAAAGTATTGGACATCAGTATATGTTTGTTTCATGATTGTTACTACCTTTACCTAGCCAATCGCAGAAACAGCATCATATATGTAGTATATAACAATAATGTATAATGTCTTAGCTGCTAGTCGTTATACGCACGTTATAAGACAGTTTATATGCACGTTATCAGCACATTACACGCACGTTATAAGACCGTTTATATGCACGTTATCAGCACATTACACGCACGTTATAAGACAGTTTATATGCACGTTATCAGCACGTTGTAGACACGTGTTCTGTTCTATTCGTACATTTTCTTGTATCAATATTTAAAGCTCTGTTAAAATGCACTCTCTATTCTCGTCATCGGTTTGTATGTTGTGTTTCTATAAATGACATTACACTTGATGCACGTTTTATGCATTATTCAAATTGTTCGCTATCTGTGTTATCAGTTGTTAATAGATTGCTCAGTTCCTCATATCATGTTCCATATTTCTGTTATTAGTGTCAGTGCTATAATATGATCCGCTAAGATAGTTCCTCCATCTCAATCAACTATCACCACAATTGACTGGGTGTAGTAACTAGGAACAATGAAAGTAATTGTTTATTAACGATTATCACTCGTGAATATATTCATTAACAAATACAGAAACGAAATTCCTAAATTCAATTTACGATTATAAGAGAAGAAACTTTCCAAAACTAAATAAAAATTCCAAAATTGTCAAAGATAATTTTATATTCGTCAACTTTGTATGCACAGTTGTATGCACCAGCAGTGGAAGTTTTATAAGTCGAACTTTCAATCCAATCCATCTATATACTGTATATGTCGAATGTTTCATTCTTGAAATAAATTATGTTTAAATAAAATTCCACAATATCAATTTATTCTGCAGTGGTTTTCCAAAACAAAATAATTATAGTAAATTCGGATATGTGTTCCGTTATAATCGTTCTCCTGTCAGATGTAGTCTAATATAGAGTTCAGACGAAGACATTTTCCCGATAGTCTACAGAGCAAAGCACAGTTGCTAAGGAAATAATTCATTAGCAATTCAGAAGCTACTTTCCAATGCTCAATGTGAAAATCTTCTACAAATTTGATACTTTTGCCTCAAAGGTGACAAACCCAAAGTTGAAATCATTATTAGACAGCAAAACAAACGATGCATACATCAAACTGCCAATACTTGTCTTTAAGCAAAAGCTGTGAACGGATTCCATCAGATTATGACGTCATAAACCACGAAATGTGAACCATGAAGTGCAAAGTATGAAGCATTAAACATGAACTGTGAAGCATGGACAGTGAAGTATAAACTGTGACGTGTGTAGTGTGTAGTGTGAAGTGTGAAGTGTGTAGTGTGTAGTGTGAACTGTGAACCGTGAAGTGTGAAGTGTGTAGTGTGTAGTGTGAATTGTGAACTGTGAACTGTGTAGTGTGAAGTGTGAATTGTGAACTGTGAAGTGTGTAGTGTGTAGTGTGAAGTGTGAAGTGTGAACTGTGAACTGTGAACTGTGAAGTGTGTAGTGTGTAGTGTGAATTGTGAACTGTGAACTGTGTAGTGTGAAGTGTGAATTGTGAACTGTGAAGTGTGTAGTGTGTAGTGTGAAGTGTGAAGTGTGAACTGTGAACTGTGAAGTGTGTAGTAGGAACTGTGAACTGTGAACTGTGAACTGTATAGTGTGAACTGTGAACTGTGTAGTGTGTAGTGTGAACTGTGAACTGTGAAGTGTGTAGTGTGAACTGTGTAGTGTGAAGTGTGAACTGTGAAGTGTGAACTGTGAAGTGCGTAGTGTGTAGTGTGAAGTGTGTAGTGTGTAGTGTGAATCATGAACTGTGAAGGGTGTAGTGTGTAGTGTGAACTGTGAACTGTGAACTGTGAAGTGTGAACTGTGAACTGTGAACTGTGTAGTGTGAACTGTGAACTGTGAACTGTGAAGTATGTATTGTGAACTGTGAACTGTGTAGTCTGAAGTGTTAACTGTGAAGTGTGAAGTGTGAACTGTGAAGTGCGTAGTGTGTAGTGTGAAGTGTGTAATGTGTAGTGTGAATCATGAACTGTGAAGGGTGTAGTGTGAACTGTGAACTGTGAAATGTGAACTGTGAACTGTGTAGTGTGAACTGTGAACTATGAACTGTGTAGTCTGAAGTGTGAACTGTGAAGTGTGAAGTGTGAACTGTGAAGTGCGTAGTGTGTAGTGTGAAGTGTGTAGTGTGTAGTGTGAATCATGAACTGTGAAGGGTGTAGTGTGTAGTGTGAAGTGTGAACTGTGAACTGTGAACTGTAAGAAGTGTGAACTGTGTAGTGTGAAGTGTGAACTGTGAACTGTGAAGTATATATTGTGAAGTGTGAACTGTGTAGTCTGAAGTGTGAACTGTGAAGTGTGAAGTGTGAAATGTGAAGTGCGTAGTGTGTAGTGTGAAGTGTGTAGTGTGTAGTGTGAATCATGAACTGTGAAGGGTGTAGTGTGTAGTGTGAAGTGTGAACTGTGAACTGTGAGAAGTGTGAACTGTGTAGTGTGAAGTGTGAACTGTGAACTGTGAAGTATATATTGTGAAGTGTGAACTGTGTAGTGTGTAGTGTGTAGTGTGAAGTGTGTAGTGTGAAGCATGGACTGTGAAGTGTGATGTGTGAAGTGTGTAGTGTGAAGTGTGAAGCATGAACTGTGAAGTGTGATGTGTGAAGTGTGTAGTGTGAAGTGTGTAATGTGTAGTGTGAAGTATGTAGTGTGAATTGTGAAGTATGTAATGTGAAGTGTGAACTGTGAACTGTGATGTGTGAAGTGTGTAGTGTGAAGTGTGTAATGTGTAGTGTGTAGTATGTAGTGTGAATTATGAAGTATGTAGTGTGTAGTGTGAAGTATGTAGTGTGTAGTGTGAAGTGTGAAGCATGAACTGTGAAGTGTGATGTGTGAAGTGTGTAGTGTGAAGTGTGTAATGTGTAGTGTGTAGTATGTAGTGTGAATTATGAAGTATGTAGTGTGTAGTGTGAAGTATGTAATGTGAAGTGTGTAGTGTGAAGTATGTAGTGTGTAGTGTGAAGTATGTAATGTGAAGTGTGTAGTGTGAAGTATGTAATGTGAAGTGTAACGTGTGTAGTGTGAAGTATGAAGTATGTAATGTGTAATGTGAAGTATGTAATGTGAATAGTGTAGTCTGTAGTGTGAAGTATGTAGTGAGTAGTGTAAAGTGTGTAATGTGAAGTGTTTAGTGTGAAGTATGAAGCATGAACTGTGAAGTGTGAAGTTAGGAGTGTGAAGTGAGTAGTGTGAATCGGTTAGTGTGTAGTGTGTAGTATGTTAGTATGTAATGTGTAGTGCGTAATGTTTAGTGTGATAGTGTGTAGTGTATAATTTTGAAGTGTGTTAGTGTGTAGTGTATAGTGTGCAGCGTGTAGTGTGTAGTGTGAAGTATGTAGTGTGTAATGTGTAGTGTGAGGTATGTAGTGCGGAGATGGTATATAATGTACAATGTCGATGACATCTTTTCTCTACATGACTAATGATTACAGTTATATTTTGAGTGACATTTTGAGATGCCAGAACGAACTACAGGCGAAACTATAGCGTCCGAACTGCAACCGCACTGGAAAACAATAACGTTGTGAAAGTACTTGGGAAATGCAGTAAAGTCGTACAGCACAAGTCATGCCATGAGGAAACGACAGAACGTTCTAAATGTGCCGGAACTTATACAATGTATATAACATGATGACATTCTATGCAG
The DNA here is from genome assembly GCA_014843695.1 of Archivesica marissinica. NCBI lineage: Eukaryota > Metazoa > Mollusca > Bivalvia > Venerida > Vesicomyidae > Archivesica > Archivesica marissinica. The sequence continues at coordinate 2,677,016 of CM026392.1, forward strand.
ATGACGAGTAACACCGAGTATTATTCAATGTTATATTGGACACTGCACGGTTGTGTACAAAGCAGGTTTCTGAATGGAACGTCGTCGCGGAATTATCGGCGGCACTTGCAGTACACGCATACGTCAATGTAGGCCTAGTACATATATGCGCACAGAAACACGAGGGCTTACACCTTGCAATTGTACGTACTTGTTGCATCTTCCCCTGTGAAGACATATAACACAAGTCGATCAGTATTCGGCTCCTTTCACTAACACGCACATGTCTGGTGATCTCATCTTCATCCACCTCAATACATCTCTCCACTGACTGCTGCTACATGACTCCACTGACTGCTGCTACATGACTCCACTGACTGCAGCTACATGACTCCACTGACTGCCGCTAAATGACTCCACTGACTGCCGCTACATGACTCCATTGACTGCCGCTACACGACTCCACGGATTGCCGCTACATGACTCCACTGACTGCCGCTACATGAATCCACTGACTTCCGCTACATTACTCCACTGACTGCCGCTACATGATTCCACTGACTGCGGCTACATGACTCCACGGACTGCCCCTACATTACTCCACTGACTGCCTCTACATGACTCCACTGACTGCCGCTACATGACTCCACTGACTGCCCCTACATTATTCCACTGACTTCCGCTACATTACTCCACTGACTGCCCCTACATGACTCCAATGACTGCCCCTATATGACTCCACTGACTGCACCTACATTACTCCACGGACTGCCGCTACATGACTCCACTGACTGCCGCTACATGCCTCCACTGACTGCCGCTACATGATTCCACTGACTGCCCCTACATTACTTCACTGACCGCCGCTACATGACTTCACTGACTGCCCCTACATGACTCCTCTGACTGCCGCTACATGACTTCACTGAATGCCCCTACCTGACTCCACTGACAGCCGCTACATGACTGCACTGACTTCCGCTACATGACTTCACTGACTTCCGCTACATGACTTCATTGACTTCCGCTACATGACTTCACTGACTGCCGCCACATGACTTCATTGACTTCCGCTACATGACTGCACTGAATGCCGCTACATGACTTCACTGACTTCCGCTACATGACTTCATTGACTTCCGCTACATGACTTCACTGACTGCCGCTACATGACTTCACAAACAGCCGCTACATGACTTTACTGACTGCCCCTACATGACTTCACTGACTGCCGCTACATGACTTCACTGACTGTCGCTACATGACTTCACTGACTGCCGCTACATGACTAAACTGACTGCCCCTACATGACTTCACTGACTGCCGCTACATGACTAAACTGACTGCCCCTACATGACTTTACTGACTGCCGCTACATGACTTCACTGACTATCGCTACATGACTTCACTGACTGCCGCTACATGACTTCAATGACTGCCGCTACATAATTTCACTGACTGCCCCTACATTACTTCTCTGACTTCCGCTACATGACTTCTCTGATTGCCCCATACATGACTTCACTGATTGCCTCTACATGACTTCACTGACTGCCCCTACATGACTCCACTGACTGTCAGATACACTATAACAGATATACTATAACTATAAGATATACTATGACTATAAGATATACTATAACTATAAGATATACTATAACTATAAGATATACTATAACTATAAGATATACTATAACTATAAGATATACTATATATATAAGATATACTATATATATAAGATATACTATAAATATAAGATATACTATAACTATAAGATATACTATAACTATAAGATATACTATAACTATAAGATATACTATAAATATAAGATATACTATAAATATAAGATATACTATAAATATAAGATATACTATAACTATAAGATATACTATAACTATAAGATATACTATAAATATAAGATATACTATAAATATAAGATATACTATAAATATAAGATATACTATAACTATAAGATATACTATAACTATAAGATACTATATATATAAGATATACTATATATATAAGATATACTATAAATATAAGATATACTATAACTATAAGATATACTATAACTATAAGATATACTATAACTATAAGATATACTATAACTATAAGATATACTATAAATATAAGATATACTATAAATATAAGATATACTATAAATATAAGATATACTATAAATATAAGATATACTATATATATAAGATATACTATATATATAAGATATACTATAAATATAAGATATACTATAAATATAAGATATACTATAAATATAAGATATACTATAACTATATCAGATATACTATAATATAAGATATACTATAACTATAAGATATACTATAAATATAAGATATACTATAACTATAAGATATACTATAAATATAAGATATACTATATATATAAGATAGACTATAAATATAAGATATACTATAAATATAAGATATACTATAAATATAAGATATACTATAACTATAAGATATACTATAACTATAAGATATACTATAAATATAAGATATACTATAAATATAAGATATACTATATATATAAGATAGACTATACATATAAGATATACTATAACTATAAGATATACTATAAATATAAGATATACTATAAATATAGGATATACTATAAATATAAGATATACTATAAATATAAGATATACTATAAATATAAGATTATACTATAACTATCAGATATACTGATTGGAAAAGAAGGTAAATATGGAACGACTATTGGTGAAGAAGTCTGTGAAGAGTACTGGATTTTCTATGAAAGTGTGTACCGCTTGCAAGATTCGTTCATTACCCTCGTATGATAGTGTTGTGTTTCCAAAAAGGATGGTCCTTAACGGCACACCACACTGAGTACTAATCTCATCTGTTATTGGTGTCTTTGTGTCATTATATTTCGTGCACTGGAAGAAATAGTGCGAGACTATTTCGCGCTGGCCACATGTGCAACGAGGGGACAGTACAATGTTTTTTGGAAACAGATCACCAGCTAGTGAATTACAATTTGTTCGAAGACGAGTATGGAGTATGAAACTTGAGGTTTCCGTTTACCCTAGTAGAAATAGTAGGTGCATTACTCGAGGTTAATGGAAGGTCATTGAAAACTCTTGTTGTTGAGGCGAGAAAAGTGCCATAGTAGAGCGATGTTAATGCGTCTAGTCTTTACACTCTTCTCTAATTCTGTATCACCCGATATTATGAAATTAAATAACTTCAAACGTGCGAGGAGTGTAGCAGATGAGTGGACATCAATATCACCTCTGGTGGAGGCCATGTACGTGACTTGAACTAATTGAATGCGCGCTCGATTATACTACGAAGGAGCTTGACCACGTCATCTGCGACGGATATGTTTGCACTGTAGACTAGGGTATAGGTGGTACAGACTGTGTTTCCTCGATTTACCGTAGCAAAGACATATCATGGGTCTTCAACTTCTCAATTCTGTACTCTGTATTGGGGAAGTCATTGCTCTCCATTTGCACGCTGTACGATAGCATTTTGCCGAATCACTAGGTAGTCAACAATATCAAGCATAGCAGCTAATACATACTGATGTACAGCAACCGTACGATCCTGCGCTGTCTCAATTGGCTGTGTAGCTGTATCGCGTAAATGGTTTTGAAGTACGACAGGATGGGTGGAATTTGCTTCTCTTGCAAACCTGTCATCTGTCAAGCATGCGATATAGACAGTGTAGATTTAGTGTTAACGCCCGAGGTTCAATCTGTTTCCATGTAGGTTCCTTCACTGTTCCGTCCTTGTTCTGCAATATTGGAAACAATTTCATTTTCAACAGAAGAGTGGGTGGTGAGATAAATATGTCTAACCGGGTAGACAAGGGGACTACTCTATAACCACTCGGCCACTTCATCCGAATAGTATTTCACGCACGGGTGGGTACCCGAGTAGATCCATCGACCTACCGCAAGCCAGTGGGATAGCTTCCTCTCATGAAATAAGTTAATACCTCCAGTGGTATTCGGCCAACCTACTGCGAGGGGAAGCAGGCGATTGATTCGTGGCCACACTATATTAACACGAGATATAGTCATTAAATATAGACTTTAAGTGGATACAACAGGAGTGTAACTTGTTGTCGCGACATCAAGTGAGAACAACCGTAAGCTGCACAGCTTCCTGTCAGATTCATTATTACAATTGTTGAATATAATCTTGTACAAACAGATAATAAATATGTTTAATATGATGTGAAATCGCCTAGTGCCCCCTCCTAATGTCCATACTATTACAGGAAGTGGAATATAATTAACTCTAGTATGTCTCCCAACACTATCATTTGACAATAGTGAACACAAAATACATGAACTGGACTAAAATTATCTTAATTGTATTGATTATGGTATTTACTATAATTCTTAGAGACATATTATCATGCACATAACACAATTAAAAACATATTATTGTCTTGTCTTGGTTTTATGGCCCGACAGTGAGTTCCAATTTTCAATTTCTAGTCGGAAGCCGGCTTACATTAAAGAGCAATATTGTTTATGTTGTCGTCTTAAATACGTTATGATGGTGATCAAGTGAGACAGAAGCTAGCGGTGAAATGTAATAATCATACTGCACTGCTAATTGACTACGAATCCAGTTATTAAAGCTAGCGTTAGTTTAATAGTAAAGGAATTATATGTTGTAGTCATGGTGATGACGTAGTATGCGTGGTAACTGTTGAACAAGCGCAATCACCAAATAGTGTGTATATTAAAGCGACACTAAATCAGTGAAAATGCAAATTTATACAGAATGTAATTCCCTTTATATGGTATATTTTCCCCCAAATATTTGCCTCAAAAACTGAGTATTTCAACTAATAAACAAGCGTCGTTAACGCGGTTTGTGGACATAACAAAATAATGTAAACAGGGTCGACATACATGCGTAATACAACCTGTGTATCCGGAATAACGAGATGTGTGGTAAACATTTACCGTTATATCTCACATATGTGTCTATGCATATTTAGTTGTAGACATACCTTAGTTAAATTTGTTTTCTCTAAGCGACAGTATCAAGTGTTTAGTATTGACTACCATGACAAAGAAGTGTCAATTCAGGAGTGTGGATGACCGGTATATGAAATCCTGCATTCACTTTTGAAAGTGTGTAGACCACAAACACTGTTGATTGATTCAATATTTGTGTTCGAATGTATTCGGAAGAATTTGTAGTAGCAGTGCATTTTTATGTTGTCAATCCAGCATCCGACTTTTGACATTAAAATTACAAAATTATGTACTAAAAATACCTTGGTATGACTATGAAGTAAAATATGTGTACTGTGGTCATACTATGAATATTAATAATTTGTGGACTGTCATTATGTGTATTTGTACTAAGATAGTTCGTATCTGATATATAACCGGTCATACAGATATATAGCCGGTAATAACAGATCTCCCATATACATGGGAAATTATAATTGTGTTCACATATCGCATTCATAACGTCAGCCCACTATGTCGTTTGGACATCTTTTGTAACATTATTAAGAATGACCAAATTAATATGGGTAATTAAAAACATATACAACTTGTTTCCCGATTTTAATAAACTTAATCATCTTATAAATACGTCAGATTGGTCCTTCCTACACAATGATACAACTGACAATACATGTCAACAGTTGATAAATACATTTCTCAATGTATCCAAGTCCTGTATTCCAACATAATCTTACACTCAGAGGATCCCGCATTGTCCGTGGTAATTATGGCGACGAATCAACCAGGGATCGTTCCGAGGTTCAAACGCGTGATACGAACGAATATAGATCCGCCTCTCGTTCATCTACCAATCGTGACAACACACGAGGTCATTCTCAGAGCCGTGACAGTTGGAATCGCGTAGGTCGCGGACGAAATGGCAACAACGGACGGCGTGGTGGCTACAGACAACTGAACCAAAGCAGAAAATGAGTGAACGTCGGGTTTTGGAACGTCCGCGGTTGGAACTGTAACATTGATTCTGACAGTCATGTTTTAAGATCTTCGTGTGTTTTAAATAGTGATTGTGATATTATAGGTGTAGCTGAGACTCATCTTATAAATGATAATGTTTTACACGTCGATGGTTATCAATGGTTTGGTTTTAATCGTGATAATATTCATAAAAATGCCCGGACAGGTTCCGGAGGAGTAGGCTTTTTGATAAAAAATGTTATTTGAAATGAATTCAATATTTCTGTACTAGATTGTTCGTTTGAAGGAATTATGTGGTTAAAAATGTACCGTAAATCTGATAATTGTGTTATCATGCCATGTGTTTGTTACGCAGTGCCAATGTTCACGTTTGAAAGTATGTAATGTGTATATAATGTGTACTCATGGCCATATTGCCAATTGTATTTCGAAATAAACTCTTGAAACTCTTTGTTATTTGCCACCAGAAAACTCATCTAGACGCATTGATGTTAATTCGTTCTATGATAATCTTTTGACTGGTATTTACAGAAATCAGAATGAAGGAACCGTATTTATATGTGGAGACTTTAACAGTCGTTGTGGAGATTTATATGATTTTATTAATGGCGTTGATAATATACCTATTCGCAATGTTGTTGATTTTAAAACTAATTCATATGGTGAATTATTTGTTGATTTTATGATTAATGCTAATATGTGTATGCTAAATGGTCGTAACTGCACTAATAATGATTACACGTCAGTGTCGGTTAAAGGTTTATCAGTAGTGGATTATTGTATAGTAAGTCACGATGACCTTTCATTGTTTTCGGATTTTACCGTTGTACGTACATCAGATTTGATTAATAAATCAGGTGACCTTAAAGTGTTGGGACCTACCAGTATCCCAGATCATTCTATGATTAAATGGAGTATCACCATTAGTGCAGTTCCCCAGTTTACTAGTCAATACAATAATAGCTATGACAAGTTTGATGTATCACATGTTCCTGAAACTTTTCAATTAGACCAAGATGTCCTTAATAGTGTTAACGTAACTATTGATAAACTTGAGCATTGCCATCAAACGCAAACTGATATTGATTATATTTATGAGGACTGATGTAATATTTTAAAATATAATATGTCAAGTCAGTGCCTTATAAAACAATTACCTCTGGTTGGTGCAATAGAAAATGCAGACCGGGAAAGCCGTGGTGGAGTAGCGATCTTACTGATAGCTGGAATAATGTGTGTACAGCAGAACGAAATTGGTTGAATTGTATTGCATGTAATAAAAACCGAAATGTATATCTCAAGTCCGAGTATATTCAGGTCCGTAAACATTTTGACAGAAGGCAAAACGTTTATATTGGTATTCTTTACAAAATGAATTGCTGAATGAATGTAATGTAGACCAGTCAAACTTTTGGAAATCTGTAGGTAAAATCGGTGTTGGTCAGAGTAAGACAAAATGTATACCTCTAGAAGTTACAGTAAATGATGGTTCTATCTCTACAGATTTGTCACAGGTATTAAACAAATGGAAACATGATTTTAGCTCGTTATATAAAAATGATAATTATGTATATTCATCACAGAACTCTAATGTATTGAATGATGTAACTGATCATGCAGATCTGTCTTTTAATGCAAACATTACTATTTTTGAAGTAAATAAGGCAATTGATGGTGCCAAGAAGGGAAAAGCCTGTGGCATAGACGGTATCCCTAGTGAAGTTTTACAGAACGATACGTCCGTGCTATTTGTGCATACTTTGTTTAATGTATGCATCTCCAATGGGACTGTACCGTCTCTCTGGGGCAAATGTATTATAAACCCGATACCAAAACCCTCAATGACGGATTCAAGAGACCCCCTGTCTTATAGGGGCATATCACTGGCCTCAGCCATGTACAATATTTATTGTAATATTTTAAACGCCAGGCTAAGTTGTTGGGCTGAACATAACGATAAGATCGCAGATGAGCAAAACGGCTTCAGAAAGAAGCTTAGTACCATAGATCACTTATCCACTTTGACCTCTATTATTGATACAAGAAAACAAGTTAAAAAATCAGTCTGTGCCTTTATTGATTTTAGTAAGGCGTACGATTTTAGTAACAGAGATAAATTGTGGAAAAGACTCAATGAAATTGGAGTTGCAGGTAATTCTTTTTTTTGTTATGTGGCGAGCTGTTAAGTCTATCTACTCATCTGTGTCGTCATGTATTAGGGTAAACTCGTTTAAGACTGATTGGTTTGATGTTAATTGTGGCTTAAGACAGGAAGAAGAAGAAGAAGAATGCTTTATAAAGACTTAAACTTTACAGTTTAAGACAGTGATGCATTCTATCGCCACTTTTATTTAATGTGTACATTAATGATTTAACGATATTTTTGAAATCATTAAATATCGGTGTTAATGTCGATAATGACTGTATAGGTATTATATTGTACGCGGATGACATTGTCCTACTAGCAGAAAACCAACTTGATTTGCAGAGATTATTGAATGCTTTACATGACTGTGCAATATACACGATATGTTTATAAACAGGGATGAAAGTAAAGTCGTCCTGCTTCAATGCCAAGATCTGATGGTATTCTTAAATGTGGTGTTAATGTTCTGGAAACTATAGGTACATATACTTATTTAGGAATTGTTTTGAGTGAATACCTTGACTTCAATGTTACTGCAAAATGTGTTGCTCAAAGTGCAAGTCGTGCATTGCTAAATGTAAGTTAGTTGGGGGTGTACCATATAATGTTTTCTCCAAATTGTATGACTCTGTTGTCTGGCCTGTGATTGCTTATGGCGCCCCAGTTTGGGGATATAAAACGTTGCCATGCATTAATGCAATCCAAAATCGTGTCATGCGTTACTTTCTTGGTGTTGGGAAATATTCTCCCAATGCAGCTGTCTCCGGGGAAATGGGTTGGCAGCCGCCAGTTGTGCGACAATGGAAGCACATATCTGGGTTTTGGGCACGCTTAGCTAATACCGAACATTCCTGATTAAATAATAGAGTTGCACTATGGGCGAATGCTAAATCTACAAGTTATAAAAACCGGTTTTAGTATGTCAAGAGACAGTTTGCAGACATTACTGTGATGGATTACTGTAACCTATCTATATCTATACATATGAACAACTTAGCAGATAGTGTTTGGTAATGGAGAAATATGTTACTGACTGGTCCACCTCTATTAACAGTGTGATCGGTGTTTCTGGACGTGGTCGCAATAAGCTTAGAACCTACTATACATTTAAATTTAAATTTCAAACAGAAGTGTATTGTAAAATCATTTTACCCACACGTCACATATCAGCATTATGTAAAGTTAGATGTGGAGTTGCTCCATTATGTATAGGAACCGGAAGGTATGAGAATTTACCACTTGATGAACGTAAGTGCCCTTTCTGTAATGTATTAGAAGACGAAAGTCATGTATTATTAGAATGTTCACTGTATGATGATTTGAGAGCTGTTCTCTTAGAGAAAGCCTCATTATATGAAAATGACTTTCGGAACAAACCTGTATCCGACCAGCTTAGAATTATGTTTACTACTATACCTCTGATTAGAATTGTTGCCAAAACCTGTTTTCATATTCTTCAATGTCGATCCTTTTATTTATGTAAATAATGTATCCATTTGATGTATTGATTGTGTGTCTCTTATCTATTCCAAGAAACAGCTGCTAATTAGTTCAACCGCGATCTGATCGAGGTTGATAACTGATTTTTTAAAACATTTCTTATTTGCGCATTAGTGCTTTTTTCCCATTTCAGTATTTCAAAATTTCTGGCTTTCAATTAGCGACTGTTCCTCGGTTTTAATATGTAAATATAATAATATGTCGATAGACTGTGATAGTTTGATTATCTGTGATTACATTAGTCTCGTATACTTCTTTTATAATGAATGGTGTTGTACTTTGCAACGATAATTTGTTGTGTATATGTTATGTATTGTACAACGATGAGACTGAAATAAAGAATAAATCTATTATGCAACAGTGAGATCAGGTGACAACCCTTGGTATAATTCTGAAATACTTAAGTTTTCTCGTAAACGTGATAGATTGAAACAAAAAGCTGTCGTCTCTAATAGGAACGCAGATTAGCTAAATTATAAACATGTTAGAAATAAGGTGAACAAAATGAAGAAGCAACATACATTTTTTAATAATTTAGAAATTCATTTTCGACTTAACATCCAATAGCCCACCTCAATATTGGAAAACAGTTAAGAAACTTGTTAAAGAAAAAATTCTACTAAATCTGTGAATATTCCACAACTCAAAAACGAAAACGGATATTGTTCAGTTTGAGATGAAGAAAAGGAAAATTCTCTTAATAACTATTTTATTTCAATATCACATTAACGATTCATCAGCCACTCTTCCTAAATTCACGTCCAAAACAAATGTTACTTTAAGTGAAATTAATGTTACAGAACAAGATGTTTGGTTTAAAACATATGTATTCTTTCATAACGTACAGTACCTGTCTATTGTATACAGAGTGAAAATGGATTTAATCGAAAACTTAAAGCTTAAAACAAGATGTTTGTGACGTTTTAAACAACTTAGTCCTAAACAGCAAGTGGTACAGACGAAGTACGTCATCGTATGCTTAAATAAACGTATGCTACAATTATTCAACCTCTTACTATTTTATTTCATCGATCTTTACAAGAGAGTACTTATCCAAGTTGTTTTAGATTAGCACATATCATGCCTCTATAAAAAAGGGTGATCGAGAAACTCCCTCAAACTACAGACCGATATCGTTGATTATGTATCTAGGGAAAGTTATGGAACGAGTAATATTCAAATATATTTTCAACTATCTTCATGATACTGATCTCATTTATAAGTACCAGTCTGGACTTTTACCAGGGCAATCCACGGTTTTCCAATTCATTGACCTATATCACCAACTATGCAAAGCGTATGATAATAAACAAATTAGTTGTATTGCTTGTTTGGCATTCTGGGTTGCTGTTCAAATTAAAGCTTAACGAGTGGTTTGAACATTATTTATGTAATAGAAAGCAACGAGTATTTGTAGAATCGTCTTTCTCTCAAATGAAATGCATTACTGCTGGGGTACCTCAGGGCTCAGTGTTAGGACCACATGTTTCTAATCTACGTTAACGGCATTGCTGACACTTTAGAAAGTTCTACTAGATTAGTTGCGGACGACTGATCCACATATAATACGCTTATTGAAACACAACTAAATATACATTTCCAAAAGGTTTATAAAACGGAGGTAGTGGCCTTTTCGTTGGCAGAAAGAGAATTTCTGAAATTACTGTTTGATAATACAGAACTCCGTTTTGTCGATAATCACAACTATCTTGGAGTTACTCTCAGTAAAGACGGTTCTTGTCATGTATATATAGCAAACATAATTCCGTCTGCATCTAAAGTGCTTGGATCCATGCAAATACTAAAGCTTAAGTTAAAACGATCAACGCTTTAACCAAATTTACATACCATATCTTCAACCAGCACGCTTCAATTTTCTGGAACAACTGTACATTATATGAAAAAGAATAATTAGAAAACTGCACTACGAGGCTGCTAAAATAGTAACAGGTCTAACACGTTCTGTTCCCATAGAATGGCTTTTAAACGAGATAGGGTGGGTGTCACTATTAGATCGACGTATAATGCAAAAGTTAATATTAGTGAATAGAGACAGGCATGGGTACTTACCAGATTATCTTTCTGAATTATTTCCTCCATCTATGCTAGAAATTACCCCGTATAACTTGCGAGCTAACACAAATTATATCGCAGTTACAAGACGTTTAGAAATATACTCAGTACAGATCAGTGGTTCCATCTTCTGTTAAACTCTGCAATGAATTTGACAACGATATTCGCAACTCACCTTCACTCTCAAGCTTTAAAGCAAACCTTAAAAGACATTTCAAACGACCACTTGTTTCAAAATAGTTTTTGATGGGTGAAAGAAGTTACTCAGTTTACCATGCTAGAATCAGAAACAAATGTAGTAATTTGAACGCTGGTCTCTTTCGTAACCATTTACGAGAACATTCCTGTGAATGTGGAAATCCTCGGGAGGATACTGAACACTATGTGTTCCAATGTAATATATACCGCCATCAGAGATACATCTTATTCCAATATACTCGAATATTAATTAATACAAACAAACTAGTCCGGCAGAAGTTTGGTGGAACCTGGAAATGTTGTATATAGTGTTGTTGTTGATTGATTTGTTTAGCCAATAGTGTCCTCATTCAGAATCTGCCGAGTGAACCTCGGTTACCATTGAGCGTTTTGACAAATTCAAGATGGCGTCCAAAATGGCTGCCATGTCATGTTGTAGGCTATAACTTTCTTCATGCAATACCTATGATGATAATTTCGGTGTTTATACCTAGGTTATGCGGGCCAAGGAATCTATTTAAATCATTTCTAAGGTCATGTGGATATTAAGTCATAGAACATCCAATATGGCCGCCAAAATGGCTACAGTTCCATGTATTTGGCTCTATCTTGTTTCATATGAAACTTCGGATGATAATTTTGATGTCTAGACATAGGTTTTGGGGTCAATGAATACACGTACACCATTTAGAAAGTTGTTATAGTATTACATGATTCTTTTTAAGTGGTTATATAATGCTGGATTTCTGAAAGCAACATTTATTGTTGCAGGCACAACATATTGTGCATTTTAGAGTATCCCTTGTGCAGCTACAAGTACGAGCAATGCATGACGAGTCACTCTTGCACCCACACCGGATAAGACACGTGATAGTCTCTGGAGCAAGATCTGTGTTAAATGGAAGTGCAGTTGATATGAGTGTTCTCATCGCTGTGTCCTTTTTCCAGATACAATTCCTGATTCAGTTTTGGTGGATTGTTGCCTTCCAAATGAGCGCCACACAATAGCTTGGTGATGGGCCATTTTAGCATTCGCTGCAAATGCCTCACTGGTTGGAGGAAGACAGCACATTTTAGGCTGTGTTGATGAGGCCTATCCTGTTTTGGAGGCCCATACATTCCAACGTGTTTCAGACATTGACTCACTAGAATTTATTCCATAACAAGCTGACATAAATGCTGTTGCCTGCACAGTTAAAAATTATATGGGAGCGTCCATCACACCAAGAAGTGACAGGGAGTGTGATCCAGCTCGCCGTAGCTTTAGGGCAGTCCACTTGCCTATCCCATAGCAACATGTTTCTGTACTGTTTCCCCAATGTCAATTACTGTTCTTTCCTTGATTGGCGAATCCATTGTAACATGACTTTTCATATGTGCAGTATGGTAGTAATGCACAAGAAGTACAAAAACATCAGTGTCATCTGAGACAACTGTTACTTTACTTTGCTCATTGTCTGCTGAACAATGGTATTGTCTGCTTCTCCATGCGTTGTCGCTAGATCTGTTCTTATTATTACTACACCGCCTTTACTGATCTCGACTAGGGCGGCTTCCTCGCCAATCAAAAACAAATTTGTGGCAACGGGTATGTTCGTGAAATGACTCATCCTCAGTTAGAAGTTTGACAACAAGGCCTATTAGCTGCTTCTTATCTTCAGACACTGTTAACACTATTTTCTGTGACGGTAACTTGCTGTTCAATTGCAGCTCGTGTATTCGGCTTGCTCCAGTAGCCCTGGCACTTCTTGCGACACTCTTGGTACTGTAATCATAATACCGATCAAATACTACATCTCCCATTTTCAATCTCTTTGCTATGGCATACTTCATGTTCGTTGCATAGTCCTTAACTGTACCATCTGCGGGCCAAGGGATTACTATCACGGAGATGGCATCGTTACTGCATGTCCGTGGGGATACTTCAACGTGAAGCTGTCTTTTTAATGAAAATGTCGATGCTCATTTCTCCCGTAGACTCAAACATCGCAGTTGGCACTGGGGCTAATTCGTGTGAAATGGCATCCTTGATATTCACTTCACGACCACTAGCCTGAAGTCCAATGACTCTGGAGTAAATAACATTCGTGCCATACACTTTAGTGCCACCAATATGGACATGTTATTTGTGACTACAATGGTAATCACTTTCTTGTGAATAGTCTCATGAAAGTCATCTTGGAATTTCTCCCCAAACTCGTTCATTTGCTCCAATCCTATACGGACTGCATCATGAACATTGACTGCAGAGGTTTCATGTTCACGATGGGAGACATATCATCTGGGTGTTTCTCAGGAATTAGATGATGTATGCATTTCTCCAGTTATGTCCTAATAGCTTCTCTGTCCTTTTTGTATTTGGCTATTCTTGTCTTCCCTTCTCCTTTGTGTTTGTGAACAGCTGCAGTGCTATTATCAATCATGTCGTCCAGGTCTGCCTCCAAACGACTGCATGCATGGAGATTCAAGGCCCATACTTTCAGCGGTATGCCAATTATGCCACCAGTAGCATGACCGTATCGCATAAATGTGGTATTGATGAACATGTCGCTCCATATTCCATTCCACAATCCGCGCTGGAGTCTCATGACGTGCTCTCCCTTCATCATGAACAGAGCAAAAACCTCTTCTGGAATTGCTCTCATGGACCATAGGTCACACATTCCAAATATCACGTAGTGCACATGTCTAGCAGCAAAAATCAATGAAATCATACTTTTAAATGCTTCAAGATGAAGCAGCCAATCACCCTCTCGTTCTGCACTCACACACATCATGATTATGAAAACTGGTTTGATTAAGATATCCACCCACAGCTTGGCAGTTTTGCTCCTTTTGGCTAGGGCTTCCAAAACGTCCATCAACTCTCCTTTTGACTTGAGGAAGAGGTTATCAACAACTCCCCTGATTATTTCTTCAGCAAGCATACGTAATGCTCGAATGTTCTGAGGAAACCTTTTCCCATTTAATATCATCGCCAAACCTCCAAAGACATCACTCAGAATATCCGATAAGCCACTGCCACTAGAGTTCCAAAGCTCACTAAAGAATGCATGCCTTCTAGGCGAGGAATGACATCTGAGAACTGAATAGGTCCATTTCACATCTAAAGCCACTTTATAGAGTTGTAAGTCACACGTGAACAACACAAACGTTTGGCCATTGTGTGAACTGTTGTGCTTCCGACATCGCTGTCATAATCGTATCAGGGTGGGATGGTACTAGGTCTCCCAAGATCCTTGTATTTACATTATCAAACTGGGTGAATAACATGCCCGCGTCCAGATATCTATTATGTTGAGAATAAGATGAGCAAGTAGACCCATGTTCATCATCACCACATTTCCTATGATTGTAACTATTCTAAAATTAATTGATTATGACAGCCCTGTCCATAGGTATGTCCAATACAAAGATCTTCTTCAATACGTTTCAGCTGGCTAAGTCACTTATATAGCCCAGTTCAATAACGTGATTTACTTCCCGTTAAAAGTATCTTCTTCTTAGATCATTTGACTTCGGGTGAGAAAATCTTTTCAAAATGGCGTCGATATCAAGCAAAATAACAGGAAATGTCATATGTTGACTCAGATAACGTGAAAGTGATGGAATTAAAGTCTTATTTAAGAAAGCATGGATTGCCGGTATCGGGATCTAAGCGCGAAGGGAAGGGAGCTCTTAAAATTGGTAGAATTCCACTTCAGGATCTACGTACCGGTGACGATTAGTTTGCCAAACGCAGGAACTTGGACAAACTTCTAACGCCCTTCGGAGAAAGATTGCCATCCGAGTGTGCATTGAAATCAGGGTGGTCAACTGATATTCAGTTACTCCCTTGTGTAACTAAAGACGACCTATACAATTATCTTGTGTTGAATGATTCAAGGACTTTTGACAACAAACCAGTTAATGCCAGGAAACGTTTTCTTACACGGACATGCACATTCACAGTGTATACTACCATGACATAGAGAGAACTATATCACATTGCTATGTCCGGGCAGAATGCATAATATCTGTTCCAGCTGTAAATGACCAGAAAAAGGATTACGTTGTGTGGGTTTGCCTGTCAAAGGTTACTGGGCGAGTTCATGCTGCTGATTGTACCTGTGATGCGGGGTCCATGCTGCTGATTGTACCTGTGATGCGGGGTATATATTCTTGTTAAAATAATTCCGATTGAATATCATTTCCATAATATTTCCTGAAAAAATATATTCAATACAAGCTTCCATCCACACCTGTGGCCCTTATCCCCAACAAGTCATCTGCCTGCCTGTGCTCAGTCAAATTCAGGTGGTTTCGTATAAATCCCTTTACATTAATTGTCAACATCCCATCATCTGATTGGCGTAGGTGTGATCATATACTATTATGCAAATCCACTACGATGTTTCACTCTATATTGCCTTGTATACGAAGAAGTATTTATACGAAACCATTGACACCGGCTCAGTCTACATATTATGATATTTACCTCCATACATGTGTTATATATTGTATATCTACATGTAGGTGGTGATAATGTACATATGTACACTTAATTTCTAGTTTATAAGGTGTTTGCCTACATAGTGGGAGGTTTCAACAGTGTCATGGGTTCATTCTTGTACACATGTATGCTGCCATATGGTAGGCCATATAGTTAAATAATGGATATACCAATTGCCTGTCAGCTTGGTCTGCAAGAATACGATTCAGGAAGGTGCCTCATACTGGCCCTTTAAAGAGGCGCAACAACATATTAAACAAAACACTTTCCTTTTAGCTGTTTACATTCATATATGTTCATAAGATTTGGTGATGAAAAACAAATTATATAGAAAATCATGATATGAATAAGATATATATAAATGTATGTTTCAAACAGACATGTAAAGTTCTGTATTTATTGCATTACAATGTATCATGTTCTAGAATAAAGCAATGTTGTATGTACATGTATATACATGAAATGTTATCGGAACAATTTAATATAACATTAGTTCCTCATTTCAGTGAGGGCGAGTCGTGCAACCATGTTGCGGCACTTCTGTATGCACTGGTTGACATATCGTACAAGAAGTAGGAAGGTCTAGATGCATCTACATCAAACGCATGTTTGTGGAACAAGCCGAGAGCTCGGAAGCTTATTCCGAAGAAAGTGACAGACATTGTTTTTAAGAAACAAAAATTCAGTGATGATGCGATAGGTTGTAGTGTAACAGTATGTGAAAAACAAACAAGACAATTGAATATCGAGAAAGTGTTACCAAGTTCAACCCCAATTAACTTTCAACGGTTTACCAACAGCCTTGCCAAATGCAATCCGTATGCTGCATTCCACTTGTCACATACTGCAACATCGAACAACTTCCAACAACCAGCACATGAAAGATATGAGCCATTGGGCATGCCCAGTCCAGATTTCATGTTTAGAGATGGCGTTGATTTGTCTGCTGACGGACCACAATGCGCTTTCAAACACTAGTTAGAGAAATTAGCTGTAAGTGATGAAATGTGCAAAAATATTGAAGTGAAAACAAGAAAGCAGGAGCTGTCGAAATTGTGGAAAATAGCCCGCTGTGATAGACTTACGGCGTCAACATTTGGACTTGTGTGCAAAAAAAACCTGATACAGTTCCCGATTGTATTTTGAAAACTGTGTTTGGATACAATAGCTTCAGTTCAGTCAGTACAAACTGGGGGACAAATCATGAACCAGCTGCCCGCAGGTTATATTTGAAAGATTCGGTACAGGAACACACCAACATAACAGTGAGTGAAACAGGATTAGTTGTCAACATCAAACCTCCCCATCTTGGTGCTAGCCCAGATGGACTTGTTACTTGCACTCAGTGTGTGTCTAAATAGAAATAAAATGTCCATATAAATAAGAACTATATCACCAGTAGAGGCTTCCAAACAGAAATACTTATTCTGTTACTTGGGAAATGGAAAGTGACATTGAAAAAGAATCACAACTATTATGTCCAAGTACAAGGCCAAATGGAATGCAGCTGGTGTGACTTCTATGTGTGGACGTTAGAAGGACGGTCAACTCAGATCATTAACTTTGATACATTTTTCTGGGAAAATATGCTAGCTAATTTGGATGCATTTTACATACAGTCACTGGTTCCTGAAATTTTCACACGCCGTATAAAGCGTGGCAAACAATTTATGCCCTCAAAATTGTGTTGATATGTGTGTAAATGTCAACGGTTGTACTTATGAGTACTTCGGTGTTAAAGTTATATAGCGGTGACGAGTTACAAATATTTCAGGTCTTGTTAGGAAAACGAATGATGTAAAAACCGTTACCGCTATATATAACGTTAACACCAAAGTACTCTTGAAGTACAACCGGTGACATAAGTTAACATAACCTGTACATTGTATGCCGGGACATATTACAGATTTTCTTTTTCATACGGAGGGTTACCTGTACATAATTAACTTATGCAATGTGTTTGCATTGTTTACTAGATTTACATTTAACTGTATGTAATATGCCAGGAGGACATGCATATTATATACAGTAACATCTAGTAAACAGTGCAAGCTCCTGGGCTTGAAAGCATAAATGACATTTGACAAACTATGTTTTACATGTATATAGAGGGGTGGAATCTATGCTCAGCGTAAATCCTACATATCATGGCCTATAAAAAAAGCTAAATGCACTTGCCGTATAATATTATTTTCATAAGTCGTGAACACAACTTTCAAAAAATTGTTGTTGAACATTTTAGCTTCATTACGTGACCATGGGCCTCACTACAGCTATCGCAACGGCACCTGTTTCCATGGGGAACTAGATACTTTAGGGCACCTATGCACGGCGTACATGAATTTGTTTATGCATGGGTAAATGTTGAATATATTATTTTGACTTAGTAACATCAATAACTAACAATATTAAAACTCATCAAGAAACTTCTTTTTTTCTGGTTATTTGTACATTTTTTTCCAATTCGGAGAGCTACCTGAAATGCTCATAAATAACATCATTTCGGTGGAATAAATTCCCATCAAGTTATCTGTTTATATTCGGCTACTGAACCAGTCAGGTGGCAGTTGCATTAGGCTACCGGCACGCACAACGGAATGCTATTGATCCATGTTTCACCTCTGTCAGCGAAAATAGGTTAAAACTATTTAAATACAGATGTAAATGGGGAAAATAGGCCGAGCATAGATTCCACCACTCCATAAATGTATTCAATAATCATTCATAGTACAAGTTACATCCACTACTTAAGTTATGTTACTCTTCAGAAAGACAATATTTCACTGTATCCGACTGAATCAATTTTATGCGAGCAAATGTTATTTTATAATAAAACATGATAAAAGGGATTTACGCACATTAATTTCTTTGCTCTAATTAGCTATTCTGAAGAAATGAAGAATGAAAAAAGACTAAATAAGATTATAATATTTATATACAATGTATTAACAATTATTGTTCTTTAATGAAATAAACAAATACACCAGTGTTAGTTATTTGTTTGCATGTACGTTCACTGAACGGTTCAGTCATCCAGTACTGGATGTGGTTGAACATTTGACAGTCCAGCACATACAAGTTTGCTGAGCTGTTTCGATATAGTTATCGGAATAGTTCCTTGTAAAATTCTGAAATTTTTGACCCGTCCCATGGCCATTTCAACATAAATCCTCAGATTTGAAATTCGTCTTGTTTCCTCCACTTCTCTCCTCGAAAACGTCTGGCGTTTAAAAGGCGGTATTATCAATGACAATCCCTTTGGTGTTGTGAAATCGGCAATTCAAAAACCTTTATCTGCCATTATAGCATCTCCTCAGTCACAGATATCGATTAAACCACATGATCTGGTGATCTGTTTGTCACAGATATCGATTTAACCACATGATCTGGTGATCTGTTTGTCACTGATATCGATTAAGCCACATTATCTGGTGATCTGTTTGTCACAGATATCGTTTAAGCCACATGATCTGGTGATCTGTTTGTCACTGATACTGCCACCCCACAAATCTGACACAAATGTTATCATACCTGATGGGCTGATGCCAAGCAAAGCTGTGTAGGTCATATGTGCTTTATGATGTGAATACATTAATGTCTTATTGGTTTAAATATATTTATTCGTTCATTATGTACAGTACATATCTATTTTATAGCTATACAAACGAAAATGGATTTAATCGGTAGCTTAAAGCTTATTGTGATAATGTCTTATTAATCAGAGACTGGGGTGTTTCTGTAAAAACAACTATGTACAGTCTATGGTGACACGTGTCTTTGGATAGGCTGTTTTGAAGTTCCTTGGCATTGTCCGTTCAATTACTGATCTACTTGGCCACGTTACCAAAATTGATAGCTTGACTGAAAGGTAGTCGATCCATTTGATGATGATGACAGAGGATGTACCTTTTGAAATGTGAAATCTAGCCGCAATGTCTTCCACAAGTAGCCCTAGCCTCAATCGCATTAGTACCTGAAAAATTCGTCGATTAGTCTTAGCTGTCGAGGACGCCCTTTCCTGTTTGCGTGTCCATTCCTGCCTGTTTGTGATGCTGCATCACCCATTTCATCAAATAGTGTACGAAATGTACCAGCATTTGGCAGCTCAGTGTAAAACATGACTTTTGAGTCCTTATCTGCAATGTCCTCAAACACAATGTCAGGGAGCTTACACTGAATTCCAACATCCCTCCTCTCTCTCACTGGATATTGAGGATGTTCGGTCTGTATTAGTTTCGACACAGTATTTATGCCTACCTGGGTCTCGGCTGTTTTCACAGTCACCTGCCCCACTACTGTTCAACATCTACTTCTCCGCAATAGTCATGAAATGCCACAGAAACACATTGATTGCTCATGCCAGTTACACACAGATTTGGCGTTTCCGCATTCACATCCACCATTTCTGTGTCGCTGTCCATGATGTGTAGCCTAGTTGCTGTATACATGTGAGGGCTGTGTAGCCTAGTTGCTGTATACATGTGAGGGCTGTGTAGCCTAGTTGCTGCATACATGTGAGGGCTGTGTAGCCTAGTTGCTGTATACATGTGAGGGCTGTGTAGCCTAGTTGCTGTATACATGTGAGGGCTGTGTAGCATAGTTGCTGTATACATGTGAGGGCTGTGTAGCCTAGTTGCTGTATACATGTGAGGGCTGTGTAGCCTAGTTGCTGTATACATGTGAGGGCTGTGTAGCCTAGTTGATGTATACATGTGAGGGCTGTGTAGCCTAGTTGCTGTATACATGTGAGGGATGTGTAGCCTAGTTGCTGTATACATGTGAGGGCTATAATCGGCATCGCATCACTCACTCGACACGAGGCTCTTTCGACATCTGAAATGATAATGTTTATAAACTCGCAGCTACATGTACACACACATTTATAATTTCCTCCAGGACTAATGTCTTTTAAAATGTACAACTAACTAGAAAAGGTTTCTGATGAGTAGTACTTATATATTTATTTATTTACAATGTATGTTACCAAGTTGATACATGTAAGTGGGCCCTGCCTATTACTAACTATGAGTATTTACAATGTATGTTACCAAGTTGATACATGTAAGTGGGCCCTGCCTATTACTAACTATGAGTATGAAGCTAGTGTCGTGAGGAGGATATATTTTAAAATGTACACATATGTAATCAATAAATCATTAAATGTACACCACTTAGTCTTTTTAGTTTTACTGTTTATAAAATAAACTATTGACACATACAATTGTTTAACATACTGATGACGTTCCGAATAATTTCCTCATCGATTGGATCTGATGGAACATTGTGGTCCGATGACATACGTCCATCTACAAAGTGCGCTGAACAAATCCGTGAATTGGCATTGTACTTGAACGTTTTCATCACAATATTTACACGTTTAATTCACGTTTTTATCAACATTACATCCGTTGGAAATTTATGTAACACAATAGATTGACCATCAATGATCTTTCCACGGAAATTTGAACAGACTGAACAGTAATGTCGCTTTTTTTGAGTGGATTTTGGTACAATTTGTATAGACTCCATTATAAGAAGATCGTGTTTTGCTCACCGGAAGTTGCACTTTGTGCCGAACTTATCTTTCGTGATGAAGAGTTAACAAGGGGAGATCATTTCAACTGTACTTATTGAACTGGGCTATAGTTTAAGGGAGTGCTTACGACCCTTTTTACAGACGGATCTGTAGTTCAGTGGTAACATGCTGGATTGGTAATCCAGGGATCGCAGGTTCGATCCCCCGTCTGACCCTAATACAATTAACAGTCTTTCAGATGGGACGTTAAACCGAGGTCTCGTGTCGGTGATGTACACCGTGCATGTAAAAGAACCTGTCTGTATCATTGCACTATCCTGCAAACATGTAAAATGACTAATCTCTTCAGGAGGCGTCGTTCATATGGGCAACCGGTAGCGACGATAAATAACGTAAAGCACACTTACGACCCTTTATTTGATCAATGCCTCACAGACGGCATATCATATCATGTTTGTTATTGAACTGTGTACGAATGTGTTACAATTCATTAATTATACAGTATATTCATACATACATCTGCTGTATTCTTTTGAATTTAAACATGTCTTTTTTACACTCCTCTGTCCGATCATGTCCACTTTTCTGAAGAATTTGGTTTGCATAAATATTGAAGCCAATTGATATAGAAGCCATTTATCTAATGATTCGTTAATTGTTGATACGTGCTGATACGTTTGTATGTGTACCTGCTAAAGTGGCACGGCAATCACCTTCAACAATCTGTATTGATTGCTTGCACAGACACGGTGGTCCGTCTTTGATCAGATAAATTTAAAAATCGCACTTCGGCAACAAAGTGGTACTTTGACAGATACCATCGGAATGCAAGTTTGTAGACGAAGTTGATGTGACCGAAAAAAGAACTGTGATAATTAGGGAAGCATAGGTATGTCACTGTTCATGTCATCACTGCACAAACTATAATTATTCATATGTGTCTTTCCATTACTGCGCTCAATAAGACAACCCATGTTTTATTCAACTATAAATAACGCAATGACAGATATTATTTCGATTCTAACATGACAAAACTATCTAAAAAGTTCAAACATAGTTGGTGTTACTTCTTAGACGCATTAGGACGTCTCAAAATTACACACACAAAAATGACCAACCCATGTTTTATTGCATATACTATTATAAAAAACAAAATTCCTTATTTGCGTATAGCAGACACAATGCCGAGTCATGTTTGATTTATACCAAACAAACCAAATAATTAACGAGCGACGACAAATAAATTGTTAACAAAAACGTTGTTTTTGACGTTATGATTATCTTTTCCATTCTATTTCATGTACTAGAGTGGTGA
The DNA here is from genome assembly GCA_014843695.1 of Archivesica marissinica. Classification (NCBI taxonomy): domain Eukaryota; kingdom Metazoa; phylum Mollusca; class Bivalvia; order Venerida; family Vesicomyidae; genus Archivesica; species Archivesica marissinica. The sequence continues at coordinate 2,700,211 of CM026392.1, forward strand.
CACTGCGCCATGTAAGTCGGGTATTGTCGTGACAAACGATGATAAAAGACAAGTTTATTAATGTCTCAGTAGTGTAAATAAAATACGACATAGCACATGATCCATGTTTATGCACTATGAGAGACACAGTTGAGTAATACACAAATGTATTATCATAAAAAGTCTTCCATTCGTTGCTAATCATGACAAATCAGTATAGGAAGACGAGTCTAAATAAAGATATTTATCTCAAATGTTCTACGTGTAATGCAATGCGATGTGCTAGCGCTATGTTTGAAGCTAACCTGTTAATACGAGAGATGTTCGTGTACCAAATATTATAGTTTAGTTTAAACAACATTTATTTCTTTGAATAAACATAGTCATGCATAACAATTATGTACATACATGTACGATTGAGGAGAAAGCAACCTGTCTGTATGGTTACCTCTGTCTTACGAATCATTTACCGTTTATATTAGGCAACACAATTACTATCACATATATGTACATTGATTGAGTAACTCAGTTGAGTACTAGTTTTGGAATGTGAGAAGATGTTATTCATTTCGAAATAAATATTAAGATATGCTGGCGGTTGTGAAACAGAAAGACCACATGCACATATCATCAAACTACACAGCCACAGTTGGCTAGGATACTATTGGATTGGAGATATAGAAAGCAAAGTACAAAATTGAATTAAATGTATTGTCATCACTAAGCATTGCATTACGATCATACTAAATATTATTGGTATGTATATATATATATAGCACCGAGCGGATAGTACAATACTACGGTACCATATTGGTGTGTATATAGTACCGAGCGTATAGTACAATACTACGGTATCATATTGGTGTATATATATAGTACCGAGCGCATAGTAAAATACTACGGTATCATATTGGTGTTTATATAGGGTACCGAGCGTATAGTACAATACTACGGTATCATATTGGTGTTTATATATAGTACCGAGCGTATAGTACAATACTACGGTATCATATTGGTGTGTATATAGGGTACCGAGCGTATAGTACAATACTACGGTATCATATTGGTGTATATATATAGTACCGAGCGCATAGTAAAATACTACGGTATCATATTGGTGTGTATATATAGTACCGAGCGTATAGTACAATACTACCGTATAATTTAGCTACAGTAGGTGCTAGTGTAACAGTTCTAACATTATAACCAGCTTCTAGGATATCTATTTTACCTTTTTCATCTGATCCCATCAGACAAAAATATGTACTTGCTCTATTTAGTTTAAGTCTTATATCTATTCCATTAGGTAAATATTTTTCTTGTAAAAATAAATCAAGATGTATTTGCCCACACATTTTTGTTTGTAATTTTGGTTTTTCTTTCTAGCCACCCAGCACCTCCACCAGTTTTTGTATTTTTGTAACATCTCATGCTTTGTCTAATCTAAACAATTCTAAATCATTTAATACACTAACTTTATATTGAGCTGATGTACCTAGTAACTTTTCAAAATAAGCTCTATATCCATATGTATCTGTACATGGAATTAATTTATTATTCAAGTATAAATCAATACAACTAAATATACTATGAACAAAATTGTTAATTGTAGATAAATTAGTAACATCTTCAATTTCACTACTGTCATCTTTTGTTATGTTTTGTTTTTGTGCAGGAATCATAAATTCTATAGGACCATCATTATTTCTAGGGTTAACAATTGGATAATGTTCGGTCCATTGACCTTCTACCATAGAAGCCATGGTAGGGGATACACTGTTAACATCTAATTCACTTTTACTACAACCGCATGAACCACGTTCCATCATATTTAATCAAAGATATATATAGACCTTTTATTAACCTTCTTCGTTTCTTTTTTTTCAAATTAAATTTTTTCTTGACTCCAATTGATTTTATAGATTATTTAGATGTTCTTTTAATAGGGCTCTTTTTAAATAGTGTTTTTCTTCCTTGAATAGAATTATCTAAACCAGATAATAAATTTCTACTTATTTTTTTAATTGTTTGTAGCCCATTGTTTGTAGCCCTCTATCCGCCACGACTGCTTTACATTTGTTCCATGTTTAACAATATCTGTAAATGCTCCAATACTTTCATTTATTCCATCATGTTTAAGTGTATTTAAAATATTTTTACCAATTGGTTGTAATAGTGGTATAGTTTTTTTTGTAACACCTTTTATTATACTTCCTACCCCATACCCAAATTGCTTACCTTGACCTCTATATACCGGCAACATTATATTTTTAAAATGCAGCTTTACAATTGTAACACCTTTCATAAACTGAACATCTTCACCAGTGTTCCCTCTTATTAATATAGTAAGTTCGTCAAAATTACATTTACTTACAGGTAAATAATGATAATTTTTAAATTCTAAATGATTATTATTATTAACAATAATTAATTAATTAATCCTTTTATTACCTCCATATACATGAAGAGCACAAGTGAACATACATAATATACAATTACACGTTTTACATGGACACATATAAACATACATATATACAAAGTAGTACAAGTGTACAATAATGGTCATAAGAACTGACATAACCATGCAGCTATTAATTAGTGTATACCGATCATCATTACTTGCCGAAACGAAATGCAAGGGAAAGAGATGATGGTAGCGCACACAAAAGATGTTACAGTGTTTATAACCGGAACACCATTCTTCAGTAAAGAAAACGGTTCAGGTACCTAAAAGCAATACAATGGTATTTAAATAGAAGCAAACATGTTTAGATTACTGATTTACCACAACCTTAAGTTTGGAGCATTTGCCAGAATGCCCTAAAACATATTATCATAAGTGTTTCGCTTGCGGTGTCTGGAAGTTCATGTGTCTCCAGTCCTGCAAGCATATCATCTATCTGTGTCTCGGGTGGTTGTTTGATAAAATCAATGTATGTCTTAATACCAGTCACACAACTTATGTTCTGCCATAAGCACTTTCTTAATTTATCCTGAGATGTACATAATAACAGCTTATGAACAACTAAGTTCACAACACATTTATCGCATTGTGTGCATAACTCAGGACGTGAGAAAGAAAGTAATCTACACAGTACATATATAGCTCTGAAACAGTACATTTTTACGCTTGGGAATTTACGGCTTAATTGCCAGATAGTACAAGGCTCCTGTTTTTGGAATATAGTTTTACCAATACCTGTAGGCAAGGAGCTACATGCTGATATAGTACCTTCTTCGGAATCTATTCCATATACATTCCGTTTAAGAATATATTTCCATTGATATTTCGATGGAAAGTATGCAGTTTCAAGAAAGATATCTACATAATGCATGAGATTATACTTCCTAAGTAATCCAAGCACATCAGGAATAAACCCAAGGCTTTGTCTTTCAATGCAAGATTTATAGCGTACCAACCTGTTTATAAAGATACGTTTCGAGAGATATTGGCAGGGTAGTCGGACGAGTTGACCCAGAAACTGGAGTTTCTTGTAATTAATTTCTGTTTCAATCGGAACAAGGCCCAGACAGCTGAGTGATGCCTGATTATTAGTGAACAATGGTAGGCGTTGAATTTATGTTATGCAAAATCTATGGGCTCGTTCGATTTCAAGGATATTGGCGGATGTAAGATAGCTCCACAGTTCACACCCGTATAGGGATGTCGGCAATACTACTGTCCTATACAGTTTTGTGAGACTGAATATGTTTAGGTTCCCAGATCCAACACCACTATTGGAAATGTTAAGTAGGGTACCACGGAGTTTGATACTTGCCGAGTGAATATTGTCATTTACTGAGCAGTACTTGTTACATATAATCCCCAGGTGAGTATATTGGATGTCTTCAGTGATAGTTTGATCACCAAGTTTCCATGACCTATCTGATTGATCAAACTCATGCTTTGTTTCATTGTACACAACGACAGAGCATTTCTTGGCATTGTATTCAAACCTCCATTTTAATGAATATTCATAACATATTTGTAACATCTGATCTAGTCCGTACTTGGACATGGAGAATAGAATCATGTCATCAGCAACTGTTGAACTACAAATGTTAAAATTATATATACAAAAGCCTAGCTTAGAGTTTTCTAACTCCTGTATTAGGCCATTTATGTAAAGTAAAAAAAGGAGAGGGGAACTCTTCCCTCCCTGTCTGGTACCCTGCATAACGGGGAACCACTCCGATGTGAATGACTGATTGCGGACACAACTATTCATGTTACTATAGAGGGATACAAAAGATTTCAATGTGAGATGGTCTAGCCCACACGCCTCTAGTTTATAAATTAGACCATTATGCCAGACACGGTCAAATGCCTGGCGACAATCTAAGTAACAAATGAAGGCCTTGCTGTGGTGCTCTTTTGCAAATGATATTGACTCCCTTAAGGAAAACGATGTCATTATACAGCCTAGTTGTTGTTGGAAGCCACCTTGCTGAGGACTTAGATCTTTCAGGATATCATCCCCTGCACGGGTTAAAAGAACACTTTCATACAACTTTAATATTGTAGAGGTTAGTGTAATAGCGCGGTAATTATGTGGATCATGTTTACTTTTACGACCGCCCTTGTGTAGCGTCACAATTACGCACCGGTTCATGTCTGGGGTACATAACTAAATTTTAGCATTGCCGAGTACAGACGTGCTAGAACTAATATTAAGGTGTTACCACCATGAATCAAATGCTCATAGAAAACATTATCATAACCGGGCATTTTACCTTTTTTTGCATTTACGCAATAAGTCGGCTAAAAGATCTGGCGAAATTGACGTATTAAGATATACATTGCTTGTGGCACTATTTATAGGGGACTGTAAGCTATGAACCGTGTCAAATTATTAAAATTTATATTTAAGTCTACATTATATTAAAAAAATTCATATCTTTTATTTGTTTTAAATATTCCATAGTTTTTTACATTTAATCTGTCAAAAATGTTTAAATCAATAAGATTATCTAAACTTCCGCCAAATTTTTCAATAACGATTTTATGAAAAGCTAACCCTATATGATTATTTTCATTCGATTTTAAATAAATTCTTTTAGTTTTATTATCATAAATTAATTTGATACCAATACCTTTTTTAGTAGTTTTATAAACATCATAATCTAAAGTTAATAAAGCCTTTGAGAAATGTTTTTCTATTTGTGCATTAATTACCGCTAATAAATGTTCAATATATGTATAATAATTATCCTCCATGGGGTATATTACATTTAAATAAAACAACATGATTAGAATATTTACCTCCAAAAGGTTCTCGGTATCTCAAATGTACAGGTATACCTGGAACTTTTAATTCTTTTTTCATTAAAGTTATATATATAAAATCAGGGCGAATAATATTCTCTAACCAAACAATTTCATTTTTATAATTAACTGATTTTGTTTTAATATTTCTTACCACTAAGTAAAAAATATCATTGGTATCATTTATGTTATTTACATGTGATGGTATCATTAATTCAACTAATGCAACTTTCCATTCTTCTTTTTTTAAATTAATTGTTTTTGCTAATTTAGTTGTAAAATCACTTTTATTTTTTAATAAACGTTCTGCTTTATCACTTATTAATGTTACATAAAAATAATTTGTATTATTCATATTCGTAATTGTTTCTTCTCTCTAAAATGTAGTGTTAATATTGTCTTACCACTAACAAAGTAAATAGGGATACCTGATTCTCCTGTTATAAATATTTTTATGTCGTCAAAAATAGATTTTGATAATGGTAGGTAATGTTTGTGAACACATTCTCTATGTACCTGAAATGATTTTTCTTTATTTTCAAATGGTACTATTCTCAAAATAGGACTTTCTACACCTCCTAATAAACTATAATATATTATATCGGAATAAATAAATAATTGATTTGACCCTATATTTAAATCAGATGCAAAAGGGAAAGAATCTGTGCCATCATCATAAATAATACGATTATTGTTTTTATCTCCTCATAATTTTTCAAATAAAGAATCTGAAAATAAAAGACCTATTTTACCTACAGTATGTTTTGGATCCTTAAGATTTACAACATAATCTACTTCAGGTCTTTTACTAGTATTTGATGATGATGTAGTTAAATCTATCTCATTATGTACAAAAGTATACTTTAAACATTTTTGTAAAAAATTATTAATTTCATATACAACATGACCACTCCCTGAATATACACCTGTTTTTATACTGCATTTAATTCTATGAAAACCATTTTCAATACTATAAGTAGAACTAGAAGTTAAGAATAAAATGTTTCTTAATGTTACATCAGAAGTTACATAATAAAAAACTGAATCGTCATTATTTATATTTATATGTGGAAGTCGTGATAGCGCAGTGGATGCGCGTTCGCTTCAAGTGCGAAAGGTCCGGAGTTCGAGCCCCGCTGGAGCCGTTACGATTGTGTCCTTAGGCAAGGCATTTAAATTCCACGTTGCCTCTTCTCTCCCTCGTGGCGATGGATTCCATCAGGAATGAGGTCTCGAGAGCGATTTATATAAGTTGAAAGAACTTGTTTCGCAATCGAGCTAAAAATAAATTTGTATAAACTATATTTATAATTTGTGACGGATGAATTAATTCAACTAAGGCTACTTCCCAATTTTCTGTTTTTATATTTATTGATTTATGTAATGTATTATTTGGAAATGTTTCATATGAAGAATCACTAAGTAAAGTTACATAAAAAGATTTCATTTTTTCTTATCAAATTTTTAATTTGGTGATGGTAATATATATCCTAATGAGCTACTTAGTAATATTATCCATAAATCTTTGTTTGTATTTTGTAAACTTATTTGTCGCTATAATAATGAAATAAATCACAATGATTTGTGAAATAAATATTAATGTATTTTTTGGTTTTCTGTCATAAAATGGTATTATAATATTTGATTCATCGGACGCCATTATACTAAATTAGTTTCTGGAATCCAATAATTAAATGTTTTTGGATACCCTTTCCAATGTCCCGATGTATACGAATGTCCTGCTGTATACGAATGTCCTGCTGTATACGAATGTCCTGCTGTATACGATTGTGTCCTGCTGTATACGAATGTCCTGCTGTATACGAATGTCCTGCTGTATACGAATGTCCTGCTGTATGCGAATGTCCTGCTGTATACGAATGCGTCGTGATGTATGCCATTGTTTCGTTGCAATAGTCATGTTGAACAGAAATATGACTTGGGATATGATTGGTATAAAGTTAAAGCGACACTACATTGGTGAAAAAAGCACAATTACAGAATAAAATTTCCTATTATATGGTATCATTATTTTCCAAATATTTGCCACATACTGTGAGTATTTTATCTAATAAACAAGCGTCGCATACCACGTTTGTGGACATAAAAAAATAATGTAAATAGGTGTCAACATCCATGCGTAATGCAAGACGTGTATCCTGAATACAAAGATGTATGGTACAGATAAATTAGCGTTATATCTCACATTGTGCCTGTGCATGTTTAGTATTAGACTAATCTAGTTCAATATATGCATAAACATACAACAGTACCATGCGTTTAGTATATAATCCAATAATAAACAAACGTCGATAAAGGAGTGTCTGATAGTGATATGAAATCCTACTTTCACTTTTGATAGTTTCTGACCGCAGAGTTTATTGAATGAAAGTTATTGTTCGAATTATTTCAGAAAAAATTGAAGTATGAATGCTATTTATACGTAGGCTAAAATGCATTATTTTGTTTTGATTGTTGCAATGTAATGTCGCTTTAAACTATAAACATACGATATGTTTTACAGACATTGTGCAGAAAACGATAAAACATGCACAGAGGTATTAGTTGATTCAACTCGATATGCATAATTGAAGCGACATTAAAACGCAAACACGTCCACAATACATATTTTACAAATACATAACATTGATGATACACGTTCTTCCGAAATAATTAGGACACTAACTTTCCATCAGTAAAGGTTGTATATACGTAAATAAGCAGAAGTATATCCCGGTCGATTGTAGTCCCAATAACTAATATAACTAATATAGTTCTTTTTTTTTCTTTTTAGTAAAATTGCATTTACATGACAGGCAGTGAATAGATTTTGCGTTTTTTTTGGAGAAATTATGTGACTTGAGAATACTATAGTTGATGTGTAGAAAAGATGTGGTATAAGAATTCGGGCCACTGCAAACACTATAATTGTACAGTTTAATTGTTTCAATTGAATACCTCTTCACAGTGGATGTGGTATCAGAAGAAATGAAAGATTGGAAATATAAATGAACAGACTGTATATTTTTACTTTGTATTTAATAGGCAATTTATTTGTAGTTTTGCAACCTAAATAGTGTTTCTTGTCGTCTACAAACTTTCAGAAGTGAAAGTATGAATTCATATAACGATCAGTCACGCTCCTGTATTGACGTGTGTGTATTATTGGAGTTATATACTAAGCGCGTGATACTGTCATTTAGATATAATTTAAATCTGATCAGTCTAAAAATAAATACGCACACATGTGAGGTATAACGGTAAATCTGTACCATATATATTATTCACGACCAACGTCGTATACGACGTATCGTTATTAGTTGAACTACTCAGTTGTTTATGTAAATATTTGAGGGAAAATCATACCATATAAAAGTAAAGTAAAGTGTTTGTTTTATATAATAGGAAATTACATTCGTAAGAAATGTATGTTTTTACCAATGTAGTGTCGTTTTAAAGTCCATTTAGAAATATTATAGCATTTAATAATCATGTCCACGCTATACATGTATGCAATTCCCAATTTTCGTTGTTTACCATAGTACACAGTGTCTGTATATTATAAAAGTGTTTGTTTATTATAGTGTCACCCCTATTTAAAGGGCCATCCATTTTTACTTATGAGGTACCTCTTTTTATGAACATCAGTACTTCCCGAATCCTATGCTTGTATGCTAGGCACGCTTGTAGGCAATCGGTAACCATTATTTAACTAGCTGGCTCACCAACCGGCCATATCAGAACGAACCCCTGACGAGATTCGAACCATCGACGTCCCGCTTCGTAGGCGGAAGCCTTGCACATACATGTTGTTAACTAGTTTTCGTTGCAGACTTACGCATAATGGAATGGTGAAACAAATTATACCAGAGTGGCATAACAAGGAACCAGCCATCAACTGTGCCAGGTACCAGCTGGCTATAACCAAACACAAGGACTGGGAGGCGCACAGTAGCTCTATGTACTCCATGTTAGATACAGATGACCATGTTGTGAACTTCCAGGGATATACAGATGACCATGTTGTGTACTTCCAGGGATATACAGATGACCAGGTTGTGTACTTCCAGGGATATACAGATGATCATGTTGTGTACTTCCAGGGATATACAGATGACCAGGTTGTGAGCTTCCAGGGATATACAGATGACCAGGTTGTGTACTTCCAGGGATATACAGATGTCCATGTTGTGTACTTCCAGGGATATACAGATGCCCAGGTTGTGAGCTTCCAGGGATATACAGATGACCAGGTTGTGTACTTCCAGGGATATACAGATGACCAGGTTGTGTACTTCCAGGGATATACAGATGACCAGGTTGTGATCTTCCAGGGGTATACAGATGACCAGGTTGTGAGCTTCCAGGGATATACAGATGACCAAGTTGTGAGCTTCCATGGATATACAGATGACCAGGTTGTGAGCTTCCAGGGATATACAGATGACCAGGTTGTGAGCTTCCAGGGATATACAGATGACCAGGTTGTGAGCTTCCAGGGATATACAGATGACCAGGTTGTGAGCTTCCAGGGATATACAGATGACCAGGTTGTGAGCTTCCAGGGATATACAGATGACCAGGGATATACAGATGACCAGGTTGTGAGCTTCCAGGGATATACAGATGACCATGTTGTGAGCTTCCAGGGATATACAGATGACCAGGTTGTGAGCTTCCAGGGATATACAGATGACCAGGTTGTGAACTTCCAGGGATATACAGATGACCAGGTTGTGAGCTTCCAGGGATATACAGATGACCAGGTTGTGAGCTTCCAGGGATATACAGATGACCAGGTTGTGAGCTTCCAGGGATATACAGATGACCAGGTTGTGAGCTTCCAGGGATATACAGCTGACCAGGGATATACAGATGACCAGGTTGTGAGCTTCCAGGGATATACAGATGACCAGGTTGTGAGCTTCCAGGGATATACAGATGACCAGGGATATACAGATGACCAGGGATATACAGATGACCAGGGATATACAGATGTTGCAGATGATAATGAAAACCTAACGGATGAGGTAACTATTAATCTTATTTTACAAGGATTGCGAAACAAGCTTTAACAACTGATAGTAACTGTTTTAGATGACACGATCAATTGGATGACACGGTCTGGGCGTGTGACTACACCATTCATGTGTAAATATGACGCCTTTGATTAAACCATTATCCGTCAGGAGGGATGTTGTTATCACCCCGGTGTGTTTGTTGGTACGGTAACGTTCGCCACGTGCCTAGGACGAATCCATTAACTAGATCACAATGTGGCAGATACACACGTTTTTCTAAAAAGTATATACTGGTTCCCACACGTGCCGAATCCATGTGCCCAACGGCGTAACCAGCTGAAACTGATGTACACGTCCGTTTGAACAAAATCAAGCACGGTAGGGTGGTCTGGGGGCCTTCTTCCTCCCGAATGTTTTGAAACCTAGACATCAAAGGGTGCACTCTGTCACCTTTCAGGGGACATTTATACACTAGCAAACACATAAGAAAAGTTCAGTTTTTCCATCTACTACTGTAGATCTATATCCAGCAAAAAAGTAAATATAAAATCCTGAAAATAATGTTCAAGCCCGAGCGTTGTGGCCTAAAGGAAACTACACGCCTTGTGCCCACTAATCTCAATGTTGCTAGAACTTCTGGCCCGACCAGTTTGCCTTTCTTTCGTTGTCATGTTTTGTATATGTATATGTAAAATGAATCGAGAAATAACATATGATTAAACTAAACAATAGGGACGGATTTAATATTTGTATACAGTAAAACAATACAGCACAATTATTTAATATATAGTTCGACGACCGTCTATAATATTGGCTACACATCTTACTATCTATGATTTTCGTTATGCTACTTTCAGGACCTTGTGGTCTGGGTCACAGGGATTCGACACGTTTGGGGGTACTAGTATATATATTTAATTACAGGGATTCTACTCTGTGGGATGTCAGATTTCGCATCGATCAGTAAAATGGCCCTATCTGAATCAATTGTGTACAAATATGTCCAAAACGCCTATCCCGAGTCTTTATATTGTTCTTCAAATAAAACACAACTTTAAGCTGCATGCATGTATACTTTGCAAACAATTGCCACATACATTGGCCATAGCAGGTCACATTTCCATACTAGGACACGGGTTCTGTCAGCAACAAAAACAAATCTTCGACGGGAGAGTTTTAACTGTGAATAGCATTATCAATAAAATGTGTTTCCACTAACACTTCCACTAAGGTTTATTCGGCAAAAATGTACGTCAAAAAGAGATTTCGTAGTTTTTTCAATTTGTTTTGAACATTTCTAAAGCGGCGCAATTCGCATTGAAACAGGTGTTGAAACGAGCGTTCTGATTGGATTATGATTATTCTTCATATAAAAAACCCATCTTGTTACATTCTAATAATCCAATCAGAACGCTGTATGTATGTTATATATGTACCGTGTATATGTGTATGTATGTATGTATGTTATACATGTACCATGTATCTGTGCATGTGTGCATGTATGTATGTATGTTATATATGTACCATGTATCTGTGCATGTGTGCATGTATGTATGTATGTATGTTATAAATGTACCATGTATCTGTGTATGCATGTATGTTATACATATACCATGTATCTGTGTATGTATGTATGTTATACATGTACCATGTATCTGTGCATGTGTGCATGTATGTATGTATGTTATATATGTACCATGTATCTGTGCATGTGTGCATGTATGTATGTATGTTATACATGTACCATGTATCTGTGCATGTATGTATGTTATACATGTACCATGTATCTGTGTATGTATGTATGTTATACATGTACCATGTATCTGTGTATGTATGTATGTATGTATGTTATACATGTACCATGTATCTGTGCATGCATGGATGTTATACATGTACCATGTATCTGTGCATGTGTGTATGTTATACATGTACCATGTATATGTGCATGTATGTATGTTATATATGTACCATGTATCTGTGTATGTATGTATGTTATACATGTACCATGTATCTGTGCATGTATGTATGTTATACATGTACCATGTATCTGTGCATGTATGTATGTTATACATGTACCATGTATCTGTGCATGTATGTATGTTATACATGTACCATGTATCTGTGCATGTATGTATGTTATACATGTACCATGTATCTGTGTATGTATGTATGTTATACATGTACCATGTATCTGTGCATGTATGTATGTTATTCATGTACCATGTATCTGTGTATGTATGTATGTTATACATGTACCATGTATCTGTGCATGTATGTATGTTATACATGTACCATGTATCTGTGCATGTATGTATGCATGTTATACATGTACCATGTATCTGTGTATGTATGTATGTTATACATGTACCATGTATCTGTGCATGTATGTATGTATGTTATACATGTACCATGTATCTGTGTATGTATGTATGTATGTATGTTATACATGTACCATGTATCTGTGCATGTATGTATGTATGTTATACATGTACCATGTATCTGTGCATGTATGTATGTATGTTATATATGTACCATGTATATGTGCATGTATGTATGTTATACATGTACCATGTATCTGTGTATGCATGTATGTTATACATGTACCATGTATCTGTGTATGTATGTATGTTATACATGTACCATGTATCTGTGCATGTGTGCATGTATGTATGTATGTTATATATGTAACATGTATATGTGCATGTGTGCATGTATGTATGTATGCTATACATGTACCATGTATCTGTGCATGTATGTATGTTATACATGTACCATATATATGTGTATGTATGTATGTTATACATGTACCATGTATCTGTGTATGTATGTATGTATGTTGTACATGTACCATGTATCTGTGCATGTATGTATGTTATACATGCAACATGTATCTGTGCATGTATGTATGTTATACATGTACCATGTATCTGTGTATGTATGTATGTTATACATGTACCATGTATCTGTGTATGTATGTATGGATGTTATACATGTACCATGTATCTGTGCATGTATGTATGTTATACATGTACCATGTATCTGTGTATGTAAGTATGTATGTTATACATGTACCATGTATCTGTGCATGATGTATGTATGTTATACATGTACCATGTATCTGTGTATTTATGTATGTTATACATGTACCATGTATCTGTGTATGTATGTATGTTATACATGTACCATGTATATGTGCATGTATGTATGTATGTTATACATGTACCATGTATCTGTGCATGTATGTATGTTATACATGTACCATGTATCTGTGCATGTATGTATGTTATACATGTACCATTTATCTGTGCATGTATGTATGTTATACATGTACCATGTATCTGTGTATGTATGTATGTTATACATGTTCCATGTATCTGTGCATGTATGTATGTTATACATGTACCATGTATCTGTGCATGTATGTATGTTATACATGTACCATGTATCTGTGTATGTATGTATGTTATACATGTACCATGTATCTGTGCATGTATGTATGTTATTCATGTAACATGTATCTGTGTATATATGTATGTTATACATGTACCATGTATCTGTGCATGTATGTATGTTATACATGTACCATGTATCTGTGCATGTATGTATGCATGTTATACATGTACCATGTATCTGTGTATGTATGTATGTTATACATGTACCATGTATCTGTGCATGTATGTATGTATGTTATACATGTACCATGTATCTGTGTATGTATTTATGTATGTTATACATGTACCATGTATCTGTGCATGTATGTATGTATGTTATACATGTATCATGTATCTGTGCATGTATGTATGTATGTTATATATGTACCATGTATATGTGCATGTATGTATGTTATACATGTACGATGTATCTGTGTATGCATGTATGTTATACATGTACCATGTATCTGTGTATGTATGTATGTTATACATGTACCATGTATCTGTGCATGTGTGCATGTATGTATGTATGTTATATATGTAACATGTATCTGTGCATGTGTGCATGTATGTATGTATGCTATACATGTACCATGTATCTGTGCATGTATGTATGTTATACATGTACCATATATCTGTGTATGTATGTATGTTATACATGTACCATGTATCTGTGTATGTATGTATGTATGTATGTATGTTATACATGTACCATGTATCTGTGCATGTATGTATGTTATACATGCAACATGTATCTGTGCATGTATGTATATTATACATGTACCATGTATCTGTGTATGTATGTATGTTATACATGTACCATGTATCTGTGTATGTATGTATGGATGTTATACATGTACCATGTATCTGTGCATGTATGTATGTTATACATGTACCATGTATCTGTGTATGTATGTATGTATGTTATACATGTACCATGTATCTGTGCATGTATGTATGTTATACATGTACCATGTATCTGTGTATGTATGTATGTATGTATGTTATACATGTACCATGTATCTGTGTATGTATGTATGTATGTTATACATGTACCATGTATCTGTGTATTTATGTATGTTATACATGTACCATGTATCTGTGTATGTATGTATGTTATACATGTACCATGTATATGTGCATGTATGTATGTATGTTATATATGTACCATGTATATGTGCATGTAAGTATGTTATACATGTACCATGTATCTGTGCATGTATGTATGTTATACATGTACCATTTATCTGTGCATGTATGTATGTTATACATGTACCATGTATCTGTGTATGTATGTATGTTATACATGTTCCATGTATCTGTGCATGTATGTTTGTTATACATGTACCATGTATCTGTGTATGTATGTATGTTATACATGTACCATGTATATGTGCATATATGTATGTATGTTATACATGTACCATGTATCTGTGCATGTATGTATGTATGTTATACATGTACCATGTATCTGTGCATGTATGTATGTTATACA
Organism: Archivesica marissinica; assembly: GCA_014843695.1. Taxonomy (NCBI): domain Eukaryota; kingdom Metazoa; phylum Mollusca; class Bivalvia; order Venerida; family Vesicomyidae; genus Archivesica; species Archivesica marissinica. The sequence continues at coordinate 2,715,403 of CM026392.1, forward strand.
TGTACCATGTATCTGTGCATGTATGTATGTTATACATGTACCATGTATCTGTGCATGTATGTATGCATGTTATACATGTACCATGTATCTGTGTATGTATGTATGTATGTTATACATGTACCATGTATCTGTGCATGTATGTATTTTATATATGTACCACGTATCTGTGCATGTATGTATGTTATACATGTACCATGTATCTGTGTATGTATGTATGTATGTTATACATGTACCATGTATCTGTGTATGTATGTATGTATGTTATACATGTACCATGTATCTGTGTATGTATGTATGTATGTTATACAAGTACCATGTATCTGTGTATGTATGTATGTATGTATGTATGTTATACATGTACCATGTATCTGTGTATGTATGTATGTTATACATGTACCATGTATCTGTGTATGTATGTATGTTATACATGTACCATGTATCTGTGCATGTATGTATGTATGTATGTTATACATGTACCATGTATCTGTGTAGGTATGTATGGTATACATGTACCATGTATCTGTGTAGGTATGTATGTTATACATGTACCATGTATCTGTGCACGTATGTATGTATGTTATATATGTACCATGTATCTGTGCATGTATGTATGTTATCCAGGTACCATGTATCTGTGCATGTATGTATGTTATACATGTACCATGTATCTGTGTATGTATGTATGTTATACATGTACCATGTATCTGTGCATATATGTATGTTATACAGGTACCATGTATCTGTGCATGTATGTATGTATGTTATACATGTACCATGTATCTGTGCATGTATGTATGTATGTTATACATGTACCATTTATCTGTGTATGTATGTATGTATGTTATACATGTACCATGTATCTGTGTATGTATGTATGTTATACATGTACCATGTATCTGTGTATGTATGTATGTTATACATGTACCATGTATCTGTGCATGTATGTATGTATGTATGTTATACATGTACCATGTATCTGTGTATGTATGTATGTTATACATGTACCGTGTATCTGTGCACGTATGTATGTTATACATGTACCATGTATCTGTGTATGTATGTATGTATGTATGTAATACATGTACTATGTATCTGTGTATGTATGTATGTTATACATGTACCATGTATCTGTGCATGTATGTATGTATGTTATATATGTACCATGTATCTGTGCATGTATGTATGTTATCCAGGTACTATGTATCTGTGCATGTATGTATGTTATACATGTACCATGTATCTGTGTATGTATGTATGTTATACATGTACCATGTATCTGTGCATGTATGTATGTTATACAGGTACCATGTATCTGTTCATGTATATATGTATGTTATACATGTACCATGTATCTGTGCATGTATGTATGTATGTTATACATGTACCATTTATCTGTGTATGTATGTATGTATGTTATACATGTACCATGTATCTGTGAATGTATGTATGTTATACAGGTACCATGTATCTGTGCATGTATGTATGTTATATAGGTACCATGTATCTGTGTGTGTATGTATGTATGTTATACATGTACCATGTATCTGTGCATGTATGTATGTTATACAGGTACCATGTATCTGTGCATGTATGTATGTATGTTATACATGTACCATGTATCTGTGCATGTATGTATGTTATAAAGGTACCATGTATCTGTGCATGTATGTATGTTATACAGGTTCCATGTATCTGTGCATGTATGTATGTTATACATGTACCATGTATCTGTGCATGTATGTATGTTATACAGGTACTATGTATATGTGCATGTATGTATGTATGTTATACATGTACCATGTATTTGTGCATGTATGTATGTATGTTATACATGTACCATGTATCTGTGCATGCATGTATGTATGTTATACATGTACCATGTATCTGTGCATGTATGTATGTATGTTATACATGTACCATGTATCTGTGCATGTATGTATGTATGTATGTTATATATGTACCATGTATATGTGCATGTATGTATGTTATACATGTACCATGTATCTGTGTATGCATGTATGTTATACATGTACCATGTATCTGTGTATGTATGTATGTTATACATGTACCATGTATCTGTGCATGTGTGCATGTATGTATGTATGTTATATATGTAACATGTATCTGTGCATGTGTGCATGTATGTATGTATGCTATACATGTACCCTGTATCTGTGCATGTATGTATGTTATACATGTACCATATATCTGTGTATGTATGTATGTTATACATGTACCATGTATCTGTGTATGTATGTATGTATGTTATACATGTACCATGTATCTGTGCATGTATGTATGTTATACATGCAACATGTATCTGTGCATGTATGTATATTATACATGTACCATGTATCTGTGTATGTATGTATGTTATACATGTACCATGTATCTGTGTATGTATGTATGGATGTTATACATGTACCATGTATCTGTGCATGTATGTATGTTATACATGTACCATGTATCTGTGTATGTATGTATGTATGTTATACATGTATCATGTATCTGTGCATGTATGTATGTTATACATGTACCATGTATCTGTGTATGTATGTATGTATGTATGTTATATATGTACCATGTATCTGTGTATGTATGTATGTATGTTATACATGTACCATGTATCTGTGTATTTATGTATGTTATACATGTACCATGTATCTGTGTATGTATGTATGTTATACATGTACCATGTATATGTGCATGTATGTATGTATGTTATATATGTACCATGTATCTGTGCATGTAAGTATGTTATACATGTACCATGTATCTGTGCATGTATGTATGTTATACATGTACCATTTATCTGTGCATGTATGTATGTTACACATGTACCATGTATCTGTGTATGTATGTATGTTATACATGTTCCATGTATCTGTGCATGTATGTTTGTTATACATGTACCATGTATCTGTGTATGTATGTATGTTATACATGTACCATGTATCTGTGCATGTATGTATGTATGTTATACATGTACCATGTATCTGTGCATGTATGTATGTATGTTATGCATGTACCATGTATCTGTGCATGTATGTATGTTATACATGTACCATGTATCTGTGCATTTATGTATGTTATACATGTACCATGTATCTGTGCATGTATGTATGCATGTTATACATGTACCATGTATCTGTGTATGTATGTATGTATGTTATACATGTACCAGGTATCTGTGCATGTATGTATTTTATATATGTACCACGTATCTGTGCATGTATGTAAGTTATACATGTACCATGTATCTGTGTATGTATGTATGTATGTTATACATGTACCATGTATCTGTGTATGTATGTATGTTATACATGTACCATGTATCTGTGTATGTATGTATGTATGTTATACAAGTACCATGTATCTGTGTATGTATGTATGTATGTATGTTATACATGTACCATGTATCTGTGTATGTATGTATGTTATACATGTACCATGTATCTGTGTATGTATGTATGTTATACATGTACCATGTATCTGTGCATGTATGTATGTATGTATGTTATACATGTACCATGTATCTGTGTAGGTATGTATGGTATACATGTACCATGTATCTGTGTAGGTATGTATGTTATACATGTACCATGTATCTGTGCACGTATGTATGTATGTTATATATGTACCATGTATCTGTGCATGTATGTATGTTATCCAGGTACCATGTATCTGTGCATGTATGTATGTTATACATGTACCATGTATCTGTGTATGTATGTATGTTATACATGTACCATGTATCTGTGCATGTATGTATGTTATACAGGTACCATGTATCTGTGCATGTATGTATGTATGTTATACATGTACCATGTATCTGTGCATGTATGTATGTATGTTATACATGTACCATTTATCTGTGTATGTATGTATGTATGATATACATGTACCATGTATCTGTGTATGTATGTATGTTATACATGTACCATGTATCTGTGTATGTATGTATGTTATACATGTACCATGTATCTGTGCATGTATGTATGTTATACAGGTACCATGTATCTGTGCATGTATGTATGTATGTTATACATGTACCATGTATCTGTGCATGTATGTATGTATGTTATACATGTACCATTTATCTGTGTATGTATGTATGTATGTTATACATGTACCATGTATCTGTGCATGTATGTATGTATGTATGTATGTTATACATGTACCATGTATCTGTGTATGTATGTATGTTATACATGTACCATGTATCTGTGCACGTATGTATGTTATACATGTACCATGTATCTGTGTATGTATGTATGTATGTATGTAATACATGTACCATGTATCTGTGTATGTATGTATGTTATACATGTACCATGTATCTGTGCATGTATGTATGTATGTTATATATGTACCATGTATCTGTGCATGTATGTATGTTATCCATGTACCATGTATCTGTGCATGTATGTATGTTATACATGTACCATGTATCTGTGTATGTATGTATGTTATACATGTACCATGTATCTGTGCATGTATGTATGTTATACAGGTACCATGTATCTGTGCATGTATATATGTATGTTATACATGTACCATGTATCTGTGCATGTATGTATGTATGTTATACATGTACCATTTATCTGTGTATGTATGTATGTATGTTATACATGTACCATGTATCTGTGAATGTATGTATGTTATACAGGTACCATGTATCTGTGCATGTATGTATGTTATACAGGTACCATGTATCTGTGTGTGTATGTATGTATGTTATACATGTACCATGTATCTGTGCATGTATGTATGTTATACAGGTACCATGTATCTGTGCATGTATGTATGTATGTTATACATGTACCATGTATCTGTGCATGTATGTATGTTATAAAGGTACCATGTATCTGTGCATGTATGTATGTTATACAGGTTCCATGTATCTGTGCATGTATGTATGTTATACATGTACCATGTATCTGTGCATGTATGTATGTTATACATGTACCATGTATTTGTGCATGTATGTATGTATGTATGTTATACATGTACCATGTATCTGTGCATGCATGTATGTATGTTATACATGTACCATGTATCTGTGTATGTATGTATGTATGTTACACATGTACCATGTATCTGTGCATGTATGTATGTTATACAGGTACCATGTATCTGTGTGTATGTATGTTATACAGGTACCATGTATCTGTGCATGTATGTATGTTATACATGTACCATGTATCTGTGTATGTATGTATGTATGTTATACATGTACCATGTATCTGTGTATGTATGTATGTATGTTATACATGTACTGTATCGTGCTGTATGTATGTATGTTATACATGTACCATGTATCTGTGTATGTATGTATGTTATACATGTACCATGTATCTGTGCATGTATGTATGTTATATATGTACCATGTATCTGTGCATGTATGTATGTTATACATGTACCATGTATCTGTGTATGTATGTATGTTATACATGTACCATGTATCTGTGTATGTATGTATGTTATACATGTACCATGTATCTGTGTATGTATGTATGTTATACATGTACCATGTATCTGTGCATGTATGTATGTATGTTATACATGTACCATGTATCTGTGCATGTATGTATGTTATACATGTACCATGTATCTGTGTATGTATGTATGTTATACATGTACCATGTATCTGTGCATGTATGTATGTATGTTATACATGTACCATGTATCTGTGCATGTATGTATGTTATACATGTACCATGTATCTGTGCTGTATGTATGTATGTTATACATGTACCATGTATCTGTGCATGTATGTATGTTATACATGTACCATGTATCTGTGCATGTATGTATGTTATACATGTACCATGTATCTGTGCATGTATGTATGTTATATATGTACCATGTATCTGTGCATGTATGTATGTTATACATGTACCATGTATCTGTGCATGTATGTATGTTATACATGTACCATGTATCTGTGCATGTATGTATGTTATACATGTACCATGTATCTGTGCATGTATGTATGTTATACATGTACCATGTATCTGTGTGCATGTATGTATGTTATACATGTACCATGTATCTGTGCATGTATGTATGTTATACATGTACCATGTATCTGTGCATGTATGTATGTTATACATGTACCATGTATCTGTGCATGTATGTAAGTTATACATGTACCATGTATCTGTGCATGTATGTATGTTATACATGTACCATGTATCTGTGCATGTATGTATGTATGTTATACATGTACCATGTATCTGTGTATGTATGTATGTTATACATGTACCATGTATCTGTGCATGTATGTATGTTATACATGTACCATGTATCTGTGCATGTATGTATGTTATACATGTACCATGTATCTGTGTATGTATGTATGTTATACATGTACCATGTATCTGTGCATGTATGTATGTTATACATGTACCATGTATCTGTGCATGTATGTATGTATGTTATATATGTACCATGTATCTGTGTATGTATGTATGTTATACATGTACCATGTATCGGTGCATGTATGTATGTTATACATGTACCATGTATATGTGCATGTATGTATGTTATACATGTACCATGTATCTGTGCATGTATGTATGTTATATATGTACCACGTATCTGTGCATGTATGTATGTTATACATGTACCATGTATCTGTGTAGGTATGTATGTATGTTATACATGTACCATGTATCTGTGTATGTATGTATGTATGTTATACATGTACCATGTATCTGTGCATGTATGTATGTATGTTATACATGTACCATGTATCTGTGCATGTATTTATGTATGTTATACATGTACCATGTATCTGTGCATGTATGTATGTTATACATGTACCATGTATCTGTGCATGTATGTATGTTATACATGTACCATGTATCTGTGCATGTATGTATGTATGTTATACATGTACCATGTATCTGTGTATGTATGTATGTTATACATGTACCATGTATCTGTGCATGTATGTATGTTATACATGTACCATGTATCTGTGCATGTATGTATGTTATACATGTACCATGTATCTGTGCATGCATGTATTTTATACATGTACCATGTATCTGTGCATGTATGTATGTTATATATGTACCATGTATCTGGGCATGTATGTATGTTATACATGTACCATGTATCTGTGCATGCATGTATGTTATACATGTACCATGTATCTGTGCATGTATGTATGTTATATATGTACCATGTATCTGTGCATGTATGTATGTTATATATGTACCATGTATCTGTGCATGTATGTATGTATGTTATACATGTACCATGTATCTGTGTGTGTATGTATGTATGTTATATATGTACCATGTGTCTGTGCATGTATGTATGTTATATATGTACCATGTATCTGAGTATGTATGTATGTTATACATGTACCATGTTTCTGTGCATGCATGTATGTATGTTATACATGTACCATGTATCTGTGCATGTATGTATGTATGTTATACATGTACCATGTATATGTGCATGTATGTATGTTATATATGTACCATGTATATGTGCATGTATGTATGTTATACATGTACCATGTATCTGTGCATGTATGTATGTTATACATGTACCATGTATCTGTGCATGTATGTATGTTATATATGTACCATGTATCTGTGCATGAATGTATGTTATATATGTACCATGTATCTGTGCATGTATGTATGTTATATATGTACCATGTATCTGTGCATGTATGTATGTTATATATGTACCATGTATCTGTGCATCTATGTATGTTATACATGTACCATGTATCTGTGCATGTATGTATAGTTATACATGTACCATGTATCTGTGCATGTATGTATGTATGTTATACATGTACCATGTATCTGTGTATGTATGTATGTTATACATGTACCATGTATCTGTGCATGTATGTATGTATGTTATATATGTACCATGTATCTGTGCATGTATGTATGTTATACATGTACCATGTATCTGTGCATGTATGTATGTATGTTATACATGTACCATGTATCTGTGCATGTATGTATGTTATACATGTACCATGTATCTGTGCATGTATGTATGTTATACATGTACCATGTATCTGTGTATGTATGTATGTTATATATGTACCATGTATCTGTGTATGTATGTATGTTATACATGTACCATGTATCTGTGCATGTATGTATGTATGTTATACATGTACCATGTATCTGTGCTGTATGTATGTATGTTATACATGTACCATGTATCTGTGCAGGTATGTATGTTATACATGTACCATGTATCTGTGTATGTATGTATATTATACATGTACCATGTATCTGTGCATGTATGTATGTTATACATGTACCATGTATCTATGCATGTATGTATGTTATACATGTACCATGTATATGTGCATACATGTATGTATGTTATACATGTACCATGTATCTGTGCATATATGTATGTTATATATGTACCATGTATCTGTGCATGTATGTATGTATGTTATACATGTACCATGTATCTGTGTATGTATGTATGTTATATATGTACCATGTATCTGTGTATGTATGTATGTTATATATGTACCATGTATCTGTGCATGTATGTATGTTATACATGT
>CM026392.1:2724968-2753097 GCA_014843695.1 Archivesica marissinica
ACCTGAACTACTGGTTGAACTGTTTGGTGATTGTTCTTTTGGACTGCCACTGTCCCCTGCCGCGTCCTCTGCCTCGGTAGTTCTGGCCCCCAAACTGAGCTGTCGTTGAGGGCCCTCCTCGAAAGAACTGGTTATCGTTCTGTTTCCGAGGTTTGTAGGAAGATTTGTCGGCAGAGTACCTCTTCTTGAACGGTACCATCTTTGATAACTCACGGTTGTCTTGGCTTTCGGTAGACAATCAGTATCATAAATTTTCTACCGAATAGATTGGTCTTAGATTTCAAGAGATCCTTCTTACCGGCAGAGTCATCTAATATTTCTAGCGAATCTTGTAGTACTTTGGAAAGTATCAACTTCCTGCGATCAGCCATGTAAACATAGTGCGCATTCCCAATCAAAACCAAAGCGCGTTGTACGACACTAATAACATTAGTCGGATTAATGGATTTGCCCTTTCTCTTTAAACGCTCTGCTTCTTTCCAAAGAATAGACAAGGCTCCCACAGCATCAAGTATTCTGTTCTGAGTGTTAATGATAACCTTCTCCCTCTTACCAGAAAGAGGTGCGTTAAATCTCTGACGAAACAGTTTCTTAATAAAGCGATCAGTCTCTTTAGTCGCCAATTTCTTACTGTCTGGTGTAGGACAATCATTCGTGATGTCCTGGCGAACTTTCTTCTCAATGCCACTGTTCGCGAACTTCTCAATGTATTTACAAATTTTCTTGGGTATATTCGACCCTTGAGAATTGAAATTAATGGTAGAAGGATCAAATAACGACTCGTCGTCATTGCCATATGATTCTGAACTCAATTCATCAGAATCTGAACTGAAATCCTTGAAATTTTCTTTCATTTCATAATTCCTATCTCTATTCCGGTGTGGTTTAAAACCCGCAGTCACGGGTCACGCGGTCGCCACAGACGAGGTTCGTTATCGTCTTCATATCCGCTTATCTCACCGGGTTCAACATCTCTAAATGGGTATACCTGGCTTGTCGTCTCATTATTGCCCTAAACTGGCGTGTCTAGTTTGCCCTGAAGTGACTTCTCTTTTGTGCCCTGAGTTGGCGTGACAGAAACATTGTCATCTGAACTAAAATCCGGGACTTTTAACAGCTGATTATGCTAAATTTGAAGGCGATTGCAATGTTATATCTTACGAATTTTCTGAAGTATAATTTAATATAAACCTTTACACACACACTCACCTACGTTAACATCGATACCAGATTATGATAATAGGTAAAACTATTTTACCTGTTTCTAATTATATTTTGCTACAGTCAAGCATAATATTTCAAGATGTTGTGCAATATTAATTGATGAGCCACACGCATGTCATACATTAACCTGTATCAACCAACCGGCCTACAATGCTTGATTGAACTGGATATTACTGGATATAACTCCGTCAAATATTGCCGGCTGAAGTACGTTTAATGTATAATATACAATGTAAATCAACGTATACAGATAATCCCCCATGTAAACAAGACTTACCTGTAAGTTGATGTTTGGTTGGGATTATTTGTAGTCATACAACAACTGGAGGGTTCAAATGCGATGTGCACAATACCATGACCAAGATAATTCAGTTTTTTAAAGCGTCACAAAATTGTTTTGATAAACGATCAGCAAAAAAAAACAATTCCATACTAATGTAATAGTGTAAATAGTCTAAACATATATCCTGGGAGGGATGGGTGGGCATTTGATCTCTCCAGTTGTTGTATGATTACATAGAATCCCAACCAAACATCAACTTACAGGTAAGTCTTGTTTACCTGAGGGATTCTATTACGTCATAACAACTGGTTGTCTCAAATGAGATTTCAAAGCAACAAACAAAATAATTTGATGTATATATATGTGTGTGGAAACACTTTTACATACTAAAAATGAATTCACCTTCTATTCCACATCTGTTCCATGTGCATCATTCTGTATGTTCTGCTAGCACAGATGAAACATAATTGCTGTCACTTAATGGCTTGTTATAATATGTTGCAAAAGTATATTCATTTGACCATCCAGCTACTCTTAAAATTTCCTGAGTAGAAACTCCTGAATGTTTTGCTTTTGACGTAGACGCTCCTCTAACAAGGTTAGGTTTAAACTTGGTAATGTCAATTCCAGATAAATACATAATTGTTTTTAACCATCTACTAATGGTGCTAGCTGTTACAGCTTTATGTGGTTTCATATAGCTCACAAAAAGTCTGTTTTCTGATCCACGAATATTTTCTGTCTTTTTCAGATAATGTTCTAATGTACTATATACACATATTCTCCTGTCTGGAGTATATTTACTTAACTGTAAAAAAGGATTGTTCCTGCCATTTTTAGACTGCTTTAATAAACCCCAATATTGTAATGTATAACAATTAAGGTCTTGTTTGAGACCCACAACAATTATCATACTCAATGAATGACACCGACTTGCTTGAGTCAGAGCTATTAACATAACTAGTTTTAGTGTCAACAGTTTCAATGATATAACTTGATCTGGTGGCATTGTCTTAAGATAACACAGTACTTTTGATACGTCCCATGTATCATTGTATTTACATTTAGGAGGAAGCAAGTTGAAAACACCTGTCATAAATTTAACAACTATGGGATTGGAACCCGCAGTAAATCAGTGATACATAGTGATGATAAAGCACTTCTAGCTGTATTCAATGCGTCATACTTGTAACCTGAATCAACAATTCAGTCAAAAATGTAATGATATTGTCTACAATAACTCGAAATTTATTCATCTTCTTTCTATAACAGAACTCCACCCATTTAATGATATATGACGACTATTGTTTTTTGGTAGAGTTTCTCCATCACGCCATGATGATATTGACAGATGTTTCCGAAATGTTACTGTTTTCAAACACTTTGATACGACATACCATCAGATGTAGTTGGTCTGGCAATGGATGAATTGTGTCTGTCTGTGCCAATGTTAGAATATCTGGCATAACTTTTATCACAAAAGTTTCAAAGTTTTATTTGCTTAAATCCAGAAGGTCTCAGACCCATCTGGCATACATGTACATATACAAAAATATGGCAACAGCAATTCATTATATCAATATATCTAATTAATTATATAATACTAAAGCAAATATTTATATGTGATAATATGTTATAATATAGATGAAAAAATCTTTAATAACATATGCATGCCATGTTAGCTTTCTGCAAAGGCATTTATTTTTATAAGTAACACACCAAACATCGTTCATGCAATTATTAAGAACGCATTAAGTAAATAATAAATTTATTATTAGTATATAAATAAAATTATTTTATTATATAGATTGATATTCTGAAAACTAAAATATATAATCAATTGGACTTTAATTTGCAGCTGTATTTGTATATCATAACATTAACCTACTAATAAATATTGGTGTACTTATGATCTTAACACACATGCAAATAGTTTAATGGCCCACACTGTAATGAGAATGTATCATAATTATATTGACATGAGTTGATAGTACGAAGTCCGAAAACATGATGACTATGCTTATTAATAATACAACTTGTACATAATCATTTTCTGAAGGTATACAACTTCCAACATATGAACATTCTTGCTCGAAAGCGAAATTAGCAACAAATTGCCTTTGGAAGGTGTTGATATAGGTTAATAAACATAACTATTTAAACGTATAGAACGTACACTTTGATATGACATTCCTAACGTAGACTAAATAATTAGTTGCTGTTATAAAGTGCACATAATGACGAACTGATCAGATTAATTTTCTACATGGTATATACCTTATCTTAACGTTATGATATAACAGTATAGCATGTGTAAGTAATCAAACGAACAATAATTTAGCTTAATAAACTGAGTATAAGTATGTTTCAGGCTTAACTAGAGTAGATGCTTAAACGGCCGTGTTAAATGTACTACAATCTCGTTTCTACTAACCAACAAGTTACCGTGGGTACATTGCATCTGATATCTACAGTTAAGTTATGAATGTACAGAAAATGTACAATATGCATGTAATATTGACTTGATACATTGGAGAACATAAATAACACGTATACTCTATTACTTTATTCTAACCTTACCATTGCAAGCATTTCTGCATTATATAACGTTCCATACAAAATATTTGACACTAAAGTATATGTATATTCTTTCATTCTTAACACCAATAACATTTACTTGTACTTACCATGTTTATGAAAGACGTCTATTAAAGTACATAAATCAAATTATATTGGTATTATATTGGACTTATCATATAACATATTATAATCTAGCACGTTATTATCTAGTATACAACTCATTTGTCCCAAGAGTAAATGATTTTTCTATATAATATACTTAAATTTTTAATAACCTGTTTATTTTCACTATTAATTAATTCAACAAATGTATGCATATTGGGACGCCTCCAGTAATATCTCGGAATAAACAGCTTTTTCAAATCACAATACAAGTTACATTCTAAAACAAAGTGAAATTCATCTTCTAGACTATTACATGAGTTACATTTTCTTTCGTTTACTGGTGTACTTAATGGTTTTGTCCATCGACCAGCTTCAATAAAAAGTCTGTGTGACGATAAACGTAAACGGGCTAAACATACAAAGAAATTTCTTAACAGTAACAATATCTAAATATGGTTGAAACCTATGATGTGAAACATATCTATAAAATAACGCTCTACTCGATTCGTTCAGTCTACCTGACCAGTTTTGTAAGCACTTGTCTTTAATTCTTTGTTTTACAGTAATTAAAAATAAGTCAACATTTCCAACATTTTGAAAAAGCTAAGCTTCATAAAACCCAAGAGTACATAATAAATCTCTAATTAATGAACACCAGTTTGTCCTGTTAGAGTAAGCTGTTGCGTCTTGCATCAACATTAAATACACTTTTTTAGTATATTTATCTTCATTTGTACTTAAAATCTTACTCCAAAATGTTATAATATTGAAATATCTCATATTCTGTAGTGGCAATCTACCTAAATCACCGTAAATAAAATCATTGTGCGTGTTTTTCTTTACTCCTAATAAACGTTTGCAAAACTGCATATGTAATCATTCTATCGACTTACCTTTATGAAAACCCCATATTTCACTGCCATAATTAAGAATGGGTAAGATTAGCATATCAAACAAGTTTAACCTATATATATCAGTAAACTTGTTTAAAATGTTTCCTCTGATACCTAGTTGAATTAATTTGGACCATAAATGATCACGATTTACATAATCAAAGGCTTTACTAAAGTCTATAAATGCACAATATAAATGCTTACCACTATTAATCACATGATTTATTAAACCATGTAAAACAAAAATATTATCCACCGTACCTAATTTCGAACGAAAGCCTGCCTGCACTATAAATGTCAGCCCATTATGTTAATCGGTTATTTAAAACACGTGTAAAAAGCTTCCCTAATGTACTAAGCAATGTTATTCCTCTATAGTTATTTTCATCATTTATACTGCCCTTTTTATGTAGCGGAACTACAAAACCATCTGACCAGGACTCGGGAAAATACCCAATTTCAAAAATCTTATTAAATAATGATAGTAAATATGGCATTAAAATGCATTTACCATGTACAAAGAACTCATTTAAGGAGCGCCACTTTTATTTGGGCTTAACTGATTAATTGCTTTTAACAAATTTTCTGTCGTAATTGGTAAATTTAATTCTTCAAACATAATATTAAACTCCTCACTTTCATATCTATCAACAAAATATAAGACATCTTCATCGGGACTAAAGAAATGATCATCAGGGTTATTCACTGATTTAAAATATTGTTCAAAAACATCCAATGAAATATTAGATTCCTTAACACCAGCACAGTTCTTCAGCATTTTCCAGTACAACTTTGCATTTTTATGTTTGGCCTATCTAGCTTTACGTAAACAACTTTTATATTGTGATCTAGTATTAACCATGTATATTCTATTTGTTTCCGTTTTGTCTACCCTATATAAATTTAACGCAGCGTAAAACAATCGTCGCTTGTCATCACATTCTGATGTATACCATTTCTGTCCTGACTCAACATTACAATAAGGCTGCCGCCTAGTATTATATAACTTTTGTTTAAACAAAGGGGAGACAACTCCATCCATAATATCAGATAATTCACTAATACAACTATTAATATCGTTATTACAAGTGCTTTTGTCTATATTTAGCTGAAAGGCTTCTAACTTAATTGTAGTATTATTTGAAGACAAGCTATCAATGTATTCGTTTGTCATTCCTCTGTGCCATGTATGCTTATAATCTATATATGCTCCTGTTCTTTAGTTTCAGGTTTAATATTCAATCCTGGTACATCAAATACTAATGTAAAATCAACTAAACAGTGATCAGATAATATACTAGGATCAGCAATATTAAAATAATCAACATACTGAAATAAATTCTGTGTCTAATAACATAGTCAACAACACTTGACCCTCTATTTTCAACAAATGTATAGCAACCAATATTGTTGTCGTTACCAAATCGACCGTTTAAAATACGTAAACCTGTTTGTCTATACAAATCCAACAAAACTAAACCATTATTATTCAAGCGGCCTTTATCTTGTGAATAACGTTTAATATATCCATCAGTATAATAATCGTCTGGCAAAACATCAACATGAGAGTAATTATCATCAACGACATAGTCTGGACACTCAGAGGTATGCGAGTTCATATCGCCGCAGAGAATAAAATTAAAGTCATTTTCATGTTTTGAATCTAAACTAACAATATGCTCGAATAATCTGTCATCGGTACTGGATTCGATCATGGTTTGTCGGCTGCTCTGTTCAGGTATAATGTAGCATAAACAAACAAATAACTCATTATGTAGGCCAAGTTTAAAACCGTTTATCTTAATACAAATATCATCTTCACTATGAAAAATTACAGTATCACAGGAGACGAACTCATTTCTGACGTATATAATTATACCACCTGAGGAGCGTTTGCTAGAGGCTTTATTTTCCGACCTGCTTAGATTAAAATGCTCGAAACATTCAACAGATAAATCCGAAAATTGATTGGCCCAAGTTTCCGTAAATAACACAATGTCATGATTGTTAAATATATCTTTTATTTCTGGAGACAGTAATTTATTTGTCCGTTTTGTTGAAATACCCTGAATGTCCAATAATGCACAACGCAGCAAGACGTTCTCAGTGTTGACATATTGTCCTAGTAGCGCACCAGTAGGGGAAAACCCCATCACGTGTCAATTGCTCACGATCCGCTTATTTGTCTTGATTCATCACTAGAGTACACGGTTTATTTATAGCATCAGGTAATACCCGATCTGTCTTTCTTCGTGTTGTACTTACACTTTCTCTCCTGTACGGAATGGCGGAGTTTGAACGTTTTTCTGACCTTGATACTGCACGTGAGTTTCGTGCACGTCCCCTTGCTATGGGTAGTTTTGACGTTTCACCACAGTGGGAATCGGTTGGCTGACTCGCACTATCACTAGTGACCACGGATTTGAGTTCTGTTTCGTCAGTTTCAACAGTATTTTGTGAATGTGCAAGTGCAACTATGAATGGGATTTCATTACTTATAGGGATATGTGATGTGGGATGTTTCTGTTTTCAAACACTTTGATAAGACATACCATCAGATGTAGTTGGTCTGCCAATGGATGAATTGTGTCTGTCTGTGCCAATGTTAGAATAGCTGGCATAACTTTTATCACATAAGGTACTTATCACGTTTGTGTACCAGCACTGTGTTGTCCAAAGAGGAGCCACCAGAATCATCTCTCCCTGGTCTTCCCCTAACTTCTGTAGTATTTGACCAATCAAACTGAAAGGAGGAAAGGCATATATAGGTTTCCTTGACCAACTCAATGTAAAAGCATTAACTGCACTTGCCTCGGGATCAGGCTTCCACAAAACAAATTCATTAACTTGCTTATTAAGCCTAAAGGCAAACATGTCAATAGCTGGTGGCCCAAATATGTGTACAATACTCTTGAACAGATTTTTATTGAGTTGCCATTCAATATTTTCATTGAAAATTCTACTTTCTCTGTCCGCATCATTCTCAATTCCTGGTATATAAGTTGCAGATAGCCAAATTCTCTTACTGATGCACCATAGCCAAATATCTTTTGCTATTCTATGGCATGCCTCTGATTTTATACCACCCTTATTGTTTATATAAGTGACAGTACATGTATTGTCACTAAAACTTTGAACATGAATGTTATTTTTGTCCAAACAAAATGACTTCACTGCATGGACTGCAAGTAATTCCATCAAATCATCATCCGGACTAAAAAAACAATTTATCATACGAGGTAAGTTCACAAGAAGGGTCATACTTTTCATCATATGATTCAATGTCATCTACACGTGTTGACAACATGTCAATTTTGTTACTTTGTTGGTTCAGTTCACGCAGAATCAACAAAGCTTCATTGTTCAGTTTATCCGTCGACCCCGACGAAACTGTCGTCGACATATTTGCATTACCAACATATTTTCTGGTTTCTTGTTTACGACCCTCAGCCGCAGTTTAACTGGAATAACTTGTTTCTTTTCTTTAGTAATATTACTACCAGTATTGGCGAGTTTCTTAGCCTGAAGAACTTCTTGCTCCGCCATGCTTGTTTTTACGAAATTCACACCACGTGTGACGGCGAAAACCAGCCTCTACGACAACTCGTTTTATGTACAGAATTTTATTCTTATGATTTTTTACGATATTATATCGGTTTTTAAAATAATAATATATAACTAATTAGTATTATATTCTAGGGTAAGCTCGTTAACCTATCAAATAATCATATAGATTATATTGGGTATTGGCTAAATGATAACCAATATGCGTTTGCTGTACAAACCACGTCCGCACAGCTTGGTATTTTTAAGCGCACTGAATTATCTTGGTCATGGTATTGTGCACATCTCATTTGAGACAACCAGTTGTTATGACGTAATAGAACTATATATTATTTATACCAGTCTATATAGAATATGTAAGGTCAAGGTCAGTGGTCAGTGGTGAAATATTTCTGTACAGTAAAAACAAAAACAAAAGTGTTAAAGTGTAACCAAGTTGTTAAGAGTAGGATCACCGGTATATATGGCTAGCGGGGGTTATAATACATGGGAGGAGGAGATGGAAGATGGAAATAGCAGTGATGGGACTGATAAATACGTTGATAATTTTGGAGTGGTCACTCAAAGCCGGTTTGATCAAAGACAAAATGGCGGGCGATCGGGTTTTGAAACTGTACTTGGATGGATTTGCAGGTATCCAAACAGATGATAAGTTGATATGTATATATCAGCAACTAAATAAAACTATGAAAAGATTAGAGAGGTGGAATCTCAACAGTTGTCATGTAAACAAGTGATGCAAAATGTAAACAAAGGGTATAAAGCCCTCAATGACAGGATAAGTTAGGTAAACAAGATCCGAAGAGACCATTGCTAGTTAGATTCCTAGACTATGTCAAATCGACAAAAGGTACATATCCGGTATCCAGCACGTTTATTTGTGGACGGAAAATGTGTGAAGGATATGTTTACTGACTACTGGTATAAGGTAATTAGTACAGACATAATTAAAGATCTAGATTACTGCCAAGAACCTGTTGATGTTAGTAAACAAGGTAGAGGCTATTCGGATACAACAGTAGTTGATGAGGTAACCCAAAAACCCAACGATCCCAGTGAAAATGATGTATTTGAAAATGACAACGCCCACAAATATGTAAACAAAACACAGCCATATGACACAGTGAAAACAAAGTCACATGATCAAGGTCACCTAAATTTACATGTACGCGAAGTTCAATGTAATAAATCCTCACCCGTTGTGTACACATATAATGCATCCAGTAGTGACGAGACAGTTAGTATAATAGGAAAAATCCGCAGTAGAAGTAAAACCAGGAGAACTCCACAGAACCAGAGAACATAAGCGCGTGTAAATACCAGTCGAAAAACCAGTGTTAAAAATAAAAATCCAGGTATGCAGGGTCAATCGGGGAACAACAAACTAGCAAACAACTGCGTGGAATCCCACAGTTCGGAACAGAAGGGCGACGAGAAACCGACCAGCACAACTCATCTGCCCCCTACGTCATAGGGTACGACAACCAATTGCAATACAGTACATGAACAAATATAGGCCAGCGTAGAAGAGAATGAGGTCAAGTTTTGTTTATTAAATGTGCTTGGGTTGGTCGGTAGGAGATTCAATAAACTAGACAGTAATGAAATGAAATCTTTATTTAAAGAGAATGACATCTTATTATTTACGGAGACATGGTCTAACAGTTTATATAATTATAATGTACAGGATTTTCATTCATATTCAGTACATAGAAAACATAAATCAAAGGGTGCTAAGCGTGACAGTGGCGGAGTAATTATTTATATACATGATAAATTTAAAACTCATATTGAGTTCGTTAAAAGCTCTAAATATTGTATTTTATGGTTTAAGTTAAGTGGTAATTTATTTCAGCGTGATAATGATTTGCTCTTATGCTTAGCATATAATACACCACGAGGTAGTACAGGAGAAGGTATTGATGATCAGTCTATTTTTGATTTAATAAACTATGATATGTTACAGTTGGAAATTACTCATGGAAAAGATTGTCATTTTATTATTTCTGCAGATTTTAACTCACGGGTTGGGACAAAACCAGACTTTGTAGAGAATGAAAGCTTACATTTAATAAATATTTTACCTGAGGATTATGTCCAAGATGATTTTCTACACCGAACAAGTCAGGACAAAACTGTTAATGAATATGGAAAACTATTGTTAGACTTTTGTAAATCTACAGGCCAAAGAATACTGAATGGAAGAACTGGATTAGATGGTAACATTGGAAAATTGACATGTGTAAATACACAAGGTAGTAGTGTAATTGATCTTGTTCTATATAGGGAAATCCTTTTTATGTATATATATAATTTTGAAATAAAAGAACCAAATATACTATCAGATCATTGTGTTGTTAACTTCAGTCTAATGTCATGTTTCATTCCAAAGGAACCTGCTGAAATTGATACAGAAAACGTATCATATATGTATAAATGGGATAGTGGTAAACAGGAACTGTATGTGAACTTAAATATCTAGTCATAGTGTCTCTAATCAGTTTGAGAATATATGTTATAAACTTTCAATGGCTGAAAACAGTGCAGATGTAAATGAAAACCTACATTCTTTTTGTAATATTTTAGAGGATGTTTGTGCACCATTATTTAAAACATATATCAATAGAAATACATGTAGATCTAGTAGTATAGGAAATTGTAGTCATGAAAAACTACCGTATTTTGATGCAGACTATGCAATTAAGATGTAATTATTATAAGAGTTTAAATTGTTATAGAACAAACGGTTGTGTTCAAACTAGAATTGCTATGGTGCAGGCTACAAGTGTTTATAAAAATAATGTAATGAAAAAGAAATTTATACATGATAAATATCAAACAAAAAAACTTGAGGCTGTACGAATGTCAAATGCTAAAGCATATTGGAAAATGTTAAAAGGTACAAATGTTACAAACAATTCATGTTCTCTATCAAATAATGATTTTCAAACTTATTTCAAGTCCATAAATGACCCAGGTTCAAGGTTTTATCAACCTGAAGAGGATATATTACACATTGGAAATTCAGCAGGGTCAGAGTATTTGTTAAATGAATTTTTCAAATATGGATCATGTTGTGATAATTTTGTATGTGTATTACTTACTCTGTTTAATAAATTGTTTGATATGCGATATTTCCACTCTGAGTGGACTGAAGGTTTTATAGCGCCACTACATAACAAAGGTGATATTGATGATGTTGGTAATTATAGAGGTATTACTTTATTAAGTACATTTGGTAAATTATTCTCAAAAGTTTTACACGAGAGATTAAATAAATGGGCAGAAAAATACCATGTTTACATTGAAGCACAAGCTGGTTTTAGACAACATATGGGAACTTGTTAAATAATAATAAAAGATTATATGCGGCCTTTGTTGATTATACTAAAGCGTTCGATTTTCTAACCAGGGATGTGATTTGGTACAAGCTTATAAAGTATGGAATTAGGGGGAAGATGTTGGATATTATTAAATCTATGTATGAAAATGTGCGTTCACGGGTTAAGTATAAAAACATGCTAAGTGAGGAATTTGAATGTCTATTGGGGATACGACAAGGGGAATCTTTATCACCTCTTATTTTCGATGTATATTAGTGATATAGAGGAGTATTTTATGTTAAATGGATTTAATGGACTAGATTTAGGCATGTTGAAATTATTCTTGTTGCTATATGCAGATGATATTGTAATTATGTCAGAAACAGAGGAGGGTTTGCAGAAAGGTTTAATTTTATTAGAAGAATATTGTGATAAATGGAAATTGACTGTGAATACGATTAAAACTAAAGTAATGATTTTTAAAAAGGGTGGGAGAATTAGAAGAAATGTCAATTTCTTATATAAGGGCGAAATTATTAATATAGTTAATAAATTTACATACCTGGGTATTCTTTTTACTATGGGTCGCTATTGTAATACATTGTTTGACACTTTATCTGGGCAGGCTTCTAAAGCACTATATAGACTTCACTCTGAACTAGTAAAATATCCTGGAATTACTGTTAAACACAAATTAGATCTTTTTGATAAATAATTATTAATGTTAACTATTCTTAATTATGGTTCAGAGGTTTGGGGGTTAAATGAAAGTAAAAAAATAGAAACAGTCCAATTGAAGTTTTGTAAGAATTTATTAGGGGTTAGACATCAAACCCAAAACAATTTTATTTATGGAGAACTAGGTAGAACAACCTTAAGAAATAGAAGAGCTCTAAATGTTTTAAAATACTGGTTAAAAATTGTTCAGTTAGATAGTGTTAAGTATGTTAACATTGTATATGATATGATGTATAGTGAAATAGAAATTAGACCAGATTATAGTAATTGGGCTTCAGGTATTAGAAAGTTATTACAAACATTAGGATTTAATGATGTATGGTTAAACCAAGGAGTCGGAAATAAGAATGTGTTTATAAGCGTAGCAAAACAAAGACTAAATGATATGTTTATACAAAATTGGTTTTCAGAATTGAGTAACCCAAATGTTCCTAATTTTATTGAATTGATGACCTCAAAAAATGTTATAATAATTAAAGATTTGGCTAGGTATATATACAAATCATTTCAAGTCAGACATTTATCTTATAATATTCAGCGTTTATATCGTCTGTAACGTTACACGTTGTTGGTTCATGTAGTACACATCGAAATAGTTTAATCCGCAGTAGTATACCTATAGGAAGCGCTACGTCTCACTGATTCTGATTTTTCCCTCCCGATCCGTTTGCATAATCTATATACAACATATAGTGGACAAGGTCATCAAGGTCGTCTGGATGAGCCCTTTAGACTACTGATCGAACGCGGGTTGCATTGGTGAGAAGCACGTGTGCTAACCACTGCGCTAATCGGACAGCCTGCTGAACTATGCTTATGTACGATACACCCAGATCTAAGAACAGCTATTTACGTTGCCCACACCACACTGTACCACCAAATGCTCATTGGAAGCCAATATGGAGAAAGTTAACCCAAAACACAAGTAGATTGATACATGGGCTTTATTTATAAGCCATACAAATTAGAAACAGTTATATGCATGTAGCCCAGGCCTTATTTATATGTTATAGAGAAAAAGCTATATAGTGTAGTATTATTGTACTGCAAGCAATGCTCTCTTATCTATATATGTACGGTAGCTGTTCCTTCCTCTTCTATGACAGTTACCCATATGTGTCATCTACTGTGGTGTAACGTCATGTAATTATGTCCGAGTGATAGTACGGGAGAATGACGTATGAGAGGTCAAATCACTAATCCACTATTAACCCCAACTAAACCCGTTTTGTCGCCCTTTCTAATAATCCGCGCAATGGAGAAGTAGAAGTCAAGATGTACGTATCGACATTCTCTTGCCACAATGTCGGAATAAATGTAATTGTTGTCGTTTAAGTTTACGAATTAGACAAAAATTGATTTCCCTTGGTTCATAAGCTCCGATAGGTGTCGTTAGTATTTGAAATTTAGTACATTCAGTATAGGGTTACAGACCGGTAACGACGTATAGAATATTTAAGTTTCTGGCTCTAAAGTTTGTTTCATTTATAGTAAATATGGAAATTTAATTGTCCATATTCCATAATGTATAATGGCATAGTGGTCATTATTATAAGGTTTAATACATAAGTTTTATGAAAGTCAATGTTAAGTACATTGAGTTATTGAATTGTGTAAATATGAGGGTTGTCTATATTTATGATATCTTGCATTGCATAAATGTATTGATCGATATGAAAGTTGGAAAATGAATAAACAGACGGTCTGTTGGTACCCACAAGGCTTATACCAAAAACTAGTTTGGAGTTTGTGTTCTTCTTTCCGAAGTTGGGAACATGTGTGTGTTTGTGGTGAATGTTGTAATAGCATCATGTTGTAGTTGCTATTGTAACATTCACTCACACCCGATGTTCTTGAGCTATCGGAGGTATTGGGCATAAGGGACAATAGTGTATACATACAATCTTTGTTTAGATCTACCTCTGACCTCTTAAATAAATATTCGTAAGAGTGTACAGTCGATTCTGGTCTCGTTTTATGAATTGATACACAATACGGCTGTCCGATTAGCGCAGTGGTTAGCGCGCTCGCTTCTCACCAATGCGACCCGGGATCGATCCTCGGACAGGGAAGTATGTGAGATGGTACGATGGTCGCCAGATCGGACAGGTGGGTTTTCTCCGGGTACTCCGGTTTCCTCCCACATGAATAACCACATAATTATGCGCTTTTATCCGAGCCAACGAGAGTGATTAATATAAGTTGTTAAAATCTTCTTCGCAATCTTTGTAAAATAAGTAAAGTATGTGATACACGTTATAAACTACGAATCTCGGATACGGGTTTTGGTTCATTTATTTACTCCATGAAGACCCGGTGACATACATAAATAGGTTCTACAATGCAGACCAATATAAGTGTATGGAGAGATTGGTGATTTGTACACTCGAAACATAGAAATACCGGACAGTAAGCATGTTTCTTAATACATCGCACCATAGAATGTCATGGTGTAATTTGAGCTCGATTGCGAAACAAGTTCTTACATCGTTATCATGTTAGTTGTGTGAACTACTGAACTATTAGTATCACTACAATCTAACAGCACATCGTCCGCCTCCGTGGTAGAGTGGTTAAGGTCGCTGACTTGTATACCACTGTAACCTATCATCACTGATGGTCACAGGTTCGAGCCCCGCTCAGGCCGCGTCTCATTTATATGAAAAGTTGGCAGTTTCTTACGGAGGTTGTTGCACCCCCAAGTACTGGTTAACCGCTGGAGCCTGCCCAGGAAAGGTGTTGTTAGGTAAACTGCCCGCCGGCGATATAGCCCAAAATGGTGCTGATGCAGGCGTAAAACCCGAATTATAATAATAACTAACAGCACATCACTATTTCTTCCTGATCTTTAGATGGTCGATTCGAAACGTCAAATGAAAATGTTCAAATCACGCCACTTTTAATCGACCAATAGCATGCTTCCTAAATTCAAATCTATTTCATTCGCATGTGGTAATGAGACAATTCTTTCTGGATTGTATTACTATAAAACAGGGACCTTCTGCCGCCTAAGTCATTACACATTGTGTTTCATACGAGGCGGAGATAATACGTATACTTGAATACTTGACAATAATGGAGCTGCACTGTGTTGTATTGCTGATATTGGTATGGGTCGCTTACGGAGAAGAAGACGGTGCCTATGATCCAACTTTCGAATACCACTATGATGTTCTCAGGAAACTGGTTCAACTCGAAGATAGACAGTCGCAATTGGAAGACAGTGACACCTCATTACGGAGGCGTAACAGTGTGCTGAAAAGATAGACAGTCGCAATTGGAAGACAGTGACAGCTCATTACGGAGGCGTAACAGTGTGCTGATAGACAAACTAGAAGGTAATTATTCTACACTGTGTTGCTGATTGGGGGGTCTGAGTGTGTGGGGGCGTGTTATATTTCTTATGGTCGTTAGCTCCAAAATAACATGATCCGCTGCGCTGTTGGTTCTAATCCCATTCGGAATCGAATTCGTTCAGGTGAGAACGCTATCAAGATCGCATTAAAAAGGTCGGCGGTTCTACCAGATAGTCTCTATCTGATACACTGCCCCGAAGGCCACTCTGGGTCTTTGAAACAAGATGATCCAAGGGGGATTACTCACTATGGTCGAATACTAAGACAATGTACAATATATTTACATATAAATGAATGATGATACTATATATAGATTTAATGACTGAAACGTTATGTGGCGGCCTGGAAAAGTTCACGTGTTCCGTTGTTAGTTCTCTTTGCTGGTTAGACACTTGTTGATTTATTTAATCATTCGCGGAATATTTCAATGATGTAACGTTTTTACATATATCTGGGTTGGTCCGATCTTAGCGTGTCGGGCCAACCTCCTATGCCGGTTTCCTGGTTGTCCAGTCACGTGGTAACTCCGGGTCGTTCCGGTCTGCAGTTCCACTGTTCGTTGCTTAGCCTGGTGGGTCTGTCGTCGCTCATCTGGCGATTACGTGTGTGACGTCCTTTGACGGCTATCCACACATTGGCAGTTCCCCAGCTGTTAGCATCTCACACTCCACTCCATGTTGCGTGCGGCTACAATTTTATAAGTACGTCATATTAAAGACGAGCTTCTAGTATGCATGTTCATTTGTATTCCATACCTGTGACTTCACTAAGTCGGTTCCACCTGGTGTAGGCTCAGCTCCTATCTCATAGTGCCCATCGCATCTAATTCACCAGTTTCCGCGTAAATACATACAGTTTCGTGACATCTTATCAATTATGTGATTACCTCGACAAAGTTCCATTATACAAATTAAGTTCCAGTATATCAATGTTCCATGATCGACATTCTAATATATCAACGTTACATGATATCAATCAAGTTCCCTCATACATGAGTATATACATAATACGTCAATTGTACACTAACCGGTGTACATAACACCTTAATTATTCACTGTACGCGGTGTATGGTTACATTAGTTCATAACGGACGGATGCCGTATAATGTATCGGACTGGCACCATTCATACATCAGACGGACGATATCGCACAGTGACATTCACACATCCATGACAATATAAAGTAACAATATAAAGTAATTACATTCAAAGTATGCAACATAGTAACATGCCTTAGACTCCTTATTCCAATGGAACATGTTTCGCCATCGGGCGAACTATGGTTGTATAAATAACCACCTGGTTACTAATTTACAATGAATGAAACCCCGGTCAGTTCTACATAATGAACTTGTTTCGTAATCAAGTGAATGCATCGTAATCAAGTGAATGCAAACTGCATACCAAGTTCTATATACTGAACTTGTTTCGCACTCAAGTGAAAGTAAACTATATACTAAACAATTGCAATAATTTACTCGAATAGCTACAACGCACAAGACACCACCTTCTGTAGGCTGGTGAAAACAGTCAAGATTCCTTGCACAATTTGGCAAATTATACAGTGAGAATAGTAGCCAAATTGAGTTTAAAAAGAAATATCTATAAATTGCACTTACGTGATCAAATCCGCATTTCGCTCTGACCAAATTCTCACAACGTTTGCTCCACTCACGGTCAGTTCGTGTTGTGTCGTTTGAAGTGAATGGTAATATGTCAGGTCTCTTACTGTGTTAAATAGTTGTTCAGCCCATGCTAATCTCACAATTCACTAAATCCCTGTGCTACCGTTATCAGGTGATATGTAAAATAAACTAGTTTATAGAGGCCCTGGTATATGGATTTATTACAATAGGTTACACAGAAATAAACCGTATTATGTTATCTCTGTCCGATATTAGCCAGGAAACGCTTTAAATAGTTCCCCTATAACATACAAGAAGATTGGATCACCTTAGATCACCATACCTCCCCTTATACTCCACTTCTACCTGGATCTTCGAAAATGTGTTTACCTTGATTGGAAAACCCCTTCTATAAAATGGGAAAATGAGGCCCCGACTTAGGGTTATATTAATGTGTTCATTAATACAAGAGTCATTTTGTGACAGCCTTCGCCAACCAATAATAGCCGGAGAGTTGATATGTGATTAGCTGTATCGTCTTTAAGTAACATAGGGTACATATAAAGTATAAACTGTAACTTTATAATATAAACTGTAACTTTATGATATAAACTGTAACTTTATGATATAAACTGTAACTTATGATATAAACATAGTCTACAAATAAATATGCATAGGCACACATGTGAGATATAACGGTCAATCTGTGGTATTCAGGATACACATGTTGTATTACGCATGGATGTCGACCTATTTTACATTATTTTGTTATGTTAACAAACCGCGTATACGAAGTTTGTTTATTTGCTGAAATAATCAGTTTTAGGCAAATATTAACAACATAACAATTATACCATATTATAGGAAAGTACATTCTGTAGACATTTGCTATTCACTAATGTAGTGTCGCTTTAAAATACATACCGTTCACGTGTCTCACGATTATAACGCCCTCCAATGACATATCATTGGGCCCTTACTAGTATCAGTGAAATAGAATATATTATTCAATTAGTTAGTTTAAGCATATTTTATTTGATCAATATTTACATCATGTTGTAACATTAATATACAAGAACAAATGGATTAAATCGGAAGCTAATAGCTTATTTAGATTTTCTCCATGACAAACATAATTTTCATAAACTATGGCAGAGTGTATATACGTTTATGAACGTGACAAGTTTTATTCAAATGTAATGATATAAGTGTAAGTAAAAATAATATGGATATGATGATGAGGTAATCAATCAGACTGGCTTACCAGTCGGATTACGTGCAGTCGATTTAGGAAATGGTGAGGCGAGAGAGGGGATGAGAGATAGAGAGAGTTGAAAACAGTGCAATAGATCAATTTATTTTTATCTGCTTTGCGCGTATTATTCCCAGCTGCTGCTTGTTGAAATATTGTCAACGGCCAACGTATTTAATGATATGTTTGCATCGTTTTCTATCATTACACACATGTTTGTTTAAGATCATGAACATAACAAGCTATTGGAAGTCGTGATAGCGCTGTGGTAGAGCGTTCACTTCATGTGCGAAAGGTCCGGAGTTCGAGCCCCTCTGTAGCCGTTACGAGTATGCCCTTAGACAATGCATTTAAATTCTACGTTGCCTATTCTCTCTCCCTCGTGGCGATGGATTCCATCAGGAATGAGGTCTCTAGAGTGATTAATATAAGTTGTAAGAACTTGTTTCGCAATCGAGCTAAAATAATGTTGCATAAATAAACAGCTATTGTTATAATCGTGTTTTCAAAGTTCATTCGGTGAAAACTAAATCGACACACACTGAAACAAACAAATATACTTTCAAATATTCAAATATTGGATCTTGGGTGATGATTTCATACCATATTATATGAAACGGATTTTGAAGTTTGCTATTAAGAGTGCCGTTTTGGGAAGCTTAATAGCAAAGATACAAAATAAGTTTCATAAAATATTGTATGAAATACCAGGAGTATAAGATCTTTTTTATCACATTACCCCAGTAACAACAACCATACATTGAAGAATATATATATATATTTAATATGTGGTCATTCGTGTGAGAGGAAACCGGAGTACCCGGGAAAAACCCCACCTGTCCGATCTGGCGACCACCGTACCATCTCACATACTTCCCGGTCCGAGGATCGAACCCGGGTTGCATTGGTGAGAAGCAAAATATATTTGGCGTGGATACTCATTACATGTATGCCTGATCAGCATAGTAAAGGTTTCCCACACATGTGTGCTATTACATCAGAAATGTACTCTAATATTTAAGTTTAAACATTACAATTCTAAAATGTTAACTTGTTGTTGTCAGTACAAGTGGGTGTTTGCACCAAAACAATATATCCGAATTGATATATTGAGTGACAGTTATACCAAACATGTTTACTGGAACATCTGTAGCTTGACATTTTATAGAATACATGTCCAAGCTTGCTTCTCTATAAAATATGAGATACATTTAGATTAGATGGGGGACGAACTGGGATTTTGAAAGCGCCGTATGGTGCGTATGCGTATTAACAATTTTATATAAAATACTTATGTTGTAAAGTGGACTTCGAACATTACTTCAAACATTTACTGAACACCAGAAATACTATACGATTACTGTACACGTGTCATCCTACCGCGATAGTGTATGTATTGTATATGTTATTGTTATCTCTCTGTTTAAAGATGCATCTTTTCTGTAATATACAAATTAAATTTCACTTTTAGGAGCCCTTGAGACAAGACAGCTTGAATGATACGATCGAGGTGCTCAAGTCACAGCATACCGGTGGCGGGGCTACCTATATTCGATGGGGTAGAACAACATGTCCGGATAGCAGCGGCGCCGTGTTGGTGTACGAAGGGTACGCAGCAGGCTCGTATTTTAAGCACACAGGGGGCGGTGCAAATTATCTATGCCTTCCGAAGCAGCCTATTTGGGGGCAGTACAATGATTTGCGACAAGTACAGGGTCTGCTTTATGGAGCTGAATACCAAATGAGCGGTCCACTCAGCCAGCACGATGTACCGTGTGCAGTTTGCAGAATACCGCGTACTAGTGTGTTAATGATTCCTGGTCGCAACGTTTGTTATAGCGGATGGACATTAGAATACAGTGGGGACCTGGTTTCTGGACAATATTTACATCCCCATACAGCAGAATACGTGTGTCTTGGTGCCAATCCGGAGGTGGTAACAGGTGGTAACATAAGCAGGACTGGTGCATTGTTTTATTACGTTGAAGGTCGCTGTGGGTCTCTGAAATGTCCTCCGTACGTAAATGGGAGAGAATTGAGTTGTTCTGTTTGTTCTTATTCACCATTCCAAGAACAAACTAGTCTACATCCGTATGACTAATTCTCGTTACGTACAAGTAAATCACACCGCGCCAACACAAGTAAATTACACCGCGCCAACACAAGCAAATTACACTGCACCAACACAGGTAAATTACACAGCACCAACACAATCACATTACACTGCACCAACACAGGTAAATTACACTGCACCTACACAATCACATTACATTGCACCAACATAAGCAAATTACACTGCACCAACACACTCATAATATACACAGCGCCAACATAAGCAAATTACACTGTACCAAACAAGCACATTACACTGTACCAACACAAGCAAATTACACTGCACTAACACAAGCAAATTACACTGCACCAACACAATCACATTACACTGCACCAACACAAGGAAATTACACTGCACCAATACAAGTAAATTACATTGCACCAGCACAGGCAAATTACACTGCACCAACACAGGCAAATTACACTGCACAAATACAAACAAATTACACTGCACAAGCACAAACATATTACACTGCACAAGCACAAATAAATTACACTCTACAAGCACAAACAAATTACACTGGAACATAATAACCCAATAATACAACTGTTAAACTTTGTCGTAATGGCAATATTTATTTCCTGAAAATATAGTATAAAAACGACTCAATATAATTAATACAGAGACAAGTTGTCTTCCTTTAACTTGGAGTAACATTTAAATGTGTGAATTACGTTTATCCTCTTATGAAAACGTCTTATCAGGCTGCTGTTGTTGTTGTTGTTGTTGTTGTTGTTGTCGTCGTCGTCAAGACACTCTTAATTGCAACTACCATCGACAATTAATATTATTATATCAAGCAAGAGAAGTATATAGATGTTTTTGTCTCCCATAACATTTATTTCGTATGGTACAATCTTTTTTTGTTATACAAATTTATTCCAGCTCGATTGCGAAACACGTTTTTACAACTTATATTAATCATTCTCGAGACCTCATTCCTGATGAAATCCATCGCCACGAGGGAAAGAGTAGAGGCAACGTGGAAATTAAATGCCTTGCCTAAGGGTACAATGGTAACGGCTCCAGCGGGGCTCGAACTCCGCACCGTCGCACCTGAAGCGCACACGCATCCACTGCACTATCACGACTTCCACATATAGCATATTTCCACATACGTATGAAACAATAAAATAGCATAGCTGCATGGTGTTTCTGTGCCTGAATCTCTTAAACCTGGAATGTATAGCCGCCATAGATAGAAGCTGTGTGATTGTTTACTGGACCTAAATGTTATGCTTTCATACTCGCCAACGAGAGTGATTAGTATAAGTTGCTAAAACTTGCTTCGCAATCTTTGTAAAATAAATAAAGTTTTAAAAAAAGAAAGAAAGAGATTTGTTTACGTTTGTTTATCGTCGCTACCGGTTGCCCATATGAGCGACGCCTCTTGAAGAGATTAGTCATTTTCGATTTTTGGAGGATAGTGCAATGGTAGCCAGCCGAAACAAGTTAGAGAATGGGGCTGCGTGTACAGCTCTCCCTCTCATCAGCGACACGCATTGTGTCCTTATGGACGGTAGCGAGCCGAGAAATGTTATAGATTGACGCAGTGCCCAGCTCTAGCCCCCCCCCATCAGCGACACCCATGTCCTTATGGACGGTAGCGAGCCAAGACATGTTAGAGATTGAGGCAGTGCCCAGCTCTCCCCACATCAGCGAAACCATTATGTCCGTATGGACGGTAGCGAGCCGAGACATGTTAGAGACTGAGGCAGTGCCCAGTCCCCCCCACATCAGCGACACGCATTATATCCTTATGGACGGTAGCGAGCCGAGACATGTTAGAGACTGAGGCAGTGCCCAGTCCCCCTCCCACATCAGCGACACGCATTATGTTGTTATGGACGTAGCCAGCCGAAACAAGTTAGAGAATGGGGCTGTGTGCACAGCTCTCCCCCTCATCAGCGACACGCATTGTGTCATTATGGACGGTATCGAGCCGAGACATGTTAGAGATTGAGGCAGTGTCCAGCTCTCCCCCTCATCAGCGACACGCATTGTGTCATTATGGACTGTAGCGAGCCTAGACATGTTAGTGACTGTGGCAGTGCTCATTCCACACCCCACATCAGCGGCACGCATTGTGTCATTATGGACGGTAGCGAGCCGAGACATATTAGAGATTGAGGCAGTGCCCAGCTCTCCCCCCAACATCAGCGACACGCATTGTGTCATTATGGACGATAGCGAGACGAGACATGTTAGCGACTGAGGCAGTGCCCAGTCCCCCCACATCAGCGACACGCATTGTGTCATTAAGGACGGTAGCGAGCCGACACATGTTAGAGATTGAGGCAGTGCCCAGCTCTCCCCCAACATCAGCGACACGCATTGTGTCATTATGGACGATAGCGAGACGAGACATGTTAGCGACTGATGCAGTGCCCAGCACTCCCCCACATCAGCGACACCCATTATGTCCTTATGGACGGTAGTGAGACGAGACATGTTATAGATTGAGGCAGTGCCCAGCTCTCCCCCACATCAGCGACACGCATTATGTCCTATGGATGGTAGCGAGCCGAGACATGTTATAGATTGAGGCAGTGCCCAGTTCTCCCCCACATCTGCGACACGCATTAGTCCTTATGGACGGTAGCGAGCCTAGACATGTTAGTGACTGTGGCAGTGCTCAGTCCACACCCCACATCAGCGGCACGCATTGTGTCATTATGGACGGTAGCGAGCCGAGACATATTAGAGATTGAGGCAGTGCCCAGCTCTCCCCCCAACATCAGCGACACGCATTGTGTCATTATGGACGATAGCGAGACGAGACATGTTAGCGACTGAGGCAGTGCCCAGTCCCCCCACATCAGCGACACGCATTGTGTCATTAAGGACGGTAGCGAGCCGACACATGTTAGAGATTGAGGCAGTGCCCAGCTCTCCCCCAACATCAGCGACACGCATTGTGTCATTATGGACGATAGCGAGACGAGACATGTTAGCGACTGATGCAGTGCCCAGCACTCCCCCACATCAGCGACACCCATTATGTCCTTATGGACGGTAGCGAGACGAGACATGTTAGAGATTGAGGCAGTGCCCAGCTCTCCCCCACATCAGCGACACGCATTATGTCCTTATGGATGGTAGCGAGCCGAGACATGTTATAGATTGAGGCAGTGTCCAGCTCTCCCCCACATCAGCGACACGCATTATGTCCTTATGGATGGTAGCGAGCCGAGACATGTTATAGATTGAGGCAGTGTCCAGTTCTCCCCCACATCAGCGACACCCATTATGTCCTTATCGACGGTATTGAGCCTGATTAATAATGTCACTCCTGTATACAGGTATAATGTCTGTCTGAATTGCAACAAGACAGAACAGTATCCAATGAAGCTTATGTACACAACCATACTACACTTGAACCTTTGTTCACATCCGATACAACAGGGTGTGCTCATAATTTGAGCACAACTTAATAATTTGAATCGTGGACTGTAATAGAGAGATGTTCGTATACACATACTGGATATCGATTATATTGATACATAATAATAGGACAGACAGACAGACAGACAGACAGACAGACAGACAGACCAACATTGAACAGTTATGGGCTTTTTTATTATGAGCTTTATTTCTGTTCAAACTTGTGAGCTTATATAAAAATTGTTGACAATTAGTATCTATGGGCTTTTAAAGCGTCTAAATGTTGCGAGCTTTTCTATTTATAGCTTTTAAAGTGTCTAAATGTTGCGAGTTTTTCTAGTCTATGTTATATATACTGGAATCGTTATTGGTCTGAATGCCTGAAGTATGAATTAAATGTCCACACAATACATGTGACCGTTTATTTCATTTGTAATGCATAGATTTCCTTGTATATTGTACTGCTAAAAATACCGTTGTAACTTTTTCAAGAATAACGTCAACTACTGCTCTGCAATAAGTCAAACGGGTCAATTTCCGTGGATGATGTTGAAATTTAGGCTGTTTCACTACCAAATCTTTCATCAATTAACTGAATAAATATTTGCAACTAGAATACGACTTTTCTGCAACTGCATATAGTGTTGAGGATATCAGTTGTTTTCAGTGTATGACGAAATTGTATTAACCCTTAAACCGCTGAATAAATTGTGATCCCTTGTGCAAAAAATATAGAGCCAGATCAGTTGGTGAGCATCTACTCACCTTCAGATCAGATTCTATCTTGCTTGCTATTCGGCCCAGTCTTTTTGGGGTCATTATCCAAATAGCAAACAGCATAGAGCCTGATCAGCACTGCGAGGTACTAGCTGGCCGATCTGGCTTTATGCTGTTTGCACAAGTGACTTTTTGTCGTTTTACGCACTTTAAGGGTTAATTAGTAAAAGTGAAATTATTACCAGTGGTTTGCCATCAATATCTTAACCCTTAAAGCAGTGAATAAATTGTGACAACATAGAGCCAGCACAGCTTGATTGCTCTTCGGCAGTGCTTTTGGGATCATTATCCAAATAGCAAACAGCATAGAGCCTGATCAGCTGATTGTTCTATGCCGGCTTATCGGGCTCTATGCTGTTTACAGACGTTTGTTGTGCTCAGCACTTATTAGCATCACATGTTTCAAAGGCAAATGTATCTGGAATATTTGTCGTTTGTACCTGTTCTAAGCCCGCACGCACTCAAAATAAAGTAAATAAATATGGCTCGTTTCATTATTTTAATTTTTTTATCAATCACAATATTTTACTATAAACAGATATGGCAGGGTGTTTAGATAACAAGAGTTTCGACTGAAGAAAGAAAACTAAAACTACTATCACTGTTTAATACTTACCGGGTGGTTCTGTTTAATAGTTATTAACTGTGTATGTTTAATCATTGCATTTATAAAACAGACAAATCTAACCAAAGGTCGTTGCGCAACACAAATAAAAGGTTAAAATGAGCATCCTTTATTCTGAATTATAAGATTTAAAGACATTTGCAACCAGCATAGAGCCAGATCAGCAGACTCAATGCTCGTTAAATCAGGCTCTTTGCCGTTTGCTATTCACACAGCAATGCTACAAGTGTTAAAGTTTGCGGAAAAGTGCTCTCATTTCTTTATTAGTCGTCCTTACACTGAAATATCCATGTGATGTAGAACAGCACAATATGAAACGATTCCTTCAAAATGATTGGTACTGGTCCAAGGATCTCTGTGGCAATGCCATGTAGCCTAACTCAGTCCAAACGTTTGTGTATTTCTACCTTGTTTTGTGTAAAACATGACCAATCATAGATGCGATGTTCAAGCTACATTGCTCTAAAGCAGTCATGCTAGTCCTATCGTCCTTGACTTGACGTATACACTTACGGTTTCTGTAAAGTTCTCAAATATTGCCTCAAGTCCGTACTCAAACAACAACTTATCTGCTCCACTAATAGTAAAATGTTAAATAATAACACTTCATCATATTGTTTATTTTCTTTTTTATTGTTTCCCATCGGCGATTATGTAGTGTTCCACCACACTCGCGACTTCTTGCTATTGCCTCGAAGCACTCCGTCCGAGTGGGGCATGTTCTAGTCGTGGTTTTAGTGAAATAATCAGGGAAATATATCCGAAGCTCCCTCTCCTCTTCCTCTGACCATGTTACCCGTGTGCCTATTAAAACAAAAGATAATTGGTGGAAGGTTATTTTGCAACATTCATGGCATTACTTGAAAGTTGAGTTCTACATATTTTCTACAAGTGGAATTGTTGGCTCACTTTACATAATTCAACTAACCACACTGATTTTTAAAAGTTATTTCAGTTTCCAGGTATAAAATGACATGTTCCTATCTCTCTATTCCAAGTAGAAGTGAAAATGATCAAGCTGACAAGATTTAGTCAAGTTTATCAACATGTATATTGAAAACCAAACTTTGTATGGAAAGAATGATAGTTAAGTTTAGGCTTCGCGGGGGGCATAAGCATACAATACAACACAGATACCACGGGGGTGGGGGGAGTAAAGCATACACTCATAGATACACGGAGGGTGGGGGGATAGATTAAAGCAAACAATACAATCAGAAATTACACAGGGGGGGGTGGGGATAAAAGCAAACAATCATAGATACACGGGGGTGGGGGGTGTTAAAGCATACATATAAAAAAAGCATAGATACACGGGGGTGGCGGTTGTGAACGCCATACAATCATAGATACACGGGGGTGGGGGTTAAAGCAGACAATCATAGATAACACGGGGGGGTGGGGGCATGTAACATAGATACCGGGGGGTGGGGGTTAAAGCATACAATATAGATACACGGGGGTGGGGGGTTAAAGCATACAATCTAGATACACGGGGGTTGGGGGTTAAAGCATACAATCGTAGGATACACGGGGGGGTGGGGCATAAAGCATACAATCATAGATACACGGGGGGTGGGGGATAAGGCATACAATCATAGATACACGGGGGGTGGCGGTTAAAGCATACAATCATAGATACACGGGGGTGGGGGTTAAAGCATACAATCATAGATACACGGGGGGTGGGGGCATAAAGCATACAATCATAGATACACGGGGGGTGGGGGCAGCAGTTTGAACATCATCAACAGCTTGAGCAGAAACTACAGGACCATCAGTTGCCTATTGTGCACGGAGAATATCTAATAGAGAGAGAAATAATTTACATAGAAGTGCATCAAAATCAGAACTGCTTTATAAAGATATTAATGAGACAAATTATATGAAATGTTACTCCACTCGACCGTTATTTGGTTTTATTATATGCTTTTCGATATATTATAGATTATATAGATTATAGAGATTTAGTTAGAAATTACTGATATTTTCACCGCCAGAGCAGTGAAATTAATTTTTTTAAAGCTTGTTTTAAGTAGACCGAGAGCTGTCGACGTCAAAAACACACCAGAAGTATTACATCAAACGGCACAGATTAAAGATGTTTCGTGCAATGTTTATAACGGAAATGTCCAAGAAACACGTTGCTAAGCACATAATAACAGAAAAATGGTATTTTTTAACGTATTATCGATTTTATTTCATCTTGTGAATTGTAAAAGATATTGTCATTCATGGTTGTGCAACTCGTGAAAGTATTTGCTTTTACAGCTCACTCGATGAAATAA
>CM026392.1:2754097-2816597 GCA_014843695.1 Archivesica marissinica
ATATAGAACCATCGCTAGAAATAATGTTTATACACAGAATGTATGTAATACATAACATTGATACTGTGTGTACTTATCTGCATATATATTATGCTAATACTATGCCATTATGAGGAACAAAACATGGGGGGAAAACAAAATGGCCTAATATTTATCTCCACCTGTAGATGGTGGTGACAGACATATAGATAGCTGTCCCTACGACCGATTTATCAGGCACGGGCAGGCACGGGCATCCGTGCAGGCACGGTCAGCCACCCGCGTATAATTATCAACATTCTTCCAGCAAGTTGGATAGCTTCTTCCCACGAATGACTGAGATACCCAGTGTGATTCGAACATACATCGGTGAGGGGAAATTTAGTGCGCTGAACCATTCGTCTGATTTACACAAAATTCCAAACCGGTCACTTAATGTATTACAGTATTTCGATCAATCTAATAACCAAATGATATCAATATGCATATCATCGTATTTGGTATATTTCATTACAGATCGTTATGCATTATTTTCTTTATAATCTTTTCGGATAAAGTGCATTAAATAACAATTCATTCATTTATTGGCAATCAGCAAAACATTGTATTTGGCCATTTACAATATCATTTACAATATTTACAATATCATTATCGTCAACATCCCTGATATCGGCCGGTACCTGTTTTCAGCCATTATATTTATTTTTATTTATATTTGGACCGTGAATGACGTCATTCTATCAAAACAGCTGCTTTGGTACTTATATATTTCACATATTACTTATAAAAGAGCAACTACCCGTAAAGCAGATACAATTTCACATTGTATTTGAAAGTATGCAAATGTTGATGTTTTCATTAATCCCATTTATGTGTAGCCTAAAAATTCATTTAACAGAGGTAATATAAAGAAATATGTGTTTGTTTTTGTAAAATGAGAAATATCATCATCTGCTCAGTAAGGTCAGGTGATAGTTATGGCATAATGCGCACTTTACAGGTCAATTCAAATATAGTGTTCCTCTTACAGCTTAATTAACATTTTTTTTTCAAAAATACTATTATCCAAGATATTTACTATTTATGCTAATTCAGTTTCATTCAATTTTTCAAATCCAACATGGCGTCGCTATTCACCAAGTGCACTGACAAATGCATATCAGGCTGTTAGAGACATGGGTTTGCCAGTTAAATCAGCAGCAAGACAGTATGGTATGCCACTCTCCACATTAAGTGACATGTCTCTCCATGTCACAACTTACCTCATATTGAAGAGTAATCAAAATCTGTTGGGTGTTAAATTCCTCCGTTTCGAGTAACAATTATTACTATGCCCAATTAGCTTTTTGGAGCTTAACTTTAATCAACATTTGTGCTACATGAATGTTCAAGGTCGGCCGATAATAGGTATTTTTTTCGACACCATGTTGACATCATAAGCGAGTGAAAGTGTATTTTATTTTGAACATTTGTTATGCAATCTCAGTTTAGACAATTGCATTAAATGATCATTTTACATAGTAAAATAGTAGTCCACTTAACGTAAAAGAGACTGACTGGAAGACATTTACCAAAAAGCATTAGACGGCCGATTACCGATACGCCAATGGTAATAAATATGGCCAATACACATATACACTTTAAAAAAAAAAAAACTTAATAAAATATGATAATTATGATAATCTTCACTTTGCTTAAGATACCACGTGTAGGACTCATGTTTCATGTTGTCATTACATTACATGTTGTGTTTATATACTATTTATAATAGACTAGAAGCACTGTAATTTTGCTTAATGTTGAATACATGTTGTTGTTGTTGTTATATACATTACAAAATGACATATAAATACATACATCAATAGAATGTCAACATTCCTAATTATGATATATAAACCGTCAATCAATTAGAAGCAGATATATCATCCATTGTTTGTGTTCTTATCTTCATAGATTCCTATGAGTATATATTTGGCAGTTTTGTACATAACTTTCTTATATAATGTGTACATAATATGTGTAAACTTATGTTTAAGATCGCCAAGCAGTGTGCATAAAATAACAATAAGAACATATTTATATTTATGATTACTAATTGGCTCCAAATATTATAAAATACCAGGTGACCGATTATAAATTATGTTGAGTGTATACATGCGTACGTATTCTTTCATTGCAGCATTTCGTACAATAGGCCAGTTCAGTCCCTACATAGTTAAAACATATAGAGGACCATTTAGCGAATCAGTAACAAGTTGTACGTTGATTGTTAATGTCGAAGACAGTGGAATGCCAGCACTGAGTACACAATTCACAGTAATTGTTGAGTGTGCGTATTCGTAGTATTATAATTCAAATATTCTAGTTTTAGCATTATTTATTTCAGTATTTTACATGTACATAAGAGAAATACTATTTTATATATAAATTAATAGCAATAGACTGAAATGGATTAGGACGAAAGAAAACTTGATATTATTAACATATTTATTATCCCAATCAATTGGTTGTTATACAAAAGGCCGGAGCATATTATATTTAACCAAACAATATACTGAAAATACATGAAACCTGTTCATGATATAAGCAATTTCTAATTGTTATGTGAAACAATTGAGCAGTATTTCATGCAGGGATGCGCAACATGGTGGAACCACCGCCCATCCGAATATAACCCGAGTAGCTTCCATGCATGCAATAATGTGACACATCAAGTGGTATTGGTACCTACGCCATTGAATTTAAATTGTCCACATGGCCTTGGTTGCCCCTCAATTAATGCAATGTTTACACAACTTTGGAAGTGCTCAACAATCCATACAATATATAGTCACCACAACAATAATTTATTTATTACATGTGTATTTGTTGCATATCTATATAAAGATAAAATATATTTCTGATATACATAAAATCATAATTTAAGTTTTAGAATGTCCGGCTGACACTGACTACATGGGCATTGCTTGGACGAGAGGAATACCAAATAAAAATACCTGGGGGGGATGCCCAGTGGGACACACAACAGGTATGTTATACACGTATTAATGTAACATAATAATAGTTATATGTTTGACTGTCGTGTGGAAAGTTGATGGTAGCATGTTACTCATATATCCCTCCTCTCTTTGTTCACAGCTTTATGTGTAGTGTTTTAGGTTAAATCGTCTTTAATAGAACAGAACATACTGTAACAATTGAGCAATACCACTTAATGTGTTAGCTTACACTCTGAGCTTTATTTCCAACCATGTAAGTTTCCATGGAGTGTGGTAATGAATTTTTACTGACAGCGCTATAGGAATTTGACCGTTGCTCTATGAAACAAACAAAACAACAGATCGCATCTAATAGCACGGCAATTGTAAATATAATATACTGCATGGTTCAAATGAGGTCCAGTTTCGTGTATTCTTGCTGGTTCTGACACAACAATGTATGAGACGCTACGCGACGGTGTTCCATACACCGCATAGGTAAACAAAGAATAGCGCTTATCAGTGGTATTGGTGGCGGACAACAGTGCTGAAACGTAAGTTCCGGGTGCGTTTTATGAGAATATGAGACCGGTTGGAAAATCTCAAAAGCCCTCCAGAAAAGGTTAGGCATTTTTAGCCAAATATGCCGTAAGCCAAGCTGTATTTGTCAGTTTTCCCTATCCAAAATTAAAAACAAAATGGCTACTAATTAATTCCCAACGTACGTGATAATTGCATACACACACCCATGTAGGATGTGTTGTCTGAACTATATTGTTGGATATTTCATAGAAAACAAACAAATATCACTTGGCCCCAATATTATATGTTGTTTATTTTTATTTAAATATATTAAACGTCGCTACCGGTTGCCCATTTGAGCGATGGGCAGTTTATCGAACAACACCTTACCTTGGCAGGCTTCAGCGGTTAACCAGTACTTGATGCACCAACTTCCGTAAAAATAATGCACTGCATAGTAGGATTTCTATTTATATAGAAGGATTTCTATTTGCCCAAAAATATAAATAATTGGTATTTATTATTTTAAAGCGTCAGTAACACATGTACACCCATTCAAGTTGCACGCCAATGTTACATTTTTTGCAAAACCTGAAGCTACTAATCATTTGAGACACATGGGCCACCGTAAGTCTTTTAAATACTGGAACTCCTTGACATCCTGTAATCAACCTCCTGTGATGGCAGAAGTGAATATAATCTTCCAGACATGTGTTGAAAAAAGTGATATATGCAGGTCAGTGCAATCTATGTACATGACCACTAGAGGAGTGGTACCATAGAACTTTGTAGCAGGGCGATTTTGATCATTCTCACATGTGACAATATTGGCATAAATGACAGTAGCCTAGATGGAAAGTTCAAAGAACAGTTTCCACGCAACTCAAATAGCTTGTTGACAGAGACGATATACAGGTTGCAGTTCCTGATTTGATAAATGAACTAATTCCAGCTGAAATGTCTGAAGGAACCCGTGAACCACTGATAGGAAATATAGAGCTAAAACTGTATACTGAGAAATCTGATGCACAAACATCACACCGTGCATTAGCAGTAACTACGGAAATTGCATTTATCTTTTAACGACAAGAACAGGATGGACATATATCAATCAGAACATGAGCACTGTTAACTCAGAAATGACGAAATGCCCATATGGCAAACTGTATTGGTCAGAAGTTTTTTGTTGCTCATGGAGCTCAAGTGGTTGAAGAAAGAGTACCAGGATGTCTTAATCCTCCGAATGAGTGCTTGCACATCGCAATGGATTTTATAAAGGTGATTGAAAAACACCTAGAATGATCCCGTTTACTTGAGACATGGGATGGAGAGCAACTGCTTGGGCCCGTCATGTCATGTGGCGATTTCTCAGTTCTTCACCCACCTCGAGAAAGGGTTAGCATCGGTCACACTGCAAGATTTCGATGAGAAATGTGCCTGTAGTGACATTCCAATAAGAACCCAAACTTCCATTTATTGTGGAGCTACATGGAAATGATGTAAATACTTCTTCATTTCACACGTGTCCAAATGGATGGTATTTGGGATCTCCATCTCAGTTCTGTCCTGGAAATGCTTCCATTCTTCATGAGGTATGACCACACCAATTATACACGTTGTGGGAACAATGTACCTGACTGATATGCATCATCTCCCACAACAAGTGTAGGAAGAGTTCATGAAGGATATCCAACCAAGTTGCCCCGATCAAAACTAAGAATGGCTTAACGGCACTGGAAAACGTGGAGGTGGAACAATCAGAATAATCAAAGCAAACAAATGTGCAGAGTCGATGCAAGATCTGATATGGCAATTCAGATTCAAGGGAAATGTACAACAGGGGATTAGATGATGCCCTTGTCCAAATCATAGCACATGTCAATTGATGATAAAATGTATGAGGCACTAGTCTCATTCAATCTGTTCTCCAGTAGTCAACCACAAGTGTTGCAAAACATTGCATCACAAGATATGGCTACTACTATCATCGAAGACGACGTTCTCTCTGCTGCAGAAAGTGACAAGGAATAGTTACATAACTACTTAGGGAAAAGTGTTCTGTTAAAGAACTAGGCTCATACCTTCGCATCCTTTTTTGAAACCAGCAAGAAGACATCCGGTGCGCAGACGTCAATTATAAAAGCAGACCGCTCAATCTTACAGCGACTAATATTACCTCTTATGAAGCTGGTCGTCAAGTTGACTTGAGCAAAATTCCGTTCCATGAGTTACTACGAGTGCCCATTACAATTGTGGAGAGGAATGGCGAGTTCCATTCATGTGTCAAAGCAATATTGGCACAGGTCCTAGCAGAAACTGTGCTCACTTACCATTAATACATTGACTACACTTGGATTCCATGGCAGAGTTGTTAATGTCGTTGATGTCAAATCACTCGCACCTTACAGCTGTATGTTCCAATCATACTGGGATTGGGGAATTATTTCATTTCAGGGTTGTGAAAGGTAGTTGGTTCTTTACCGGTGTCCAACAATGTCTGAAATATTGCTATTGAGTTCAGACTTAGGATTATATAGTGGTATTAAAAAGAAATAACTTTAATATTTAGCTTTCTAGCTTTGAACATCACATCGAATTGTACACCTATGTAATGTATGTGTTTCATGTTGTTTGTACCAGTCAAACATATACATTGCATTAGTAGGGTCTGGTTATAACTATCGATCTTTTTTGTGTGATAGAATTCGTTATCATATGAGTATCATTTTTCAGGTTGGGCGATAAGATACTGTGATAACAATGGCGTCTATCATGACCCAGTGTACAATTGTACAAGTGATGGCATAGCGGATATTTTGAACAAGGTAATCATTATATAAATGTTGACAATTACGATTAATGTAGAAATGTACGATGTATTTTATTTGTTATCTGGGAAGTATATGCAACGGTGTACACAGACTATATGACTTAAGATTGGTTAATAGTTGTTTCAATAGTTCGAGTTACTTTGACTTCAGGTACCCCACAGGTTGTAATACCACCAATAAATTGCCTATTAAATACACAGTAAAACCTAAAAAGTAAAAACATACAGTATTTTCATCAATATTTCCAACAGTTCACTCCTTATAATAATTAACACATCCACTGGATAGAGGTATCCAAATGAAACTGAAAAGCAGCAAACATATTACAAATTTATTGATGGACATTGACAGCATTTACCTGTTTCCACAATGTATTTTTCCGCCCAATATTACAGTATGCAACTTCGAAGTATTCTCAAGTCACATAATTCCTCAAACAATATAAACACCATACACTGCCTGTAAATGCATTCTTTGGCCCCACCCACCCAAAGAACTATATTAGTTACCATGGCTTCATACCTCGGATGCTCTTGCGCCTATTTACGTATATACAGTCCATATTCAATTCCAAATGCTACTAGTCGCAACACCAGTGTATCAATATAAATATTATCCAGATACGTTTTAGCAAAACATATAATCTTAACAAATATACACACTTGCAGGTAATAAATACCGATGTGGAATCCAGTGCTGTTGTAGGCATACTGGACGATCTTGTCAATGCTACATCCACCAACAACAACATTCTTCTTATTGGTGACATGGAATCCGTTCATAAAGTCATGGACACGCTCACACACGCCATTGATGTCAACTCCCCAAACTTGGCTACTGCAGCAAATGTAAGTCCAACGTTTAAAGGGTAATACTTGCAGCATATGTAAGTCCAACGTTTAAAGGGTAATATTTGGTGTGTGCACTGTACTATAACATATTATACTAGGAAAGAGGTAGCCATATAAACAGTTTGCTTTCTCCTCAATCATACATGTACATATTATAAATACTTGGTTATGTTTATTCAAATAAATAAATATTGTTTAAACTATAATATAATACTCAATAGTAATATTAAGTTGCAAAACTGCAATAATTAAGTTACTAGTCGCAAGAGGTAAAGTAATGCCTACATATTTACTTCGGATTTATTATAAATTAAGTACCATAGATGAACATAATATTCGTCATGTAAGCATTCTTCTATGTGTATTTAAAATAGTGAAACAGATATTGAAACAAGTTTTTATTAACAACGTGAAAGACGACCTAGTTCATAGAAGTTTAAAATCGTGATTTCGCTCACAACATTGTTTGCGCTAGAAGTATATGTATGTCATAGTAATACACTGGAGTGTAGAACAGCATGTCTCCCAT
This sequence comes from Archivesica marissinica, assembly GCA_014843695.1. Lineage (NCBI taxonomy): Eukaryota > Metazoa > Mollusca > Bivalvia > Venerida > Vesicomyidae > Archivesica > Archivesica marissinica. The sequence goes on from CM026392.1 coordinate 2,761,788, forward strand.
ACTCAGTGTTAGTACAGAATGGGCATTTATGACCCTCCAACATTTAAGTATTCGGTTTTACCAGTATCAATTCTAAGTGGGGAAACTCCAAACCAAATATTGCTAATTGTAGCCCTGTGCCATGGGGATATTTCACTTACAGCATTGTTCAACCCCAGACTCAGTCTTAAACGTTCTAAGTTCATCCGTCCTCTACCATCTTATTATAAACACTAGTTTACATAACTCTTGCATGGGCATAGGACTAGCTTACATCACTCTTGTATGGGCATAGGGCTAGCTTAAATCACTCTTGCACGGGAATAGGGCTAGCTTACATCACTATCGCATGGATATAGTGCTAGCTTACATCACTCTTGCATGGGCATAGGGCTAGCTTACATCACTCTTGCATGGGCATAGGACTAGCTTACCTCACTCTTACATGAGCATAGGGCTAGCTTACATCACTCTTACATGAGCATAGGGCTAGCTTACATCACTATTGCATGGGCATAGGGTTATCTGTAGTAATAATTGACTTTATTTATAACTACCTACACCATTTTGGAATATGTGGCAGTAACGTCGTGATATCGCAGTTGGAGCACGTTAGCTTCAGGTTCGAGCCGTGCTGGAGCCGTTATGAGTGTGCCCCTGAGTGTGCAACATTGCCTCTTCTCTCCACCTAGTGGCGATGGATTCTATCAGTAATGAGGTATCGAGACTGATTAATATAAGTTGTAAGAACTTGTTTCGCAATCGAGATAAGATCAAATTGTATAAAAATAATTATTTTAACAAGTGTTCAAAGCAAAGAGTGATGTGTCATAGCTTAATGAAACGATTCTGAATTCAGTGTTGCGAGATGGTACGGTGGTCGCCTGATCGGAGAGGTATGTTTTCTCCGGGTACTCCGGTTTCCTCCCACACGAATGACCACATTTACGACTTCATCCGTGCCAACGGGAGTGATTAATATAAGTTGTTAAAGTTTGCTTAGCAATCGTTGTACAATAAATATAGTTTAAACTAATTCAGTGTTGAAAATTAATCCTCAGTGAATAAATGTAAGAGTGTGGACATCGTTATTCCGATGTTATATATGACACTCATAAACATATGAATGACAACATTGTTACTCCGAGGTTATATATGACACTCATAAACATGTGAATGACAACATCGTTACTCCAAGGTTATATATGACACTCATAAACATGTGAATGACAACATCGTTACTCCAAGGTTATATATGACACTCATAAACATATGAATGACAACATCGTTACTCCAAGGTTATATATGACACTCATAAACATATGAATGACAACATCGTTACTCCAAGGTTATATATGACACTCATAAACATATGAATGACAACATCGTTCGTGTCGAATTTTAGATGCATAGTTATCTACCCTCAAATTCGAATTGCTCATTACTTCAAGGATTTTTCATTTCAGTATTTCGTTGAAGTTGCTAATAATATTATCAGCGAAGAAACTAGAACAACATGGAAAGCGTTGATCAACGAGGTAGGTAGTAACTTAATGTGGTGATCATACACTTACCAATTTATAGAAATCATAGAACATAAGTATATAATTATGACATCACATATAGTTTATAATTATTTGAATACCGTAATAATATATGGTTATATAAACTATATGTGCATATAACATTAATATACAACCATTTAATAGCAGGATTAAGACAGTCATATCTGAAAAGCAATAGTACATAATTAAGTCATGCACAAAATGATACAATACATTGCATGAAAATGCCGATTGTTTGGGCCACAAGTTTTAACAACAGTATGCAACGGCCCGCACCATAAAGTCAAGCTAACCTTTGATAAACTAAATGACTGAAAAGAGTATACAAAATAGAATGAATACAAAAATGACTCAAACGAAAAAAGACAAACCTATAAACGAATGATAAACATTGGTTAGATTGATACATGTATCACACTATTCCACCTGTTGTTTGTTCCCCCACATCACTCCATGTTCCCCCACATCACGCCATGCTCCCCCACACAACGCCATGTTCCCCCACACCTCTCCATGTTCCCCCGCACCACTCCATGTTCCCCACATCACTCCATGTTCCCCCACATCACGCCATAATTCCCCCACATCACTCCATGTTCCCCACATCACGCCATGTTCCCCCACATCACGCCATGTTCCACAACACCACACCATGTTCCTCCGCATCACGCCATGTTCCACCGCACCACTCCATGTTCCCTAGCACACTCCATGTTCCCCACATCACTCCATGTTCCCCACATCACGCCATGTTCCCCCGCACCACGCCATGTTTCCCCACATCACGCCATGTTCCCCCCACCACTCCATGTTCCCCCACACCACTCCATGTTCCCCCACATCACGCCATGTTCCCCCACATCACGCCATGTTCCCAGCACCACTCCATGTTCTTCCGCACCACTCCATGTTCCCCCACATCACGCCATGTTCCTCCACACCACTCCATGTTCCCCAACATGTTCACGCCATGTTCCCCCACATCACGCCATGTTCCCCCCACATCACGTCATGTTCCCCCACATCACGCCATGTTCCACAACACCACTCTATGTACCCCGCACCACGCTATGTTCCCCCACATCACGCCATGTTCCCCCCACATCACGTCATGTTCCCCCGCACATCACGCCATGTTTCCCCCACATCACGCCATTTCCCCCATCACGCCCCCCCACATCCCCCACATCACGCCATGTTCCCCTACATCACGCCATGTTCGCCATATTCCCCCACATCACGCCATGTTCCCCATATCACGTCATGTTCCCCCACACCACGCCATGTTCCCCCACATCACGCCATGTTCCCCCACATCACGCCATGTTTCCCCACATCACGCCATGTTCCCCCACATTACGCCATGTTCCCCGCCCCACGCCATGTTCCCCCCGCACCACGCCATGTTCCCCACCACGCCATGTTCCCCCACATCACGCCATGTTCCCACATCACGCCACCCATCCCATGTTCCACAACACCACTCTATGTTCACCCGCACCACGCCATGTTTCCCCACATCACGCCATGTTCCCCCACATCACTCCATTCCCCCCACATCATGTTCCCCCACATCACGCCATATTCCCCCACATCACGCCATGTTCCCCCACATCACCCCCCACATCACGCCATGTTCCACAACACCACTCTTTGTTCCCCCGCACAACGCCATGTTCCCCCACATCACGCCATGTTCCCCCACATCACGCCATGTTCCACAACACCACTCTATGTTCCCCGCACCACGCCATGTTTCCCCACATCACGCCATGTTCCCCCACATCGCCATGTTCCACAAAACCACTCCATGTTCCCCGCACCACGCCATGTTCCCCCACATCACGCCATGTTCCCCCACATCACGTCATGTTCCCCCACACCACGCCATGTTCCCCACATCACGCCATGTTCCCCAACACCACGCCATGTTTCCCCACATCACGCCATGTTCCCCCACATTACGCTATGTTCCCCCGCACCACGCCATGTTCCTCCGCACCACGCCATGTTCCCCCACATCACGCCATGTTCCCCCACATCACTCCATGTTCCCCCACATCACGCCATGTTCCCCCACATCACGCCATGTTCCCCCACATCACGCCATGTTCCCCCACATCACGTCATGTTCCCCCACATCACGCCATGTTCCACAACACCACTGTTTGTTCCCCCGCACCACGCCATGTTCCCCACATCACGCCATGTTCCCCCACATCACGCCATGTTCCACAACACCACTCTATGTTCCCCCGCACCACGCCATGTTTCCCCACATCACGCCATGTTCCCCCACATCACGCCATGTTCCACAAAACCACTCCATGTTCCCCCGCATCACGTCATCACATCTGTTATTTGATGTATACTTACAGACTGGGTCTGGCGCCAACACAGTATTGGAGGACCTGGATCACTTTGTGGAGAAGATTGCAACGGCAACAACTGAAAGAAATGGTACAACAGAGTTTGCAAAATCGAATATATGTAAGTATTCGTAACACAGCTACATCATTGTTTCTCTGTATCCTTGTATGTAGTCAATAATCATATTTACAACGGTACAGCAACACAGTTTGCAATAGAAAACCAATGCGCTTCAGTATCACTGAATATTTTCTTTGTCTCATTAAAAAGAATAATTAATGCAAATATAAATAATGAATCGCGAGTTAATAATTTCCATTTGGGTGTGAATTACATTTGGGTGTGCTTAAAGTTACCGTGGATGCCATCGGCCGCAACGCACTTTAAACACACGCAATGTAGTTCACACCCCAATGGAAACTATTAACTCATTCCTTAAACAACATATTGATACCCAAGTGTTTGCTGGCCACGTAGAAGATAATACCACATTATTTTCTTAGACGTATTTCTTTAGATAGTTACTTATCGTTGAATAGTCTCTGAACACTTAAGGGCTCACTGTCAACAGTTTTGTCATGGCCTTCGCTTGAGTAAATAACTAAAACTATGGAAACCCCGTAGTACCTATAAATTACAAATAAAATTACATGAAAACCGACAACAATGATAACAATGCTTTTAATTTAAAACTCTCATCTCACTAGATCTATGTCCATATTCGTTGAACTCATTTTGTGTTTTCTTTTCATTTCCATTAACAGAACAGTGAAAGTAGCGATAGCGCAGTGGTAGCACGTTCCCTTCAGGTGCGAAAGGCCCCGAGTTCGCACCCAGCTGTAGCCGTTACGATTTTGTGCTTAGCCAATGCATATACATTCCACATTGCCTCTTGTCTCTCCCTCGTAGCAATAGAGCATTTTAACGAGATTAATAGCACATTCCAAAACGAATGTGGCAAGCTTACGGGTAATAGCAAATTCCATAACGAGTTTGGCGAGCTCAATAGCAAATTCCAAAACGAGTTTGGCGAACTTAATAACAAATTTCAAAAGGAGTTTGGCGAGCTCAATAGCAAATTCCAAAACGAGTTTGGCGAGCTCAATAGCAAATTCAAAAGCTAGTTTGACGAGCTTAATATCAACTTCCAAAACGAGTTTGGCGAACTTAATAGTATAATTTCAAAACCAATTTCATATAATTTGGTATGAAATCATCACGAGTGTAAGATCCTTTTTATGACATTACAATATTGGGTTTTATTTTTAACCATATTTGTGCACACAATAACGCTGCATACACTCGTAACTTTTTCTTACTCGCAGTATGTACAAATTCAAATAGAAATTAAGTTTAATTTACAAATAGTATGGATTATTCTCTCAACCAATCAGAATACTTCCAGGTGTTATTACACGTGTGGACATATACGAATTAATGGCATTGCTGTATTGCACTGAATACAAGCAAAGTCATAAGTGATAATTCAAATTAGTATCAGGCTAAATCTAAAATATGGATACATCTAACCGGCTACATGGGTAGCCTCTATAATATATTGCATAACTTATATTAACTATTTTTAATAAGTATTGCCTCTTTATCATAAGTAACCTTATTCTCGTGATGTTACAGTTCTGAAGATTGGCCTCACTACTGCTTGCGAGGCAGGTATTCAGTTCCCAGATCGAGGAAATGGCGTTGTTCCAGCCTGGGCATCAGAAACATTAAATAGTGTTGACATAGCTTGTGCTAATAGTAAGTACATCTAAATTGATATAGGCATGGACAATTTATAAATAATATCTTACTGTAATATTATTGAGATGTTATTACGTGGCTAGTTTCAGATCAGCAGATGTATGAACAGCCTGAGACCGAAGGCTGATATCAAGCTACCGAAGGTCGATACATAGACTGGTATGAAACTAGCCATGTAATAACGTCTTTATTGAACAAATATGAATTTGAACATTTAATAATCAAAGCATGCTCTCCATTATCCATTCATCAGGAATAAATCAGACTTACTGAATTATATACACGAAAATGATTGAAATATTACCAACGAAACTACAAACATCTGTTATCTGCCACAATTACGGGCTACATGAAGTAAACGAACTAGCACAGAGTGCGCATGCGTTATTTAAAAGGACCTGGTTATGATACAGCAAACGTAATGCCAGACTGGGAACACATCGTATCAACCTTGGTTGTAGACATTATTGTTCTAAGCAAATAAACTCCAAAAATAGGCTAAAATTCATATCTATGTAATAGTTTATTATACTCGTGGCGATGGATTCCATCAGGAATGAAGTCTCGAGAGTGATTTATATAAGTTGAAATAACTTGTTTCGCAATCGAGCTAAAATTAATTTGTATAAAAAAACGACTTCTTAATGTTGTCAAATTGTGCATGTTATCATGTGGAGTTTCGAGTGTCAGCTTAATGTAAAGTTAGAGGATGTTTGTTCTAAAAGATAAACTACTTACTAGAAACATAATGAAAGCATCTTTCCAAATTGTTGTGTTTAATTCATACCTTTGAATGCGTTACTTTCAACTTCATAGATCATGAATTGGCAAATATAATCCTCTCGTTCCTTTTCCCTAACATGAAGTTACATTAGCAAGTCACGCACATGCTACGAAATACGATAGCTGCAGCAATTATTCTAGATAATACCGCATTTCGTTTTCTTGAAGATTTGAAAATGTACTACCACTAAAACAAGAATAGAAACAAAGAACATCGCATTTGTATTGATGTTGTTGAAACTCATTTAATATTAATTTTGTCTTGGCAATAAATCGAATTGTTTGGAGATACATAAAAAAGCAAGTATTTTTTAAATTAACGGTCAATGAAATCAGTGGTAAATGTATGCATATTGCTGCTAAACAATGTACACTGCTAGTACTGCTAGGGGAGCCTCCGTTGTGTAGCGGGTATAGCGTCCGCCTTGTAATCAAAGTGTTGCTAGTTCGAGCCCCAACTTGGTCATTACATATAAATCCTCGTCTAGTTCCGTCATGTTGATGCATGAATGTGATCTTGAGAGCCATTAATCTAATGATATAAGAACTTTATTCCACAATCAAACTGTTTAAGTGCTATCAATTTTTATTATACGAGGCTGTTCTTGATACGTTGCATATACTTCTTTTTAATCAATATTAAAAAGACTGAAAATATAACAAAATTAATATAGTTCACAATACACATGACTATACAAAAGGTGTTCATTACTAATTAATCATAACCACTTAGTGTTATCACATAGACATGAAAAGCCTTAAATATAAACGGTTAGGTACGAACAGGAAACGGGAGGGATTTATCTAAAACCTAATAAATCGTCGATATGCTGCCTTTATGATTTAACAATGGCAGTCATAATTTACCTACTTGGTCAAACGTTCACACAATAAACAAAAATATTAAAGAAGGCCTAAACTTACACAATGGGGTCATATATTGACTATTATTTGATTTGAGAAGCCCTGGGCGTCGAACCATTTTACGTTACAAATGGTGTGACCAAAGTAAGGGAGGTAATTCTGCAGAAAGCTCACCTAGAGAATGAACACATACGAACATTGTATAAACTATACTGACACCAAAAAGAAACTGCACTTGCCTTATATTAGCTATAAAATGTATATGCTTTTAGAACAAAATATAGACACAATTGATAACCACATGTGCAGAATATTGGGTAAATTAGTGCAATGTGTGTAGGATTATTTTCTTCTGAATTAGTACCATTAGATATTCGCACTAGCTTATAATTGTCTGTTTACCTTATGACGTAATTAAGACCGAAACGATTATATTTTGCAACGTATATTTTAATCTATCTGAACGGCAGCAATCCTGTACATAAACTTGAACATTACTTGGTGTATGTCTATGTATATCTCAGTGTAAGCCGAGGCATAATACTAGAATAAAAGTATGACTAAATGACGCAAAATGGAATGAATGACCATCCGAGCGTCATTCCGTCCGTCTGTTCAATTATTATATTAAATATGTTCGTGTTCGATCCCGTACAACTTAAATTACTGATAGTGGTTTACATTGAATCAAATGATGTCCTTTACATCATTATTGGCATGCAGAATTCATATTCCAACCAAGTAATTTGAAAGTTGTTGCCGTCATGATTAATGGATCGTACTCGGTCGGTATCTACTAAGCCACTAAACTCTTCATAGCTCACATGGTGGATTTTGAAATAATCTTCCTGAAATGTTCAGCATACATATTTGAGTGCTCATTTCAGTCACATGTTGTTTTGGGTGTTGAATTATGTTATGTCAGTAGCATGTCGACAGATAGGTGTGTATAACTATTGGTATCATAGCAACACTGTTCTATCTATCTATATATATAAATATCTTCCTTTAATGTCGAACCCCTCGCGGGGACGTAGACATGTTGCGTGTCAAATACCGCAAAGAAGTTAAAAGTATGAGTAGTTAAAAGCATAATTTAAGAAATTAATGAAAATAAATTTTGGTAAAAGTTTAAAAGCAGCTGTGCAGAACAATTAGGGACTGGTATGGTCAATATGGCAACTGTTACATACTTATCAATTCAATTCATTGAACTAATTTCGCAAAGTTTCAACTTTCAGCGCTGAATTCGCCATGGACATATAGTTGTCCTTTATACTACATCCTTAAAAGTATATTAATTCGACTATTTGCAATTTAGCTAGGTCATATTGTTTTCAATGCTTTATGTTGTAATCCAAATTTAATACACTTTGTTTATTTTACAACGATTGCGAAACAAGCTGCAACGTAACAACTTAATAATATTAATCACTCGCGTTGGCGCAGATGATAGCGTATTTGGTGTGGTCATTTGTTAAGGAGGAATGCGGAGTACCCGGAGAAGTCTCACCTGTCTGATCGGACGACCATCGTATCATCTCACATACTTCTCGGACCGAGGATCGAACGCAGGTTGCATTGGTAAGAAGTGAACGTGCTAACCACTGGCAATAAAGTGATATGAAATTTTAATATAAACATTATAAGCTTTCACCCTGGAACGTTATATTTAATGCTTTTCAGAATCAATGCAACGGTCATATAGCAGTGCTATATACAGGGATCTATCGGAAATAATGCCCATAAAGACTACAGATAACAAGTACATTTTATTTTTCCACATACATTTTCGATTAATGTGAATGTAAGTGTTATTATATCTCACCGTAGATATGTAATAAACATCTTTTTAGAACACATAGTTACACGACATTACTAATGCAGTAGACAATTGGTATCTCCTAACTTAATATCTTAATATGCTAAAGCCGGACACGAAGCTTTGCTATGGCCACTATGAAGTGAACGGATATTATTAAAAGGACGCTCATTTCAGTAAAATGTGTGTCAATATCGGTTTCGCTTAACCAATATTACATAACTTTGCTTGTAGTCAGTGTAATACAGCTAAGACTAATATAATCTAATTGGGCTCAAATATATATTGGCAAACACTTTATGGTTGTTTTGTGATGTGGTAATGTGATAAAAAAGGATCGCTTAATAGCAAACTTCCAAAACTGGTTTCATAAAATATGGAAGGAAATCACAAAATCATGTAAGATCTTATACAGCTGTGCAAATCTTGGTGTAGACTTGATACAATTAGATTGTATGACTATTATCATCTATAATTATATATATACCAACTATATATATATATATATCTAATAACATAATAGCTATGACACAAATCGGATAGTAGCTATTCATTGTCAAATATTTCAGAAACAAACATGGCTGTTTAGTTTTCAAATTAGTGTTGATGCTCTTTGTAATAAATTGCATTTTAATTTAGTAGGAAATATTAGCAAATTATCAACAATAGCTATTTCTCTCCCGATTTAAGCAGCCGATTGCTTAGATACGCCCAATGTAGCTCTTACATACGTTGTATGCGGCGATTTTCGATTTTGATCACGCACTTCATTGTGTTCAAATATCAACAACTTTACAATAAAAGCCTTGTTTTAAAAATGATAATAAAACGTCGATTGTACTATAGAAATATACACGGTATTACAGCAGCCATCTTTAACTGGAACTGAAGTGATCTTTTTCGCACAAACGGGTTATCAATATTTCGTTTAAATTTTGTTGACCAGCTTTTCAAGATGATATACACACTAGGATGGCAACCAGTTGTTGTTGTATCATGTAGCTTCTCCCGCTCTATCGATGCACTCCTATTGGATGAATTCATTTTTCACAATTATAATGCTCATTAAATTGTATCCAAATCTATATAGTGAGTACAAGTACTATTTACCAATACGTATTCTTGCGTCAATTTAAACGGTCATTTTGACAGGATGCAGCTGAATACATCGTAATTAATAGTCCTAATCCATGTAATGTACTATATATAGCATGCTGCTTGGGCGTGTCTATGCAATCGACTGTTTGTGCTTTTCTCTACAACTGAACCATGTAGATAATAGCATAAAGTCATAAAACTACTATGAATATTCAGTATTAACATTTTCTGTTCTCAAATTGTGTACATTTCATGAACACAAATATAAAGAGTGACACTTTCAGAGGTATCCAAATATGCGTTTCAAATATTAGTCATAACACCGTGAGTTTTTCGGTTCGTAGGAAATTAGATTAGATCAAGGTTGGCATTTGTTTCCAAACATATTCAGACAGGAAATACATTTTTAATTGCAGAACACTACAGGTATTAAATGCGCCAGTGATGTCATTCACATACTTTCCAAAGACGGACGTGAAGCTAGAGACACCAGTAGAGATAACCTTTCAACTGTACGATGTACGTACATTGTTATTTCCATAGTGTACATACAAGACAATATACTGTCATACACATATCCGTGATAATTATTATTATTCATACATTGGTGTGTTTCGAATATGTGGATATAACGCACTAGCACTATTCATATAATACACAATTTCCGCTCACATATTGGCCAGGAGTTTCCATGCGATTTAGAATTGCTACAACCGTTATTATGCAATCGCGTATTCGTAGCTCACTATGAACACTTGATCTGGTTACATCTCCAAAACAAACCTGTTTAAGGAATGAATCACAGGTTAATAGTTTCCATCGAGGTATGAACTACATTAGGGATGTCTGAAGATAGCGTGGATGCATTCGGCCTCCACACATATTTGTGGTTAATGTATGTGGAGGCCGAATGCATCCATGATAACATTAAACACGCCCAATGTAGATCATACCCCGATGGAAACTATTAACCCACGGTATATTACTTATATTGACATTAATTATTATGTTCGATGACACAAACTCTGTATTTAGAATGATTTATGTCTAGAATTACATCTTACCGTGTGCCGGAACAGGTGAATAGATCATCCTTGGAACAGTGTACAAACTGTAAGGCACGCCTGTTCTCGATACGAACGCTGCCTAACACTGCAAATGCGCATATCCATAGCTTCCAGTGGGCATCTCAGCTGCATATCATTAGTTTGGACCCTCATACTAAAATGTATGCAATAAGGGCACCTACGTTCATCAAGGAAATGCAATGACGTTGTAAATAGTTTATGTTGTATAACGGGAGTGTTTCTGTGTGCAGTAGAACCAAATTCAGCAAGGGAAACATCACAAGTATAGCATTATAAATCGTATGTAAGATGAGCTTACGGTCTTACATATTGTTATTAGTTGATTGGCGTACGCATGTATATGCATTCGGAGGATATAAATTGGCAAACTATTTTCTCTCATATTTCTTTGCTATGATATTTTATACAGTCTGTATAAAAAAACTATGTAATAAGTAATATATCTTGAAGGAACCCAGTTTCGGATATGTAGTCCAGTGGTAACACGCTGGACAGGTAATCCAGGGATCGCAGATTCGATCCCCCGTCTGACCCTAATAAAATTAACAGTCTTTCAGATGGGACGTTAAACCGAGGTCTCGTGTCGGTCCTTTACACCGTGCACGTAAAAGAACCAGAGGAGATTCTGGAATGGGTCTCTGTCTGTATCATGCACAATCCTCCAACATCTAAAATAACTAATCTCTTCAGGAGGCGTCGCTCATATGGGCAACGGTAGCGACGAAAAAATAATCAGCGAACTTCACATATATACGGTGTACTTTCTGCAATACACTGTAGCAGCAAACTTTAGAACACAATTACACGAATGCCCCGTGTAGGTAAATATTGGTTGTGGTTGATTTAGAATTGAGAGTGAAGATTCGCATATCGACTATCCGACAGAGATAACATTTGGGTGCGTCTTCCAGCATTGTTTAAGGAATTGTCGAGTTAGTGATATAACCGCCAGCATTTCGCTATCTACCTAACTTATTTGAATTCGACTAAATTACTCACTGCTCGAACAAAGCGTAGTTACATTCATGGCAGTCCACTATGCTTACGCGGAGATCATCAAGCAACTATATATTCCATTCATAACTTCAATGTGACACAATGCTTTGTGTTATTTTAGAATGTTTTAGACGATCCCAGCTGTTCATTCTGGACGAGGGATACCAGGTATATATAGACATACAGATACATGAGATGTAATTGTTTATTATTAACGAACTGTTGTATGTATAAATGTATACATGTATCATGGACTTATGGGTTTATGATCTTTTGTTCAATAACATATATCTATCTATATCGTTCCTGGTGCCTGCTCTGTGGTATTTCCGCTTGGTTATCACATTTACTATCATTAATTAAATGGTGGGTACTTTTAATATTATAGAGAATATATATTGTTTGTTTCAATGTATTAGTATAGTCTCATAGTTCACTGCCTTCAAATTGAGAGCAATATTATCACGAGTGACGCTAAAAGTACAATTCATTCTTATTATTTAGTTTGGATAGTCATTATGGTAAAAAAGCAAATACTACCATATATATTAAATGGCGCTAGAACGTCGTGATACATTTGATGACGTCGTAACTGATGTTACTGACGAAATGGGTCAAATGGCGTTTGTGTTGACGTTATTTCCAACTGGAAATCAACGAAAATAATAACTGTCAAGAAGCAAGAATGCAATTTTTATTTATTATTTTCACTGCTTCCATCCGGCGGAATAACATATTTTATTTAGTTTAACGCTGCTTGGTGGTAGTAACGTCATTACTTTTATTTTCGAATTTCACTAGACACATTGTATTAATTATGCCAATGAGCACTGTCCGAACCTATCTGAATATCGTATATATTTATTCATATATATCAATATGAAGCAATTTATTATTATCGTTTATGCCGACATGTACGATGAATTCTTCTAATTATTTATATATTCCTTCGAATGCAAAGATCACTCGGTGCCTGGTCCATGGATGGGTGTTGGCTGCATTTACATAACATTGAGAAGAATACGGTTGTCTGTAAATGTGACCATCTTACGAACTTTGCGGTGCTCATGAGTTCTGCTACAATTCGTACGGTATGTTATGTATGATTCCTTTGCCTTAGTAATAGCGGCAGTGGGGTCAGCTCCGTTGCAAGGTCATGAAAATACGGACACATGTTGAACCAGCGCTTTAACATTAAGTATGTGAATCCGTCCATACTACTACAGAGTGTCCGACAAGAAAGATTACTGTTACGGTAACTCTTCCATTCCTTAATAACTTTCCATTGCCTACCTACTAAAGCTACTAAAACCATACACAAAGAATAAAGAATAAATATGTTTTGGTAGCAAATGTAAGTAAATAGATCCGTTAAGACCAAAATTACAAACCTTTTTTAAGAAATACCTAAATATATCGTTGGCGTCATTTTAGTAATTCATGACGTTCTCCAATTATTAGTGTTGGCACTGGTAATAACGGTTGAATATTAAATTTTCTTTTATGAATGATCGGCTTTTCTCAGTGAAAGAAAATGCTATCTTTATATTTTCTCTGTCACTGCTTTGGTTTCGTATTCCTCCGCGGTTGGGTATACTTTTGTACTTTCGCTATTTTCTGACAATCATGAACTCTATTGAATTTGTTTTGTCTGTAGCTTCCCATTTTGACAGCAGACGCCACACCACTCGTGGAAATACAAATTTCGGTGATCACTTAATGAAATAAAATTCTATCTTGCACTAATTTTATGTTTTCCAGTGAATGATTGAATTTTCTCCATTAAAGAAAATGCTATCTTTCACTGCGTTAAAACAGTGGAAGATGGCATTTCTCGTCCTCTGCTTGTGTTCCGTATTCCCCGCAGTTGGTTACATGTATTGTTGGAATTTAGCTATTTTATGACAATTAATAACCGTTAATTATACAATATTATGTTTTAACGAATTTGGTTTGCCTGTCATTTCAATTTTGATAGCGGACATAAAAAACCTTGAAAATTATACCGGAACTATTTTGCATTGCTTACTTTCACGCTAGCACAAGTGGTTGTGTGGTTATGTTTTGTAGTGAAGTGAGCAGTTAAGATGAATAAGAGTGGATACCAATAGACAAACCTCTGGTAACAATGTTAATAGAAAAATACTTTTACTGTTTATTAATGTAAGATATGACTTTATTTAAAACTTTCGGATATCACTCAATGAAATAAATTCCAATCTTACACTAATGCGCACATATATCTTCTTTATCTTCACCATAGGCTTGCATCATTGTTTTATAGTATCTACATGTTAGGGCGTTTTTACATTTTAGGATGACGGTCACCATGTTGCTTTAAGCATTATCTCCATTGTTGGCTGCATTGTTTCCATGGCGTGTCTTCTGCTCACCATATTGATTTACATTATCTACTGGAGGTATGTACTGCTTTGCTCTAATTCTAAATTTTTAAATCTTTAACTTTATTTTACATCGCTATCGATTGCCCATTTGAGCGACGGGCAGATTACCTAACAACACCTTTGCTGGGCAGGCTCCAGCGGTTAACCAGTACTTGGTACACCAACCTTAAGAAGCTGCCAATTTGTTTTCATATAAAGAGACACGATCTGAGCGGGACGCGAACCCGTGACCATCAGTGATATATCAGTGCTATATCCACTTGACCACGGAATCGGACTTCTCTAATTATTTGCTTGTTTAGCAATATGACCGTTTGTTTTGGGGTCATGGGTGGGTAGAGGGTAATGTCACATCGCCATGTCATATGGCTTCTATCCAGTGGGTATTACCTGAAGAATATCCAATTCGACCCTGGTAACATAGAACGTCCACATGCCAGCATGTGAGTGTGTGTTTTACGTTTATTTATCATCGCTACCCATAACACGCTGGACTGGTAATCCAGAGATAGTAGGTTCGATCCCCCGTCTGACCCTAATAAGATTTAACAGTCTTTCATATGGAACTTTAAACCCAGGTCTCGTGTCAGTGTTTTACACCATGCATGTAAAAGAACCAGAGGAGAATCTGGAATGGGTCTCTGACTGTATCATTGCACTATCCCCAACAATCTAAAATGACTAATCTCTTCAGGAGGCGTCATTCATGTGGGCAACCGGTAGCGACGATACATAAACGTAAACACACATGTTAAATATGTACAGCTATAAAACATAGTACATGCAATTTTTTTTTATAATTATCCATGTCAACTGATACGATATGATAGCAGTCAATGTTAGTTTTTTATGTACTAATATCTGCATTTCATATATATTTATATATATTATTTAGTAACAGTCTAGACATATTTCGCTATCCTCAACAACTGTTTTTATCTTGCAGAATAATAAAATCTGTACGGTCCATCATTCACATCAATCTGGCAGGTACACTATTTGTGGCTTACCTTCTCTTCGTCGCAGGTGTTCGTCAGACTGAAAATAAGGTAATACTCATTGGCTTTATCTTTCGAATACCGACATTTCTGTTTAAGCTATGCAAGTAATGTAATATCTATCATCAATCGTATCGACCTTGAAATTAACGTTAAAATGAAATACAATTACCTGTGGGATTTGCCATTGTTTTGATTGCAAGTGTCTGTGATTTTGGGTATTAAAGTCGGCCACCAGCAGCTTAGCTCATATGGCAACAATACAGCTACTAACGGTGGAGGCAGACCCCGTGTGTGACCATACAACCAGTAGCTGAGCCACGGATGGTATCCCTTGTAGTCGCATTGCTTTGTATAGTCCATCCAACCCTCATCTAAGCATACCATTTGAATTTAAAATATTTTCTTTTTATATTTATATACTACTTAGACATCGTGTGAGTGTTAGTAATTTCGTTGTACATAATTATGTTAAATACCAAAACAATCTGTAATAGTGTGTGCTTAATACAATTGTTTCTTCTTCCAGATGTCACCACAAATATGCAGCTGTCCGATTATCGCAGTGGTTAGCACGCTCGCTTCTCACCAATGCAACCCGGGTTCGATCCTCGGACCGGGAAGTATGTGAGATGGTACGGTGGTCGCCAGATCGGGCAGGTGTGTGTTCTTCGGGTATTCCGGTTTGCTCCCACACGATGACCACATTTACGTTTTCATCCGCGCCAACGAGAGTGATTAATATAAGTTGTTAAAACTTGCTTCGCAATCGTTGTAAAATAAATAAAATTTAAACTAAATATTCAGCAAAACGGAAGTCAACACTGTACTATAATTAGCCACCTCGTACGATCATTCAAAGTATAAAACATCTCAATTATAAAGTGCACGGATGATCGATATGTAAAAAGACCAAACACTGCAATAGTGTGTGAGTTTCTTGTTCTATAATTGTATTTTATATATTAATACAGTATATAACAAATGTTGTTATTGTTGGAGAACAACTCGATAAATGTGGAAATTAGGTATAAACTATATTTATTTCACAACGATTGAGAAACAAACTGTAACAACTTATATTAACAAATGGTGGAAGTCGTGATAGCGCAGTGGATGCGCGTTCGCTTCAGATGCGACAGGTCTGGAGTTCGAGCCCCGCTGGAGCCGTTACGATTATGCCCTTAGGCAAGGCATTTAAATTCCACATTGCCTCTTCTCTCTCCTTCATGGCGATGGATTCCATCAGGAATGAGGTCTCGAGAGTGATAAATATAAGTGGTAATAACTTGTTTCACAATCGAGCTAAAATAAATTTGTATAAAAATAAATAAAAAATATATTAACAACTCTCCTTGGCGCGGATGAAAGCGTATGCATGGTCGTTCGTGTTGAAGGAAACCGGAGTACGCGGAGAAACCACACATGTTCGATCTGGCGATCAACGTACCATCTCGCATATTTCCTAGTCCAAGGATCGAACCCGGGTTGCATTGGTAAGAAGCGGGCGTGCTAACCACTCTGGAAATGAATTATTGGTTGATATCATATAAACTAGTTTAATGTTTAGGATCTGTGTACAGCCATAGCAGTGCTTCTTCACTTTGTCTACCTGGTGGTGTTTTTCATCCTGCTCACAGAGGGTTTGAACCTGGCCTACATTGTGCTTAAGCCGTTCAGCACACGCAAGCCTGGAATACCTCTTCTCATAGCATCTTATGGTAAGGGTGACATGTTACACATCAGCATAATGTAAGTCTATATCCTTTCGTTTATTTGCTATTCAAGTGCACAATCTTTCAGATGGGAGCTCAAACCTATGTTTCGTGTCAGTGCTTTACACATTACACGTAAAAGAACCAGATGAGACTGGGTCTCTGTCTATAACATTGCACTGTCATCCAACATATCAAATGACTAATCTCTTTTGGAGGCGTGTCTCTTATGGGAAACCGATAGTGTTGATAAATTAACGTAACACACACACGTGTTAATTATCACCATTAAACATTTCAATTCCACTTATTACTCAAAGTGTATTTGTTTGAATCGAAATAAACGGCCAGTTTCACACTCTAGCAATTGACATTACTTGTGTAGTGACATCATGCTGAATAACCTGTCATGCTCATGGAGGGTGAACGTTTGCATATATATAGGTCGCACACGCAAACCCGCTCACCCATTAACACGTAGAACTGGTAATCCAGGGATCGCAGGTTCGATCCACCGTCTGACCTTAACAAAATTAACAGTATTTCAGATGGCCACGTAAAGGAACCAGAGGAGACTCTGGAATGAGTCTCTGTCTCTACCATTGCAATATCTTCCAATAATCTAAATATGCTCATATGGGCAACCGGTAGTGACGATAAATAAACATAAAACACACACACCGCTCGCCCACATGGTTTGCCGGCGGCGAGAGTAAATAAGCTCAATCATCATCACATGCAAACCTTCTATTTTTCAAACAATAGAAACATATACTTACAAAATAAATAAAATGTGCACTTTTACATTGAGCGTTGCTGTTATATTGAGCGTTACTTTTACATTGAGCGTTACTTTTACATTGAGCGTTACTTTTACATTGATCGTTACTATTATATTGAGCATAAATTTTACATTGAGCGTTACTTTTACATTGAGCGTTACTTTTACATTGATCGTTACTATTATATTGAGCATAAATTTTACATTGAGCGTTACTTTTACATTGAGCGTTACTTTTACATTGAGCGTTATTTTTACATTGAGCGTTACTTTTATATTGAGCGTTACGTTTTCGCTACACATTTTTGAATCATGAGTGAAGAAAATAAGCATTCACACATTGCAATAGTTCGAACATTTTGATATCATATTTGTCTAGATTTGTAAAAGGATATAAATTTTACACCTATAATTAAAGGCAAGTTTTGGTGTCAGTATATTCATTATGCAGCTTTAAGTTATCCTAACCTGATAATAGCATACGTAGCAGGAAATGTCCTGCTTTGTTGCAGCAACAAGTATAAATTATCCGTTTCAAATAGCCACATTAACAATCTGCATCATGTTACTTGCATTGAACTTCTTGCAGGCAGTTCGCCTTCATATCAATGCAGTGGCAGTATGCTAGCCTTGGTTCCAGTCTGTCTATTATTCACTAATTGACTTCTGGCAAAATTACATATATAGAGGTATAAAATATATAGTCTAATAAGTATGGGTGCTATTTAATACATACATGTACTAAATTAACATTCTCGTTAGAGTCACTTTGGAATAAATATGTCCTAATATGTCGCTTAGTGCATGTGTTTATGAGTCGCATTATATGAATTCGTATGGTTCTACTTCAGTCCTGGCTGCTTGCATTGTTGTTGTTTCCGCGGGAGCAGTGCGACTTGTGGGATACGGAAACGAATCATTGTAACGTTTAGCGCATGTCTTTATATTCCATATATAGACCTACAGTCCGAATCATTGTAACGCTTAACGCATGTCTTTATGTTCCATAGATAGATCTACAGTCCGAATCATTGTAACGCTTAACGCATGTCTTTATGTTCCATAGATAGATCTACAGCCCGAATCATTGTAACGCTTAACGCATGTCTTTATGTTCCATAGATAGATCTACCGTCCGAATCATTGTAACGCTTAGCGCATGTCTTTATGTTCCATAGATAGACCTACAGTCAGAATCAATGTAACGCTTAACGCATGTCTTTATGTTCCGTAGATAAATCTACAGTCCGAATCATTGTAACGCTTAACGCATGTCCTTATGTTCCATAGATAGATCTATCATCCGAATCATTGTAACGCTTAGCCCATGTTTTTGTTTGTGTTTGTGTGTGTTGTTTGTGTTTTTGTTTGTGTTGTGTTTGTGTTGTGCATGTCTTTATGTTCCATAGATAGATCTACAGTCCGAATCATTGTAACGCTTAATGCATGTCTTTATGTTCCATAGATAGATCTACAGTCCGAATCATTGTAACGCTTAACGCATGTCTTTATGTTCCATAGATAGATCTATGTGTTTGTGTTGTGTGTTTTTGTTTGTGTTGTGTTTGTGTTGTGTTTTTGTTTGTGTTGTTTTTGTGTTTGTGTTTTTGTTTTTGTTGTTTTTGTGTTTGTGTCTTTATGTTCCATATATAGATATACCGTCCGAATCATTGTAACGCTTAGTGCATGTCTTTATGCTCCATAGATAGATCTATCGTCCGAATCATTGTAACGCTTAACGCATGTCTTTATGTTCCGTAGATAAATCTACAGTCCGAATCACTGTAACGCTTAGTGCATGTCTTTATGTTCCATAGATATATCTACAGTCCGAATCATTGTAACGCTTAACGCATGTCTTTATGTTCCATAGATAGATCTACCGTCCGAATCATTGTAACGCTTAACGCATGTCTTTATGTTCCATAGATAGATCTACCGTCCGAATCATTGTAACGCTTAACGCATGTCTCTATGTTCCATAGATAGATCTACAGTCCGAATCATTGTAACGCTTAACGCATGTCTCTATGTTCCATAGATAGATCTACCGTCCGAATCATTGTAACGCTTAACGCATGTCTGTTTTATAGTCCATAGATAAACCAACAGTCCCAATCAATGTAACATTTAACAAATGTATTATAGTTCATAGATAGACCTACAATCCGAATCATTGTAACGCTTAGCGCGTGGCTCGTTCTGTGTCGTCTGATCTGGCTCTATGCTGTTGGTAAAAGCGATTGTTGTTGTGATTGGCAGGTTATCGCTTAAACAAATAAAGCACTATTCCTGGTATTGCGATATGGTAATGGTCATAGCCTGATCTACATTGGAATTGGTCCAAAACACCTGAATAAGATTAGGTAATATTGCATGCTCACTTCTGATAAACTAGAAAGAGTGGAATAAACGATCGCCTATATAACCATACAAACATTATCTTCGTGTGATTGAATGTTTTGCATTCGTATTTTCAGTTGCTGGCTTTCTATTGACACCGGGTTAATATGGGCATTTATTGCTCCTGTGTTCATCATCATTCTGGTAATATATGTTTCCATTACAAAATAGTTTTTCTTATGAACTGTGGTTCATGAGGTGGTGCGTACATGAATATTTGTTATATCAGTTCCATTAATTTGGTAGTCTTAAGTGTAATTGACCACTTACGTTTTCACCACTCGTGTGTGCTACACGTTTTTCTAAATTTGCTTCATGCACTTTGTTATAAATATGAGTGTATTATATACTGATATACTCGATCCTCCGTCTGACACTAATAAAATTAACAGTCTTTCAGATGGGACTTTAAGCTGAGGTTTCGTGTCGGTGCTTTACACCATGAAAGTAAATGAACCAGAGGAGACTCTGGAATGGGTCTCTGTCTGTATCATTGCACTATCCTCAAACAAACTAAAATGACTAATCTCTTCAGAAGGCATCGCTGATATGGGCAACCGGTAGCGATGATAAATAAACGTAAACACAAACAAACTGATATATTGAGCTCCCGTTAACTTTATGTTTAGCACTGGTCTGAGTTATACTGTAATATTATTACTGACTACAATTATGAGTATGCTTATTGTACTAATAACTGATTGTTATTATAATGACAATTGTAATTTGATAGTAATGTGGCTCTCCCGTATGAACTGGTTTAAATATGATGCATGTATGTTCCATTAATGTCAAACCCCTCATGGGGACCTAGACATGTATTCCTGGGCAGGCTTAGACGACCTAAGTGGTTAACCAGTACTAAGCAATGTGTGTGAAGTGCTTTGCTCAATGACACTACATACGTGGCCTGACCGAGTATCGAACCCGGGACTGTTCGATTCCAAATCCGAAGCTCTACCACTGGACCACGGACGCCACGATAGTTATAGTTATAATTCGGGTTTTACGCCTGCATCAGCACCATTTTTGGGCTATATCGCCGGCGCGCAGTTTACCTAACAACACCATTCCTGGGCAGGCTCCAGCGATAAACCAGTACTTTGGTGCACCAACCTTCGTAAGAAACTGCCAACTTTTTCATATAAATGAAACACGGTCTGAGCGGGGCTCGAACCCGTGACCATCAGTTTTGATAGGTTACAGTGTCAGCGACCTTTACCACTCGAACATGGAGGCGGACGCCACGATAGTTACATGCAATAAGAGATACATGTATACGTTATGCCTCGTTGTTAATTTGTGTAAAATGTTGTATTGTTACCTCAGTATTTGATGAGATGAGTGAAAGGAACTGGCTATCAAGAATTTAGTATTTACACTTACACTTTCAGATAAATTGTACCATCATAGGTTTGGTGATCCGAAAAATGTGCGGAACAATTGCTATGTCAAAGAAAACAGACACAGAAAAGGCTAGGTAGATTTTATGAACTCAATGATGTGCGTGCGTGCGTGCGTGCGTGCGTGCTTGCGTGCGTGCGTGCGTGCGTTTAAATCCATACAAATATCGAGCTTTAAATGTTCACAAATGTCCACCTCTCGTCTGTGCAACACTTGATGCACTTTGATTTTCCCCCGTTTATTTATCGTCTCTACCGGTTTCCCATACGATCGACGCCTCCTGAAGAGATTGGTCATTTTAGATTATTGGAGGATAGTGCACTGATATAGATAGAGACCCATTCCAGAGTCTCTTCTGGTTCGTTTAAGTGCATGGTGCACGATACCTCGGTTTAAGTCCCATCTTATAGACTGGCACTT
This sequence comes from Archivesica marissinica, assembly GCA_014843695.1. Lineage (NCBI taxonomy): Eukaryota > Metazoa > Mollusca > Bivalvia > Venerida > Vesicomyidae > Archivesica > Archivesica marissinica. The sequence goes on from CM026392.1 coordinate 2,784,240, forward strand.
TGTTTTAAACAGTAGTGTTTTATGTTCTGTTAGATAAAACTGTAAACTACCATTTTCACAAAATGTAATGTATATGTTATAGATCTAAGTTAATTATTTTTAGGATCGGTATTCGAAGTATATTGGTTTTAATGCCTATTATGGGAGTCACTTGGGTATTTGGAATATTCTCCGTCAATGAACACACAGTCGTTTTCCAGTATTTGTTCGCCATCTTCAACAGTTTGCAGGTACACATTATAGCTTACAAGACATTTCTGAGAATCTGCATTGCTCGGAATAAAGTGCGTATAATAATAGTGTTCTGACATACGTGATGCAAACTACAAAACTCACAAACCTGTGTTTAAAAAAACCAAACTTATATAATACCGTCTAGCTTAAGATGTTATCTAACTCGAATGAAAACGTCTGCTAATTAGCTTAGAATACATACACCGTATAGGGTAGATTCACCAATAGTACAGTACAGAGAAATTAACGTTGTTGTCAATGTTGCAATGTTAGAGATATTGATGATTAGTATAATTTTATTTTAATTTATCCTTGTTACTCAGATTTTGGATGAAAACTTTCATTAATAAATAATACTAGATGAGACCAAGCATGTATACATTTATGTATACATATATTTTAATGAAGAGTGATAATAGAAAGGTGTTAATACGCTTGGTTCGATTTCCTCAGAATGCTTTAAACCATAGAAACTCCATACTGAATGCTATATCTTCTTAATTACACAAAATATCAACTAGAATGTTCATCCTCGTACTAAATTAGAAATCAGTAGCAATACGATATCCTTATTGATCACTTGTTTATTTGAATGTATAAAGTGAATCTAACACAGTTGCAGATAAGGAAATTCCACCCGAGGGCTGAAGATACGTGCGAAGAACGAGGTTCTACCGAACGTGTTCGTGATTTAAAATTAAAATATAATTAAATGATTTAATAAAATGGGTTATAATGCGAGTTATAGGCGACAGTTCCATTTATATTGGTGTGTATTGTGCTTGACTATCTTTTCCCATGAATACGTTCCAGTAGTATTTTCCAATGTAGCATGGTGTGCGATTCGTTAATAGTGGGTTTTTCAATAAATGGCTAATGATATCTTGAATTTGAAAAAAGGTCGTGCGGGGTGAAGGATATGGCTGGAGTTGTTGCAGAGCAGTGAGCGGGGGGACATGCTACAGTTATTTTAGGGGGTATTGCCCTTGGATAAGCTACCTAACGGTATTGAGGTGGTGAACTGGGGTTATCGGAAGAGTGGATATCGTGTACTGAACATATCACGTGCATAAGAACATGTAATTTGCATAGAGCTGTCAAACCGAGGACATATTAGTTATATTACGCATAAACAGTGATTCCTTGGGGAAAGTGTTTGCTTAACAAAGCTTCGTGACGGAGCTAATTAATGGGCCTTGATAACCGTGATTACAGGTATGGGCTAAGGAACGGGTGAATGCAGATAAGTGGAACCTATGTAATTTATTCAATGAGACATTATGTCACGTGTCATATATATGTGCGCCTGTGATGGGCGAGAATGGTGCAATAAAAACGATTATTTGTGCAACTGCGGATTCCTTGAACTAATTTCATATTAGATAGTGCATGGGTTCGATCCTCAGACCGGGAAGTATGTGATATGGCAGGATGGTCGCCATATCTGACAGCTGAGTTTTCTCCGGGTACTCGGGTTTCCTCCCACACGAATTACCACATTTACGCTTTCAATGAGTCAACGAGAGTGATTAATATAAGTTGTTAAAACTTGCTTCACAATCATTGTAAAAGAAATAAAGGTTAAAAAAAAGAGTGTGCATGTATTCGGAATGGCATTGTACTGTATGCGTATTGATATTGTTAATACAACTATAATTATATAAATGCAACGTGAAGTACTGACTGATTATTGAGATCGCCACTATACGAGTTCGTGAGCCCCTGGTGTCGTAGTGTGACACCGGGTAAACATATTGAGCTCACACATTCAATACGGCGCAAAAAGCCTGTCGATAGGTGAGAAATATGTATATGTATATTTTATGACTATGTACTTATGCTTACGTCATGAATAAACTTATCTTCTGTTCTGTTAACCCTGCACACAATTACTTGAACTTTAGATTAAACATATTTTATTCGGATCAAATACATATATACATATATAAACACATTTTTTTATACATTCGAACCGATATGGGTCGAGAAACAAGCTTAAAGCTTATATGAATCCCTTCCCATGTTGGAGTAAGTTTAAATGGTACAAAATGCTTGGCGAATAGTAATGGCGAGTTTATGTGTTCAGTATATATACATTGTAGAGAAACTATTGAATACTTAACAGTATTGGCAAATATTTGGACTTGATTTTGCTAAATGTCCGCATATATTTACAGCATCGCGTTATTGTAATTTTAATGTAGCAATAAGGAAACGTTATATCCAAATATGTAAACTATCAAAAGAGAATCTGGTATTTTCACACGACGGGCCGGGACCAAAACGGAGAGAACCCTCACGTTCACCTAGGTATCGAAACGTTTTGTTGCTGCAATATAGCTCTGGACATTCAGGTAAAGTGTTGTGTTACAGTGTGTAGTGAGATGCTCATCACCAAACAAGAGATTGTTGAGTGTGGCAGCACATGGAAGGTTAGATAGGTGTTGTAGACGTTGATGATTATACCGTGGGCAATGCAGAAGAAAGTAAAAACTTTACTTGAACGTTGCTGCTGTTAAACCCATACTTACTTACTCACTTCTGCCACAAAGTAATCCTAATTATTTCTATGTTCTTTTCAGGGTTTGCTGATCTTTATATTTCACTGTGTTATGAACAGAAAGGTATGTCGCATACTGTTTGCTTTTACTTACTAAATAATGTCTTAATTCGGCCTGGATAGATAATTATATTAACCGTTTACTATTAGCCTTTTATAAACAGGCATTCAAACGAGTTCTTGAATTTCCTGAATGGCTCATCATCCAGATTAGTGGTTATGGGTGATAAAAGGCTCGTTTTGGCGAGAACATATTTTGTTGAGTTAATAATGTTGTTATTGTATATATTTGTAATACACATTTATTATTGAATTATACTGTGTAATATGTATTACATGGTTTGTAGTGCTACATACTTCTCTACATAAGTTGGAATGTTGAAGATAAATATGATATTACTTGAATGGTAGTGCTGGATAAGACTTTCTTAAACCTAGCCACAGTGAGAACTTAGAAACGTGGAGTTAGCATTAGGGTGAAGGTAGCAGTGAGCGGTGTACTGCTATACTGCTGGCAGTTGTGGGCAGTGTAGCCTATTGTTGTGTCGCTAGCAGTGAACAGTGTATTGTTGTGCAGCTAGCAGTGAGCAGTGCATTGTTGTGCATCTAGCAGTGAGTAGTGTATTGTTGTGCCTCTAGCAGTGAGTAGTGTATTGTTGTGCCGCTAGCAGTGAGCAGTGCATTGTTGTGCCTCTAGCAGTGAGTAGTGCATTGTTGTGCCGCTAGCAGTGAGTAGTGCATTGTTGTGCCGCTAGCAGTGAGCAGTGTATTGTTGTGCCGCTAGCAGTGAGCAGTGTATTGTTGTGCTGCTAGCCGTGTGTAGTGTAATCCAGCAATGACCTGACTATTCTAGTAGTGAATGATATGTAAATGCACGTTTTATGTAAAAATAAAAACAAACTTTCAAATTATTTTGAAATATTTTTTCTAAAATGTTTAGTAACCGGAAACATTTAAGCTGTGTTATTCCAGCAATGAACGGTTGCTCGTGTATGTTTGCCAGTTTAGTTGCACTGGTTTTTAAAGTGTTTCAGAATAAAATTCGATAACTATCAGAAACATTAAATAGGCGCGACGTCTGCCGCCCGACCCCCCGCCGACCCCTTCCCCGCCCCCGATCAGAACACGGCGTATCTCTACCTCACTATATATACACTATTATTCAATAACAAAGAACGCAAAGTGTTACATGTGAGGTGGTAGCTGTTTTAGTCGAGACATCCTGCTCACCTAGAGTATATGATTTACCTGTTTCCCAAATTACTTTTAGCTTCATAAGCTGTTTCCCAAATTAAATCCGTTTCAGAAAATGTTTCCCTAATTAAATCCGCTTCAGAAAATGTTTCCCAAATTAAATCCGTTTCAGAAGATGTTTCCCAAATTAAAAAAAACGTTTCAGAAGATGTTTCCAAAATTAAAAAAAACGCTTCAGAAAATGTTTCCCAAATTAAATCCGTTTCAGAAGATGTTTCCCAAATTAAAAAAAACGTTTCAGATGATGTTTCCCAAATTAAAAAAAACGTTTCAGAAGATGTTTCCCAAATTATTTCCGTTTCAGATGATGTTTCCCAAATTATTTCCGTTTCAGAAGATGTTTCCCAAATTATTTCCGTTTCAGAAACCGTTACTGCGCTGTAAACTACATCTCCGCAAGGAGGACCTCTTATCAGATTGATTTACTCCCGAATTGCTCGTCATCAGATTAATATACTTTCAGATTAAAGAAGCATTCCGAAAGCATAGACCCACTTGGCAGTCGACACAAGTGTCGAGTTGCGCAGAAGCTCAAAGCCTTAACACGGTATGACTTATACTTGTATACATGTCCAAATTCAGCACAAATAACTGCTACGATGGTCGCCAGATCGGACAGGTGGGTTTTCTCCGGGTACTCCGGTTTCCTCCCACATGAATGATCACATATACGCTTTCATCCGAGCCAACGTGAGTGATTAATATAAGTTGTTAAAACTTGCTTCACAATCATTGTAAAATAAATAAAGTATATAAAAAAAAAAATAACTGCTTTCCATCTCGAACTAAGGTATTAAATAATATGTCGTAATGAAAACACCATTTAGTGGTAGCCACTGCCTCTGTGGTTGGCAAATGTGTGTAGGTTATGACTGTCATTCAGAAAAATGCTAGGTGCAACACGTTTATGTGCATGCATTCTATTTTTGGTCACAAATATCACCACCATAAACATATGTGGTCGTGTAGTAGAACGCATTGTTCTAGATATCCAAACCATACGCGCAAGAACATCTCTATACAACAATGCGTTTCTGCCATCGGCTCTGAGAGACTGGAACAAACTATCAAATGTACTACAAAATTCACCATCTCTTTCCTCATTCAAATCGCAGCTAAAGAGTGACGTCACAAAATGCCCAAACTATTTTTACTTAGGTGACCGCAAATGGCAAGTCTATCATGCTCGACTCCGTACTAATTGTAGCTCATTAAACCAGCATTTGTTCACAAAAAACATTTCTCCATCACCACTCTGCCAATGTGGTCTTCCTGAGAGTAATCATCATTTCTTCTTTGAATGTGTCTACTACAATGACATCAGAGTTCGTCTCTTAGCAACTACTTCTAAATATTGTACCATAACACTATACACTCTATTACACGGAGACCGGAACCTTAGCGATGACCTCAACGCACACATATTTGAAGCAGTCCAAAACTACATCCGGGAAAGCAGACGATTTTCATGAGCATCTGTTCACTAAATGTAGCAAGTTTGCTTCTCCCATTGAACTATCCGAATGATTACATGTTCCTCCATCTTCTATCCTTTTGCTATCTTCTCAGTCAATCTTAATTTCAACTTACTAATTTAATTACTATGTGTATTTCTATCACCTTAATAATCTCATTATATTATTGAGATTATAGTTTACAGTTCATGGTTAATATAATTTTATCTTATCTTTATCGAATTGCAATTATAGTTCATATACGATTAAAACGCTGTCATACTGTAATTACAATATACATCTAAATATAGAGAAGACCTCTATAAGCTATAGCTTTCGGTTCTAATCCTTTTTCATACATGTATGTAAATATTTGTGTAAATTGTACATTTGTATATGTTATATCATTGTTTGAAATAAACTATGTTTAAACTAAACTAGAACTCGCCTTTCATTGATATCAGCAGAGCCGCTGGTTCGCTCCCTGACAAATGATAGATGATGATATGTGAGATAGCTGTCAATCACTTATGAAGGTAGTGTACATCCAGGAAATGTGGATTGTCTTCTCCACTATAATACACTGGCTGTGTATGAAAATACTCGATAATGACGAGCCGTCTCATCAGGATCTGCACTATTTGCCAGTAATGTTACTTTTGTTAGACCAAATAACCCATTTTTATAAATGAACTGACCCAAATGTAATGTTCTTATTAATGTATTGGTCTAAATATTCTAAAAATATCATGCACCAGTCCATGTCAGTTACTTGGAGTTGAATGGGTTAATGATGCTAGTGCATATACCCCACATAGTACAGTAGCCAAGTGAGTGGACGTAAATATAGTCCGCCTATTTAACATTGTATAAATATGTTTATATATTTTTAGACGGCTCAAGCCACACAGGTATCTACATGTGTGTGAGAATAAAAGATGGGACATTGTGTACTTACGTGAATATAAAACAAGTACTGAAACGTGACAACTACTTTTATTTACTGTTAATATGTAGGCCTATATATAGTAAAGAAATCATACACAAATAGGCAGCTTTATTATACTGTCAGAATAATGTTATGCAATAGTAGGACTTCCATAGACAGGTAAATTATAGATTATATGAGAACGATAAGCATACATAACTGTGGATTGGTTGCAGTAGTATAACAGTTATTAACGTATTGCTATACGCTACTATGGCCCAACGATAAAGTGTTATTTACAAGCATTAATATAAATAGGTTTGGAATAAGCCACATCAATACGTATTAATGGATCGGGATAATTTTATTTTAACGGTACCTGGTGAAATTCAAATAATTGCAAACCATTTGATTTTGTTTTGTAAATTGATTATCTTAGTTGCAAATTGCTTCCATCTGATGGAATCGTTAAATAAATTCTTTAAATCGTTATTATACGCACAGAGCATCCTCTTCTACCAGAAGTAAAATGTGTTTGAATCGTTATTTTGATACAATATTGAATTGAAGTGTTCATGTGCATGCTATTATCCTGGAACATACTATACTAATTAAAACAGATTATTTATGGAGATGTATGGACTTCATATGAGCACGTGTACGCTTGTTATGTGGATCCGTGTGCAGTATGCGGGGAGGAGCCCACTGAGACTGGCTGGTTGGGCTTAACTAGCACAACGCGTTCTTGATTATATATTAAGAAGATTAGTCTGCGACAGTCATTGCGCGCTTTCGAATATCCAACTATCTTTCTAAGTTTCTAGTTTACTATATTGCTTATATTTCGTTTTGAACAAGCAATTGACAACAGATACTTGTAAAAAGTCACCAATGAATACAGATCCCAGATGCTCTCTCTTCATTCGAAGAAATTGCCCACTGGTTCGCATATTCATAGCAACTGAACATATTAATACTGAAGTAGATTAGTGTGACAATGCACGATTCAAGTTATGACTAGTAATATATACAGGTATTTGAAGTCTAATACAGATGTGTTGGTTGGGCTATTCCACCGATTCCCGTTAGCGGTCTGTACTGTGTGCGTTTTCTATGGGCCTACGTGTACGTGCGCATATGAAGTCTTAGCATCTATAACATCATAATTATTAAAGCCCCAATATGATTTTAGTTAGAAAATGCTGAACATCGAGATGTTCTAAGGAGCGGGAAATTGTGATTTACGATAAATGTCATATAAATCCATTTTTCGATAATAACTTATACATAATTTTAATACAAATTTAAGAGCTGGCCAAAAATGAACTAGTTATTTTAAATTATTAATTTTAAAAATTATCTCCCTTTATGAATACTATTTTACAAAATCAGTAATAACTTTGTAAATGGTGGCTTGCCTTTCTCCCTTTTATCCGCAAATGACATATACGAGTTTGTGAACAACTATAGATTTTACTTTCGGCTTGCTACATGTTGTTTTTCTTAATAACTAAGCCATGCACAGGCATACATTATCCTTTTTTGATAGACAATATTCACTCACGTGCACAAATTGAACAGTACTGCGATGTTGCTAAGCACATCATTAAAGAAATAAACATTTACTTGACTCACTTCGAAAAATAGTGGTAAATTGTAGAAGAGTATAATTATACCGTAGTGAGGAAGCAGGATATCTTTTGGACAGTAGGTCTATTTGTATGTGTATGCACGAGTGAGTGTTGTTTGTCGAATCCCTCATTCAATACTAGACTATTCTGCTCAACTATCACGGATGAACATTCTGTTCGTCTATATAATTATAACTTTAAGCATCATGTTTTTGTTTTGTGCTGTTACTTTTTTTGAAACAATGACTTTTTATGTATACTTATACGCTTGTAAGTAATACACACGTGTGTGTGTGTACCGGGTAAATGTATAACCGCCTTATAAGTGCAGATATTGAGTTTTCCGATCGATTTAATTTGTAGGACCGCCGATATTAAAATATTGATTGTAAATATAAAAAGTATGTACACGTAAGAGAACAGTATGCATGCATTTTGTGCATACATGTAAGCATACGTCTGTATACAATATATCATAGTTGCGGTCAGACAATTATTGTGTACCCATTTTGTGTGCATGTTTGCGTACGTATGCCCGCATTTGTGTTGCGGATGTATGCCTGTGTTTTCATGTTAGTATATGATGTATATGTATACAATATGTGCGTGTGTATGTATGTATGTATGTATGTATGTATGTATATATGTTATGTATTAATATATGTATATATGTGTGTATGCGTGCGTGTGTATGTGTGTACATATGTACGTGTGGTGTATGCATATATGTATGTATGTGTGTGTATGCATGCGTGCGTGCGTGTGTATATGTATATTTATATACAGCTACAGCTAGCTGTAAAAATGTTATATACAAGCGTTGACTATTTTGCTGTTTTCTCAACTTTTACTGTTCAAATAGGTGATTTACCGTATATTCTGCATATACATTTTCTGATCCATTGTATTACAATATATTCGTTTCACGACCTTTTATGAATATATTTACGAATTTCAAATGAAATCTCATAATTTACTTAGTTTGATCGTTTCATATTTGTTACTTAGATCATTCTCTTATAACATAATATGAAGTCCTTAATATGCACACCTAATGTTAGGGGACTTAGAAATATGCGAAAAAGACTAGAAGTATTTTCAATATGCCTTTTGCAAGAGACCCACTCAACTAATGATATTATTAACAAATGGAAGTCAGACTGGAAAGGTGATGCTTACTTTAGTGGTACAAAATCTAATAGTGAAGGCGTAGCGATACTTCTTAACTTATCTGGGCTCTCATCAGTTTTAAATTTTACTGAAATAATAAAACGCCGATTAATTGCATTAGAACTTAAGATAAATGAACAAGAATTTACTATAATAAATATATATGGTCCGAACAATGATGATATCAATGTCTTTTAGAACTAGAAGGTTTTTTACATACAAACAACGATAAAAATTATATAATAGGAGGCGACTATAATACAGTGTTAAATATAAGTTTGGACAAAAAGAATGGCCGACAGGACACACATACTAAATGTAGAAATAAATTAAGCAATATAATTCAGCATTTTAATTTAACATATTACAATCAATCGTCCTTACAATATACATGGCACTCGAGTACTAAACCTCCGATATTTAGCAGACTCGATTACTTGTTAGTGTATGAACATTTTGCAACATTATAAAGGGATGTAACATAAAACCCGGATATAAGACTGATCATTCGATAGTCTTATTTACCACCAGCTTCATAGATCAAGAAAGAGGACCAGGACAATTTAAAGTTAACAATAGTGTGTTGCTTATCAATGAATACCAGAATATTATAAAGACTAGTATAATGGAAGCAGTTCAATTCAATCATGGAGCTAATCCAAATGTGTTATGGGAATTGATTAAAGGTAATATACGAAATGTCACAATAAAATATGATACTCGTAAGAAAAAACTAGGCACAAAAGAGGAATACAACTTAATTAATGAAATAGATGAAAATGAAAATATACTAAAAACTTCAAACACAAATATGGAACAAAATCAAAATCAAAAGCTTTACATATTGAACGAAATGAAAAAAATACAAAATAATTTGCTAACTTGGAGAAAAAATATGCGGAAAAGAAAAATATTATAAAATTGTTTGTAGATGAAAATGAAATTGTGGATCCCAAAATCATCTTAAATGAAGAAGTGGCATTTTACAAGAATCTTTATAAAAAACGCGATATAGCATCATCAAATATAAATTTCTTTACTCAGTCAGCAAATAAGTTGCCACAGAATGATAGTCTAAATTGCGTGGGTTCATTAAATGAATACGAGTGTTCAAAATCATTACTGGAAATGAAAAATAATACAAGTCCTGGTTCGGACGGGTTGACTACTGAATTCTATCAAATATTCTGGAATGATTTAAAACAATATTATATTAAATCAATTAATTATTCATTCTGTACTGGGGAGGTAACTGCCCTCCAAAAACAAATTATTATAACAGTATTACCAAAAGCAGGAAAAGACCATACTTTACTATCAAACTGGCGTCCAATTAGTCTCCTTAACATAGATTATAAAATTGCCTCAAAAACAATAGCTAATAGAATGAAAAATGTTTTACCACAAATTATAAGTCCAGAACAAACAGGTTTCACGAAAGGCCGTTATATTGGTGAAAATGTTCGTTTAATATTTGACATTATAGAATGTCTTGAAGATAAAAACCTTCCTGACATCCTATTCTTCTCAGATTACGAAAAGGCATTTGATAGTCTCAGCTACGACTTCATAATTAAATGCCTACATCATTTTAACTTTGGAGATAAAATAATCAAGTGGGTAAAATTATTCTACAATAATGTAAATAGTGTAATAATCAATAACGGCCATATGTCAGAATCCTTTCAGTTTGAAAGAGGAGTAAGACACGGTTGTCCTTTATTATCGTCGCTTTTTATTATCTGTATGGAAGTATTATCCAACGTAATTGCAAATGATAGTGGTATTAAAGGCATTACAATAAAAAATAAAGAAATAAAACAAACGCTTTTCGCAGATGATGCTACACACGTCAATAATGGTGAAAAAGAATCATTTGAACGTTTAATAGAGGTCATAAATGAATTTGGAACGGCCTCAGGCCTAAATCTTAACACTTCTAAATCATCAGTTCTCAGAATTGGTTCATTAAAAAATTCAAACATAAGGAATAGCGAAAATAAAACATTTGTCTGGTAAATCAAAATGCAAAAGCTCTGGGAATGGTCTTCAGCACAAATAAAGAACTTAACATTAAATTAAATTTAGAACCAAAACTACAAGAATTTAAAAACTGTTTAAAACAATGGCAACGCTGCAAATTAACACTTCTAGGTAAGGTTACTGTAATCAAGACCTTTGCATTACCAAAATTAGTATATCGATTTACTGTTTTACCTAACCCATCTGAAACTATAATAAAAGACATTAATAAATCCTTTTCTATGGGAATGCAAACCGGAAAAAATTAAACGAAATGTGTTGAAACAACAGTATGAAAAAGGGGGTTTAAAGGTAACTGATATCCAAGCCTTTCTTTAATCAATTAAAGAATGTTGGATGAAGAGATTTTTAGATAAAGACAATAAAGGGTTATGGAAATGTTTCTTTGAAACACATCTTCAAATATGTGGAGGAGGTTTTATCATTCAATGTAACATGTCATCAGTAGATATTAATAAAAAAGCGCAGTAAAATGAGTTTTTGAGAGACTTTTTGTATGCATGGTTGAAAGTAAGCTCTGATTTTGTTAAAAACAACGACTCTATAAGGAAGCATATTATATGGAATAACTCGGATATAAAAATGGAGGGAAATACGTTATATATGAAACAATGGTATGATCGAGGAATAAAATACATAGATCAAGTATACGACTTTCGAAATAATAAATTCTTTACATTTAATGAAGCTAAAATATTATTTGATATGAATGCAGATCAGTTTCTAAATTACTTGAAAGTGATTAAAAGTATAATGATGAATTATATAACTTTTTTAAATCTTAACATTATAACACGAGTCAGGAAAGAGACATTATTAGACAAATTATGATAATCGAAGAACCCAAATCAACTTAAAGTAAAGAATCTATAGCATTAGAAACTAAGTGGACTATTATGTTTCCAAATCACACCCTTAATGAAGCGGATTTACTCCCTAACATTCGGAGCTACTATAGCTACTACATTAAGAAGTGTTCAATACCGTTTTCTGATGTGGCTTCTCCCAACAAATACATACTTGTATAGATGTAAACTAACGTCAACCAATATATGTGATTTTTGTTGCATGAATGTAGAACGTATCGAACATCTGTTTTGGGAATGTTCATACATCCAAGAATTATGGAATAATCTGTCCCAATTCCTAAAATCCAAAAATGTAGATAATGTGTTTAATCTAGCGGACATAAGTTTTGGTAGAACTGAAAATTCAAAATCGAATAGATGTATAAATTACTTAATTATTTTGTGCAAATACTATATTGTTAAAATGAAATATAGGAAAGCGAGTCCACGTTTTTAGCATTTTATAGACTACCTTGATATACGGATCACACTGGAAAAGGCAATAGCACTAGAAAGAAACAAATTGGAACAACATAATATGAAATGGTCAAATTTTCTTTAATAATATATTATCCCCGAAATAACCGACAAATACATTTAGTATGATAACATGGAAACGATTATAAAAAATGTACTACATTCTCTTCCTTTTTACACTTTTTCTCTTTTTCTTTCATCCTATAACCCTTACCTTAAAGCATTTTTGGTCATTTTTTGTCGGGGTAAAATTATTATCGCCCAAAATTATTTTCTTACATACATGAAATACATTACATTGACAACAGATCTACATGTATTTGTTTTACTTTAAACATCACTTGATGCATGTGTAAATATATGCATAATATGTATATAAAAATGTATGTATGTCATGTATGTATGAAAAATAAATGAGGTTACCCGATACAGTGTAGCTATGTAATATATCGTTCATACAACCAATAACATTAGTTAGGTAATATATCGTACATACAACCAATAACATTGTAGCTATGTAATATATCGTTCATACAACCAATAACATTGTAGCTATGTAATATATCGTTCATACAACCAATAACAATGTAGCTATGTAATATATCGTTCATACAACCAATAACATTGTAGCTATGTAATATATCGTTCATACATACAACCAATAACAGTGTAGCTATGTAAAATATCATCCATGCAACCAATAACAGTGTAGCTATGTAATATATCATTCATACAACCAATAACATTGTAGCTAGGTAATATATCATTCATACAACCAATAACATGGTAGCTATGTAATATATCATTCATACAACCAATAACATTGTAGCTATGTACTATATCGTTCATACAACCAATAACAATGTAGCTATGTAATATATCGTTCATAGAACCAATAACAGTGTAGCTATGTAATAATCATTCATACAACCAATAACATTGTAGCTATGTAATATATCGTTCATACAACCAATAACATTGTAGCTATGTAATATATCGTTCATACAACCAATAACAATGTAGCTATGTAATATATCGTTCATACAACCAATAACATTGTAGCTATGTAATATATCGTTCATACAACCAATAACATTGTAGCTATGTAATATATCGTTCATACAACCAATAACATTGTAGCTATGTAATATATCGTTCATACAACCAATAACATTGTAGCTATGTAATATATCGTTCATATAACCAATAACATTGTAGCTATGTAATATATCGTTCATATAACCAATAACATTGTAGCTATGTAATATATCGTTCATATAACCAATAACATTGTAGCTATGTAATATATCGTTCATATAACCAATAACATTGTAGCTATGTAATATATCGGTCATACAACCAATACCATTGTAGCTATGTAATATATCGTTCATATAACCAATAACATTGTAGCTATGTAATATATCGTTCATACAACAAATAACATTGTAGCTATGTAATATATCGTTCATATAACCAATAACATTGTAGCTATGTAATATATCGTTCATATAACCAATAACATTGTAGCTATGTAATATATCGTTCATACAACCAATAACATTGTAGCTATGTAATATATCGTTCATATAACCAATAACATTGTAGCTATGTAATATATCGTTCATATAACCAATAACATTGTAGCTATGTAATATATCGTTCATACAACCAATAACATTGTAGCTATGTAATATATCGTTCATACAACCAATAACAATGTAGCTATGTAATATATCGTTCATATAACCAATAACATTGTAGCTATGTAATATATCGTTCATACAACCAATAACATTGTAGCTATGTAACGTATCGTTCATATAACCAATAACATTGTAGATATGTAATATATCGTTCATATAACCAATAACATTGTAGCTATGTAATATATCGTTCATACAACCAATAACAATGTAGCTATGTAATATATCATTCATACAACCAATAACAATGTAGCTATGTAATATATCGTTCATACAACCAATAACATTGTAGCTATGTAATATATCGTTCATACAACCAATAACATTGTAGCTATGTAATATATCGTTCATACAACCAATAACATTAGCTATGTAATATATCGTTCATACAACCAATAACAGTAGCTATGTAATATATCGTTCATACAACCAATAACATTGTAGCTATGTAATATATCATTCATACAACCAATAACATTGTAGCTATGTAATATATCATTCATACAACCAATAACATTGTAGCTATGTAATATATCGTTCATACAACCAATAACATTGTAGCTATGTAATATATCGTTCATACAACCAATAACAATGTAGCTATGTAATATATCGTTCATAGAACCAATAACAGTGTAGCTATGTAATATATCGTTCATACAACCAATAACATTGTAGCTATGTAATATATCGTTCATACAACCAATAACATTGTAGCTATGTAATATATCGTTCATACAACCAATAACAATGTAGCTATGTAATATATCGTTCATACAACCAATAACAATGTAGCTATGTAATATATCGTTCATACAACCAATAACAATGTAGCTATGTAATATATCATTCATACAACCAATAACATTGTAGCTATGTAATATATCGTTCATACAACCAATAACATTGTAGCTATGTAATATATCGTTCATATAACCAATAACATTGTAGCTATGTAATATATCGTTCATATAACCAATAACATTGTAGCTATGTAATATATCGTTCATATAACCAATAACATTGTAGCTATGTAATATATCGTTCATATAACCAATATCATTGTAGCTATGTAATATATCGGTCATACAACCAATACCATTGTAGCTATGTAATATATCGTTCATATAACCAATAACATTGTAGCTATGTAATATATCGTTCATACAACAAATAACATTGTAGCTATGTAATATATCGTTCATATAACCAATAACATTGTAGCTATGTAATATATCGTTCATATAACAAATAACATTGTAGCTATGTAATATATCATTCATACAGCCAATAACATTGTAGCTATGTAATATATCGTTCATATAACCAATAACATTGTAGCTATGTAATATATCGTTCATATAACCAATAACATTGTAGCTATGTAATATATCGTTCATACAACCAATAACATTGTAGCTATGTAATATATCGTTCATACAACCAATAACAATGTAGCTATGTAATATATCGTTCATATAACCAATAACATTGTAGCTATGTAATATATCGTACATACAACCAATAACAATGTAGCTATGTAATATATCGGTCATACAACCAATAACATTGTAGCTATGTAATATATCGTTCATATAACCAATAACATTGTAGCTATGTAATATATCGTTCATACAACAAATAACATTGTAGCTATGTAATATATCGTTCATATAACCAATAACATTGTAGCTATGTAATGTATCGTTCATATAACAAATAACATTGTAGCTATGTAATATATCGTTCATAAAACCAATAACATTGTAGCTATGTAATATATCGTTCATATAACCAATAACATTGTAGCTATGTAATATATCGTTCATACAACCAATAACATTGTAGCTATGTAATGTATCGTTCATATAACCAATAACATTGTAGATATGTAATATATCGTTCATATAACCAATAACAGTGTAGCTATGTAATATATCGTTCATACAACCAATAACAATGTAGCTATGTAATATATCATTCATACAACCAATACCAATGTAGCTATGTAATATATCGTTCATACAACCAATAACAATGTAGCTATGTAATATATCATTCATACAACCAATAACAGTGTAGCTATGTAATATATCGTACATATAACCAATAACAATGTAGCTATGTAATATATCGTTCATACAACCAATAACATAGCTATGTAATATATCGTACATAAAACCAATAACAGTGTAGCTATGTAATATATCATTCATACAACCAATAACATTGTAGCTATGTAATATATCATTCATGCAACCAATAACATTGTAGCTATGTAATATATCATTCATACAACCAAAACATTGTAGCTATGTAATATATCGTTCATACAACCAATAACAATGTAGCTATGTAATATATCGTTCATACAACCAATAACATTGTAGCTATGTAATATATCGTTCATACAACCAATAACATTGTAGCTATGTAATATATCGTTCATACAACCAATAACATTGTAGCTATGTAATATATCGTTCATACAACCAATAACAATGTAGCTATGTAATATATCGTTCATACAACCAATAACAATGTAGCTATGTAATATATCATTCATACAACCAATAACATTGTAGCTATGTAATATATCATTCATACAACCAATAACATTGTAGCTATGTAATATATCGTTCATATAACCAATAACATTGTAGCTATGTAATATATCGTTCATATAACCAATAACATTGTAGCTATGTAATATATCGTTCATATAACCAATAACATTGTAGCTATGTAATATATCGTTCATATAACCAATAACATTGTAGCTATGTAATATATCGGTCATACAACCAATACCATTGTAGCTATGTAATATATCGTTCATATAACCAATAACATTGTAGCTATGTAATATATCGTTCATACAACAAATAACATTGTAGCTATGTAATATATCGTTCATATAACCAATAACATTGTAGCTATGTAATATATCGTTCATATAACAAATAACATTGTAGCTATGTAATATATCATTCATACAGCCAATAACATTGTAGCTATGTAATATATCGTTCATATAACCAATAACATTGTAGCTATGTAATATATCGTTCATATAACCAATAACATTGTAGCTATGTAATATATCGTTCATACAACCAATAACATTGTAGCTATGTAATATATCGTTCATACAACCAATAACAATGTAGCTATGTAATATATCGTTCATATAACCAATAACATTGTAGCTATGTAATATATCGTTCATACAACCAATAACATTGTAGCTATGTAACGTATCGTTCATATAACCAATAACATTGTAGATATGTAATATATCGTTCATATAACCAATAACATTGTAGCTATGTAATATATCGTTCATATAACCAATAACATTGTAGATATGTAACATATCGTTCATACAACCAATAACATTGTAGCTATGTAACATATCGTTCATACAACCAATAACATTAGCTAGGTAATATCTCGTACATACAACCAATAACAATGTAGCTATGTAATATATCGTTCATACAACCATTAATATTGTTGCTATGTAACATATCGTTCATACATCCAATAACAGTGTAGCTATGTAATATATCATTCATACAACCAATAACAATGTAGCTATGTAATATATCGTTCATACAACCATTAATATTGTAGCTATGTAATATATCGTTCATACAACCAATAACAATGTAGCTATGTAATATATCGTTCATACAACCAATAACAGTGTAGCTATGTAATATATCGTTCATACAACCAATAACAATGTAGCTATGTAATATATCATTCATACAACCAATAACTTTGTAGCTATGTAATATATCATTCATACAACCAATAACATTGTAGCTATGTAATATATCGTTCATATAACCAATAACATTGTAGCTATGTAATATATCGTTCATATAACCAATAACATTGTAGCTATGTAATATATCGTTCATATAACCAATAACATTGTAGCTATGTAATATATCGTTCATATAACCAATAACATTGTAGCTATGTAATATATCGTTCATACAACCAATACCATTGTAGCTATGTAATATATCGTTCATATAACCAATAACATTGTAGCTATGTAATATATCGTTCATACAACAAATAACATTGTAGCTATGTAATATATCGTTCGTATAACCAATAACATTGTAGCTATGTAATATATCGTTCATATAACAAATAACATTGTAGCTATGTAATATATCGTTCATATAACCAATAACATTGTATATATGTAATATATCGTTCATACAACCAATAACAGTGTAGCTATGTAATATATCGTTCATACAACCAATAACAATGTAGCTATGTAATATATCATTCATACAACCAATAACATTGTAGCTATGTAATATATCGTTCATACAACCAATAACAGTGTAGCTATGTAATATATCGTTCATACAACCAATAACATTGTAGCTATGTAATATATCGTACATACAACCAATAACAGTGTAGCTATGTAATATATCATTCATACAACCAATAACATTGTAGCTAGGTAATATCTCGTACATACAACCAATAACAGTGTAGCTATGTAATATATCATTCATACAACCAATAACATTGTAGCTATGTAATATATCGTTCATACAACCAATAACAATGTAGCTATGTAATATATCGTTCATACAACCATTAATATTGTAGCTATGTAATATATCGTTCATACAACCAATAACAATGTAGCTATGTAATATATCGTTCATACAACCAATAACAGTGTAGCTATGTAATATATCGTTCATACAACCAATAACAATGTAGCTATGTAATATATCGTTCATACAACCAATAACAGTGTAGCTATGTAATATATCATTCATACAACCAATAACATTAGTTAGGTAATATCTCGTACATACAACCAATAACAATGTAGCTTTGTAATATATCATTCATACAACCAATAACAGTGTAGCTATGTAATATATCGTACATATAACCAATAACAATGTAGCTATGTAATATATCATTCATGCAACCAATAACAGTGTAGCTATGTAATATATCGTACATATAACCAATAACAGTGTAGCTATGCAATATATCATTCATACAACCAATAACATTGTAGCTATGTAATATATCGTTCATACAACCAATAACAATGTAGCTATGTAATATATCGTTCATAGAACCAATAACAGTGTAGCTATGTAATATATCATTCATACAACCAATAACATGGTAGCTATGTAATATATCATTCATACAACCAATAACATTATAGCTATGTAATATATCGTTCATACAGCCAATAACATTGTAGCTATGTAATATATCGTTCATACAACCAATAACAGTGTAGCTATGTAATATATCGTTCATACAACCAATAACATTGTAGCTATGTAATATATCGTTCATACAACCAATAACAGTGTAGCTATGTAATATATCGTTCATACAACCAATAACAATGTAGCTATGTAATATATCATTCATACAACCAATAACAATGTAGCTATGTAACATATCGTTCATACAACCAATAACAATGTAGCTATGTAATATATCATCCATACACCCAATAACAATGTAGCTATGTAATATATCGTTCATACAACCAATAACACTAGCTAGGTAATATCTCGTACATACAACCAATAACAATGTAACTATGTAATATATCATTCATACAACCAATACCATTGTAGCTATGTAATATATCGTTCATACAACCAATACCACTGTAGTTATGTAATATATCATTCATACAACCAATAACAGTGTAGCTATGTAATATATCATTCATACAACCAATAACAGTGTAGCTATGTAATATATCATTCATACAACCAATAACAGTGTAGCTATGTAATATTGTCACAGAATGACACTAGGGCCAGCTTCTCTCAGGGTCACGGATACCAGGATCAAGTATATGCACACAGACTAAGTAGATATACAAATTTTAATATACATCAAACAACACTAGCAACAAAGACAATGTGTGGTAGGAGACGTATGTTTGTCCGTAGTTTGGCTCCTCACCGATGATGGCTTCACTTCCGGTATAGAGTCCGGTCTTCGGCTGGTAGTGCCGTTAATTGATGTAACAGTTAGAGATCTAACTATCTGCCGTTCCACACTCGGCTTTAACTTTAGGCTATAATACACCTATTTAAATATTGGCACGGATGGTCATCACAGTGCTATATAATGCACACTTTAAAATATGGCAAGTATTGCCGTCACAGTGGTATAATGCACACTTCAAAGATTTACAATGCACAATATCATTAACTCCCTACGTCCTAAGGACCCGATCAACTGACGGCGGACTCGATGCAGTACAGCTACCGCTAACCGCTGACACTCTACAGTATATGGACGTCACCAGCTCACGCCGGCAAACTATCCCAGTCGGCTCGTGCCCCAGCTTGTTATCTTGATCGTTCCGAACAGGATCTACGCCCCTGAGCTACACCTCTCACGGCTCAGGCATGAAGCGACTACAACAATAACAAATATAATACCCTTGTGCTACGTCAATCTACTCAGCTATTATTACCACCTTATATTATAACATTGTGGTACATCAACAAGACAATAGTTACCATAATGCTTGGACATAGATACACACACGTCTATGTAGAATCAATACACATGGTGACCTTCATGGTCTAAATATACAATGACTCCGTACCCATCATGACCTCATATGGTATATCGATATATATACAAACTTAGAACCACTCAATACCTATTACCCCGCTCCTGCAATTTGAGCGTACCTGCCACCCCTTTCAAAACGGGATTTTCCCTTATACGTGATATATAATAATACACCACTGTCCTTTATCTAGTATAGATACATTCATCCCAATTTATGACAAATCACTGAATAAATGTTTCAATGGTACGACACAATGCTCTGAAATCCATTGATAAAGAGGCCCTACACATTAGTTAAAATGGTCACTTTCATATTGATACAAATATATCATTCATACAACCAATAACATTGTATCTGTGTAATATATCATTATTACAACTAATAACAAGATTCACGTTACATTGTAATTATGCAAGAAATGTATGCTTTGCATAACCAATATTATAGTGGATAAGAATAAATATGTGTACTCGAACTGTGAGACCTATGTTATTTGATATATATGTTATGCTTTTATGACTTTATTAAAGAATATTCTACATAAATTAATAGTTTGCTATGTTTGGATCTGATGGCACACAGGTTAAATATGTTATGTAACAAACAATATGAAATCTCAATATGTGCACCTAGACCAGATAACTAGGTTGGTGCAATCTCAATATGCGCAACTATGCCAGATAACTAGGTTGGTGCAATCTCAATATGCGCAACTAGGCCAGATAACTAGGTTGGTGCAAAATCAATATACGCAACTAGGTTGGTGCAATCTAAATATACGCAACTAGGCCAGATAACTAGGTTGGTGCAATCTCAATATGCGCAACTAGGTCAGATAACTAGGTTGGTGCAAAATCAATATACGCAACTAGGCCAGACAACTAGGTTGGTGCAATCTAAATATACGCAACTAGGTCAGATAACTAGGTTGATGCAATCTAAATATGCGCAACTAGATCAGATAACTAGGTTGGTGCAATCTCAATATATGCAACTAGACCAGATAACTAGGTTGGTGCAATCTCAATATGCACAACTAGGTCAGATAACTAGGTTGATGCAATCTCAATATGCGCAACTAGGCCAGGTAACTAGGTTGGTGCAATCTAAATATGCACAACTAGGCCAGAAAACTAGGTTGTTGCAATCTAAATATGCGCAACTAGGCCAGATAACTAGGTTGGTGCAATCTCAATATGCGCAACTAGGTCAGATAACTAGGTTGGTGCAACATCAATATACGCAACTAGGCCAGACAACTAGGTTGGTGCAATCTAAATATACGAAACTAGGTCAGATAACTAGGTTGGTACAATCTAAATATGCGCACCTAGACCTGATAACTAGGTTGGTGCAATCTCAATATACGCAACTAGACAAGATAACTAGGTTGGTGCAATCTCAATATGCACAACTAGGTCAGATAACTAGGTTGGTGCAAAATCAATATACTCAACTAGGCCAGACAACTATGTTGGTGCAATCTAAATATACGCAACTAGGCAAGATAACTAAGTTGATGCAATCTCTATATACGCAACTAGGCTAGATAACTAGGTTGATTCAATCTCAATATGCGCAACTAGGCCAGATAACTAGGTTGGTGCAATCTAAATATGCACAACTAGGCCAGATAACTAGGTTGTTGCAATCTCAATATGCACAACTAGGCCAGATAACTAGGTTGGTGAAATCTCAATATGAGCAACTAGACCAGATAACTAGGTTGGTGAAATCTCAATATGCGCAACTAGGCCAGATAACTAGGTTGGTGCACTTTCAATATACGCAACTAGACAAGATAACTAGGTTGGTGCAATCTCAAAATGCGCAACTTGACCAGATAAACTAGGTTGGTGAAATCTCAATATGCGCAAATATGTCAGATAACTAGGTTGGTGCAATCTCGATATGCGCAACTAGGCCAGATAACTAGGTTGGTGAAATCTCGATATGCGCAACTAGGCCAGATAACTAGGTTGGTGCAATCTCGATATGAGCAACTAGGCCAGATAACTAGGTTGGTGAAATCTAAATATGCGCAACTAGGCCAGATAACTAGGTTGGTGAAATCTCAATGTTCGCAACTAGACCAGATAACTAGGCTGGTGCAATCTCAATATGCGCAACTAGACCAGATAACTAGGTTGGTGCAATCTCAATATGCGCAACTAGGTCAGATAACTAGGTTGGTGCAAAATCAATATACGCAACTAGGCCAGACAACTATGTTGGTGCACTCTCAATATACGCAACTCGGCAAGATAACTAGGTTGATGCAATCTCTATATACGCAACTAGGCTAGATAACTATGTTGATGCAATCTCAATATGCGCAACTAGGCCAGATAACTAGGTTGGTGCAATCTCAATATGCGCAACTAGGCCAATAACTAGTTTGGTGCATCTCAATATGCGCAAAGGTCAGATAACTAGGTTGGTGCAAAATCAATATACGCAACTAGGCCAGACAACTATGTTGGTCACTCCAATATACGCAACTCGGCAAGATAACTAGGTTGATGCAATCTTATCGCAACTACTAGATAACTATGTGATGCAATCTCAATATGCGCAACTAGGCCAGATAACTAGGTTGGTGCAATCTCAATATGCGCAACTAGGCCAGATAACTAGTTTGGTGAAATCTCAATATGCGCAACTAGACCAGATAATTAGGTTGGTGAAATCTCAATATGCGCAAATATTATTTATAGGAAAAAACCGCAGTAGAAGTAAAACCAGGAGAACTCCACAGAATCAGAGAACACAAGCGCGTGTAAATACCGGTGGAAAAACCAGTGTTAAAAATAACAATCCAGGTATGCAGGGTCAATCGGGGAACAAGAAACTAGCAAACAACTGCGGGGAATCCCACAGTTCAGAGCAGAAGGGCGACGAGAAACCGACCAGCACAACTCATCTGCCCCCTACGTCACAGCGTACGACAACCAATTGCAATACAGTACATGAACAAATATAGGCTAGCGTAGACGAGAATGGGGTCAAGTTTTGTTTATTAAATGTGCAAGGGTTGGTCGGTAGGAGATTCAATAAACTAGACAGTAACGAAATGAAAACTTTATTTAAAGAGAATGACATCTTATTATTTACGGAGACATGGTCTAACAGTTTATATAATTATAATGTACAGGATTTTCATTGATATTCAGTACATAGAAAACATAAATCAAAGGGTGCTAAGCGTGACAGTGGCGGAGTAATTATTTATATACATGATAAATTTAAAACTCATATTGAGTTCGTTAAAAGCTCTAAAGATTGTATTTTGTGGCTTAAGATAAGTGGTAATTTATTTCAGCTTGATAATGATTTGCTCTTATGCTTAGCATATAATACACCACGAGGTAGTACACGAGAAGTTTTTGATGATCAGTCTATTTTTGATAAAATAAACAATATGTTACAGTTGGAAATTACTCATGGAAAAGATTGTCATTTTATTATTTCTGCAGATTTTAACTCAAGGATTGGGACAAAACCAGACTTTGTAGAGAATGAAAGCTTACATTTAATAAATATTTTATTGGACAAGATGATTTTCTACACCGAACAAGTCAGGACAAAACTGTTAATGAATATGGAAAACTATTGTTAGACTTTTGTAAATCTACAGGCCTAAGAATACTGAATGGAAGAACTGGATTAGATGGTAACATCGGAAAAGTTACATGTGTAAATACACAAGGTAGTAGTGTAATTGATCTTGTTCTATGTAGGGAAAACCTTTTTAAGTATATCTATACTTTTGAAATAAAATAACCAAATATACTATCAGATCATTGTGTTGTTAACTTCAGTCTAATGTCATGTTTCATTCCAAAGGAACCTGCTGATGTTGATACAGAAAAGGTATCATATATGTATAAATGGGATAGTGGTAAAGAGGACCTATATGTGAACTTAATATCTAGTTATAGTGTCTCTAATCAGTTTGAGAATATATGTTATAATCTTTCAATGGCTGAAAACAGAGCAGGTGTAAATGAAAACTTACATTCTTTTTGTAATATTTTAGAGGATGTTTGTGCACCATTATTTAAAAAATATATCAATAGAAATACATGTAGATCTAGTAGTATAGGAAATTGTAGTAATGAAAAAAAACTACCGTATTTTGATGCAGACTGTATGCAATTAAGATGTAATTATTATAAATGTTTAAATAGTTATAGAACAAACGTTTGTGATCAAACTAGAATTGCTATGGTGCAGGCTAGAAGTGTTTATAAAAATAATTTAAGGAAAAAGAAATTTATATATGATAAAGATC
Source organism: Archivesica marissinica (assembly GCA_014843695.1). Lineage (NCBI taxonomy): Eukaryota > Metazoa > Mollusca > Bivalvia > Venerida > Vesicomyidae > Archivesica > Archivesica marissinica. Next base: position 2,809,461 of record CM026392.1, read on the forward strand.
AAACAAAAAAACTTGAGGGTGCACGACTGTCAAATGCTAAACATATTGGAAAATGTTAAAAGGTACAAATGTTACAAACAATTCATGTTCTCTATCAACTAATGATTTTCAAACTTATTTCAAGTCCATAAATGACCCAGGATCAAGGTGTTATCAACCTGAAGAGGATATATTATATTTTAATGACCGGTATTTAAATGGGGAACTGTGTGTTATGTTTTCTGAATTAGATGTACCTTTTAATGTTGAAGAAATTATAAAAGCATGTAAACACTTAAACATTGGAAAGTCAGCAGGGTCAGACTATTTGTTAAATGAATTTTTTAAATATGGATCATGTTGTGATAATTTTGTATATGTATTTACTTACTCTGTTTAATAAATTGTTTGATATGCGATATTTCCCCATCTGAGTGGACTGAAGGTTTTATAGTGCCATTACATAAATAAGGTGATATTAATGATGTTGGTAATTATAGAGGTATTACTTTATTAAGTACATTTGGTAAATTATTCTCAAAAGTTTTAAACGAGAGATTAAATAAATGGGCAGAAAAATGCCATGTTTACATTGAAGCACAAGCTGGTTTTAGACAACATATGGGAACTGTAGATAATATATTTGTTTTACATGGGGTTATAACACATTTGTTAAATAATAATAAAAGATTATATGCGGCCTTTGTACTAAAGCGTTCGATTTTCTAACCAGGGATGTGATTTGGTACAAGCTTATAAATTATGGAATTAGGGGAAAGATGTTGGATATTATTAAATCTATGTATGAAAATGTGAGTTCACGGGTTAAGTATAAAAACATGCTAAGTGAGGAATTTGAATGTCTATTGGGGGTACGACAAGGGGAATCTTTATCACCTTTTTTATTTTCGATGTATATTAATGATATAGAGGAGTATTTTATGTTAAATGGATTTAATGGACTAGATTTAGGCATGTTGAAATTATTCTTGTTGCTATATGCAGATGATATTGTAATTATGTCAGAAACAGAGGAGGGTGTGCAGAAAGGTTTAATTTTATTAGAAGAATAACTAAAGTAATGGTTGTTAAAAAGGGTGGGAGAATTAGAAGAAATGTTAATTTCTTATATAAGGGCGCAATTATTAATATAGTTAATAAATTTACATACCTGGGTATTCTTTTTACTACGGGTGGCTCTTTTAATACATTTTTGGACACTTTATCTGGACAGGCTTCTAAAGCACTATATTGACTTCAGTCTGAACTAGTAAAATATCCTGGTATTACTGCTAAACACAAATTAGATCTTTTTGATAAATTAATTTTACCTATTCTTAATTATGGTTCAGAGGTTTGGGGGTTAAATGAAAGTAAAAAAAATAGAAACAGTCCATTTGAAGTTTTGTAAGAATTTATTAGGGGTTAGACATCAAACCCAAAACAATTTTATTTTTGGAGAACTAGGTAGGTAGAACAACCTTAAAAAATAGAAGAGCTCTAAATGTTTTAAAATACTGGTTAAAAATTGTTCAATTAGATAGTGTTAAGTATGTTAAAATTGTATATGATATGATGTATAGTGAAATAGAAATTAGACCAGATTATAGTAATTGGGCTTCAGGTATTAGAAAGTTATTACAAACATTAGGATTTAATGATGTATGGTTAAACCAATGAGTCGGAAATAAGAATGTGTTTATAAGTGTAGCAAAACAAAGACTAAATGATATTTTTATGCAAAATTGGTTTTCAGAATTGAGTAACTCCACAAGGGCTAGAACTTATGTTTTATATGCAGACTTAAAGTTTCAGACATATATGAACGGTGTAAATATTGATAAATTTAGAATAGCATTGTCAAGCTTCAGAGTATTATCTCATAGACTTGAAGTAGAAACTGGTCGATGGCATAGACCCTTAGCAATACCATATGAAGAAAGAAAATGTAGATATTGTTTAACTTTAGAAGATGAATTTCACTTTGTTTTAGAATGGCAGCTATATACCGATTTAAGAAAAACACATATTAAGAAATACTTTTGGAGAAACCCAAATGTTCCTAAATTTATTGAATTGATGACCTCAAAAAATGTTATAATAATTAAAGATTTGGCTATGTATATATACAAATCATTTCAAGTCAGAAACAACCTGTTCTATGACTAGTGTTCATATCTCATTATACGTTATACGCTAGCCAATCGTAAACGTTTTGTATTTGCACGTGTTTTTATTTGCACATTTGCTCTATATAATTATATTATATATTTACACAAGGCACGCAGTGCCAATGTTCACGTTTGAAAGTATGTAATGTGTATATAATGTGTACTCATGGGCATATTGCCCATTGTATTTCGAAATAAACTCTTGAAACTCTTTAACATTTATGAAATGGAAACTAAATTTACTAGATCACAATTGAAAAATGATACCTTTGATTGGAAGGAACAATGCTTTATTTGTGCAGTAAATTGTAGTCACTGATATAGGTTAAATGGCTAAACGTTGAGAGGTCAATAGATGAAACTTCAAAGCTTTATTCCCGGTTGTTAGAATTATCTACTTTAAAAAGTGACAGTGAACTGCATACACATATTTTGAGTTCAAATGGTGATCTGGTGACAGTTGGGGCTCGTTATTATAGAACGAAATCATGTTTGGCTGGCTATATGGTTTGGAAAGAGGACATACACCAGAAGCATCCAGAGAAGACTAGTGAAATTAAAAGGACACTTGATATTTTGAAAGATGAGCTGAAGTGAAGACATGAGTTGATGAATTATCGTATTTGAAAGTGCGGGTGTTGAAAAGTTGTGAATCAAATAACCTTATACAGATGTATGGTAAACTGTGTACTAAAGCCTTACAAAAGACACTTAAATGAGTATGGCCAGAACTCATGTTCATTCCGAGGGATGGTTTAACAGATTTAGTGTATACACGTGCGATTACAATTCAAGAGGCTTTGTCAACGTCAGTGAATTTAGAAAAGTCTCTTGAGGTTATTGCAGAACAGGAGGATTGTGAAACTTCGTTGGTAGACAGTTATATTGAAACAAACGATGTGTCTATACTTCATCAAGTGGGAAATATTCTTAGAAATAGAATTTTAAAAACTGAAGTTATGAAGAAAGAGAATTTATCTTCCAGTGAAATTAACCTTGAGGTTCAGATGTTTTTTTAGACCCACTTCTCCCTCAATTCATTAGCTGGCTATCGTTTAAGTCAAATTTAGATGATGCAATGGACATACATGAAACTGATATATGTACGAAAACTGTTGCTATATGTTCAGATATCACTGTACCTGCTAAAACAATAATTACTCCGAAGCATCTGGGGTGAACAGTATATTTACACCATTTCTATGGAAGCAAAAATCTTAAGACAGTTTTATAGATCCATTCTCACTAATCAGTCCTCCAACTAGGTTGATGAACTTTGCAACTAGTGTTGAGGCATTACAATAGGTGGAACGTAGTATGTTGGGTTGGCATGATACATGTAAGAGAACGTTACATTCCTTTGTAGAACGATTAATATGTGAACAGGATCAAGAAACTTCAACGGAATTCTTTGATCCTTTGCCAAGACTAATGATCAAAACCATGAAAAATCCTAAGTCAACCTTTAGGACTAAATCTAAAGGTTTGCAAATAAATGGCGATGCGATGTCTTGAGGCTGTTTAAGCCATCATCACCTTTAAAACGGTTCCACTGCACCCGATCATGTCATTTGAAAATGCACCAATTTTACTTAGTGTGTTTTCTGATGATGGCAAAATGATGTCAAACAAACAAAATATGATTTTCTTGAGAAATTGAAACAGCTTGATATGTCTGATTCCGTTCTGCAGAACATACTGACCCACAGTGTATCATTGTTGATGTTATGGCTACAATTCAACCACCACAAAATGTTAAACCAACGTACATACAAATGGCAGCTGGTTTCTGGAGCTACATACTTCAGAATTGTAAGGGTGTTGCTAATATACACATCTGTCTTTGACAGATACATAGCAAATAGTCTTAAGTCTCAAACACGTTGAAAACGAGGTGATGATATTTCTAACAATACACTAGTCTCCATGCAATACAATATGGCCATTCCAGAATGGATGGAAAAGGATACTAACTAACAGCATAAGCAAAGGTTATACAAACATTACTTGACAGAAAACTGTCGTGAAATGCTTGACGCTGGTAAAGAAGTTTATGTCTCATGGAAGACAAAGCGATGAGAGTATATTGTGATGCTGTATCGTTCATTGATGCCATTGAGTCCAATCACGAAGAAGCGGACACTCAGAGTATTCTACATCTAGCACATGCAACATATCCTTGTGTTCGAAAAGTTGCTGTTGTTAGCCCTGACACCACTGACGTCTTGGTCTTGCTTGCACTAACCATGCTGAACAACTTTCTGGTCTCTCAGATCTTGGTAAACACCATGTTTGTCACCTCAAGCAAAGACTACTGCTGTTGACTTTAAATAGTTGCTATATGGTTCTAACCACTGCTCCTATTTGAACACCTTACGGAAAAATAGTGCATACTCGACAAGGCTCGATTGTATTCCAATACAGCTGCCACCAACAGACGATAGCTTTGTGTTATATTTACCCCGATGTACCTATCAGATGTTGATTTGGAGACGCGTTTTAGAAGCAAAGTTGGCCTTGCCTGACCCAACAGACTGTTGCACCTACTGATGGATTTCTGGCGGATACTCACGTGCACATACAGCCCTTAAGCACACATATATAATTTGTAACAACATTTGTCCCTGGTATTCACACTAATTGTACACTATCTAGTTTAAATGTCTCAATTGTCACAGATTCGATGAACGTAATTGAACACATTGGAATGGTATTAACACGTACAACGGAATATACTTAACAAAAGATGAATGCACGTTGAATGTCCTTAACACATGTATCGAATTTTCATTTCTATTGTGGTAATACTATAAGTGTAAGGCGAGTATACATAATACAATGTTAAAAGGAATAGTCGGGTTTACAATATTTTGTTAGTAATACATGAAGCTAGAGTTTTAGTTCAGATTTTATTAATAATTCTTTTGAAAAACAAGATTTTTACGAAGACATTTTACGGTATAATAACACCAGGCGTACGCATAGCCATCGCGCCTCCCCGTAATTTGGGACCGGGTAAAATCCGTCATCACGGGTAAATGGGCCCACTCGCGCAAGCCAAAATGCCACATTTATGGTACATGTCTTAGGTGGTCCATGGCGAGCGAAGCACCCGGCCAACCACCCTGAAACAAGGAGAGATAGCAGACCCGGTGCCTCACCGCCACGGCCCCCGTAACGTTTTACATGCATTATAATATAGTTACATTTATTGTCAATTTTGTAAATGTAAAAACTCCAACTTTATGGAAATGTTAAATATCAAAACACCAAAGCCAGTACGGTACCGTCATAACACTGTGCATATCAGCAAATATATACTGACGTCCACTAAAAACGCCTCACAGAAAAAGTGCGATAACTTTGTACATGCCCACGATATGTATGTCACTATTTGCCTACCTTAGTGTTTCTTCTTCTCTAATCTACCGAGGCATGACATTTCACCTCAGTTCGTCCTGTTGGCTAAAGCCATGACTCACACCGTTTGCCCGTACGTCCCGTGCGCTTTCACCACGTGGTTATGTCGGTCAATATTACACATGTGTATACAGTAATTCATTTACAAGTATTCAACGCAATATATGGAAAAATTCAATTTTCAAATGTCAAGGCTAAATAACGAAGAAAAAGCAAGATATTTGGGCATGCTTGAAAGCGGACTTTCTCAAAGTCCCATGGTAAGACGCTTTAACGTTGCAAGATCGACAATAGTGCGTCGGGTAAACGCAACAGTGAGCCTGTTTGATAGGCCCCGATCCGGTGCGTTCCGTGTGACGTCGGTACGATACGATAATTTCATACGTCAACGTCACCTGCGAAACCGTTTCGTAACGGCACAATCCACTACGTCGGTGATCATAGGAAATCGCGGAAGGATTGTTAGTCGGAATACAGTAAGGAGACATCTCCGGGAGCGTGGAATATCGTGCAGGCGGTCGTACCGTGGTGTAGTGATGACGGACCGTCAACTTCGGGAACGTCGGCAATGGGCACAAAACAACATCGGAAGACATTGACGTGATTTTGTCTTTAGTGACGAATCATGCTTTAATGTTTCCTTTGCCGACGGACGTGTTCGCGTTTACAGTCGACGTAATGAACGATACCTACGCAATTGTGTGCTGGAGCACAACCGTTTTGGTGGGTGTGGTGCAATGGTTTGGGCCATAGCCTGCTAACTCTCCCGATTGTAACCCAATTGAATACATGTGGGACATCCTTGGACGTCGATGTAACACACAGCCGCAAAACGTCCAAGAATTGACAATGCTCTTCGTGACGAGTTGGCTCGCATTCCACGCTATCTCCTACGTAATCTGTGTGGGTCCGTGAGACGGTGACTGCATGCAGTGATAGCAAGTCAGGGATGCCACATGCGGTACTGACGAATTACATGGGGGTATTGATAATGGCGTCAAGAGGTGCTTCTATGAGGGAAAGGGTTAATATAATACTCTGGTCTTTTGACACCTGTCCAATATTAATAATAATGGACTGCAAGTACACAGGTATGACGTCATGACAGTGTTTTAAATACGGATGTACAAATGGACAAATGCGCCGAGCATAGGTTCCACCACTCTACAATAAGATATAATATAGCAATACAAACTAATTTATCAGCTAAAGCTATGGTCCCACAGAGCGTACAATCGTGTCTAAGATGGTACCATCATGGGGCAACTTAGAGCATCTTGAAGCCCATCCTCCGTCAACGTACAATTATGTGGCCTCCGATGGCTATCTTACGTTGGAAAATCATCTTTTGAAATGTTCAAAAGATGTTCCACTAGAATAAGTATCGTTTGGTGCATAACAGTTGTATAGGATATGTATCTAGTATCTATATAGTACTTTGTGCACTTGCAGGTTTCTTCTACCATTACTGGCCACTGCGTTAAAATTAAAACTTAAAAGAGAGACGTATTCGATGTCATATATAACCAGACCCAAAACCACAAGTTACATAGATGATAGAGTGTTG
>CM026392.1:2821597-2836238 GCA_014843695.1 Archivesica marissinica
TTGTTTATTCGCAGATTAAGCCCGGTAAGCCAACTATTACTTCTATTCTAACATGGCTCAATATAATCCTATTAACGAATACATATGTGTCGTAGTTTGCTTCCTTGTCTGTTATGTGGTTGGTTGCTTTACAAAATACCTCTCTGTATAACACATGATGTGTTCCAATGGCAAAGACAATCAGCATCCAGCTACCAACACTATCTTTGCTGAATGACTGATTATTAACACTACTACCCTGTCAAATCTCTGCATTAAATTCAATAGTGAAATTGTTAAACGTTATGCATATGTACGTACATAAATAAGTGAAGGGAGCAACATTCAATAGTCGAAGCCGTGGTTTATTGCAGAATAAACAACGGTAGATGTGTTTTTGTTATACTTGTAGGAACTGTCCGATTGGCGCTCGCTTCTTACCAAAGCAACCCGGGTTCGATCCTCTGACCGGGAAGTATGTGAGATGGTACGGTGGTCGCCAAATAGGACATGTGTGTTTTCTACGGGTACTCCGGTTTCCTCCCACACGAAGGACTACGTAAACGCGTTCATCCGCGCCAACAACAGTGATTAATATAAGTTGTTAGAACTTGTTTCGCAATCTTTGTAAAATAAATAAAGTTCAAAGTTTTAGACTAAATCTCAAGTCATGTTAGTATTTGTATTATTTCAGACGTTCAGAACAGTTTAATAATAATTAACTACGTCCGTGTACTTGAAATGAACTCAATTATAACAATTGACGTTCCTTACTGGACAGGAAATTGTGAATATCCGTTAACAAATCATACTCGTGTATACTAGAGAACATAGGAAACGCACACCTATATTATATGATTAGTATAACATGAAAATACAGTGGATGTGCGTACGCTTCAGGTACGAAAGGTCCGGGGTTCGAGCCCCGCTGGAGCCGTTACGAGTGTGCCCTTAGGCAAGGCATTTAAATTCCACACTGCCTCTTCTCTCTCCTTCATGGCGATGGATTCCATCAGGAATGAGGTCTGGAGAGTGATTAATATAAGTTGAAAGGACTTGTTTCGCAATCGAGCTAAAAATAATTTGTATAAACTAAAACGAAATACGAAGGATTCTATCAAAGATATATCACATCTTTATTACAAAACACAAACTGAACAACTATACATATTCTATGTATTTATATAGTTATTGTTTTTCATGTAAAAAACACTTTTCCGAAGTGTGCGTTTTCTATGTCCTCTAGTATACATAATTACATATCCGCTTGACTATGATATGTTTAAGGAAGATAAATTTGGTTTACTACTAACCTTGGTGACATAGTAACATGACTTCTGTTCAACCAATTTATGTGTTGATAATTTGTGTAGGGATACTACTACTTGGAATAGGTAAATATTTACATCATTTAACAATTCCAAATATACTAGAACAAAGTTCCATAGAAAAGTAATTAATGAAGATCCATGTCAATATGTTTCCTTTTTCTATTGATGAAAGTTGAGTTCCTAAAATCTCAGTTCCTTTGCTTTGCTTTCCGTTCATTAATATAAGTAGTAAGAACTTGTTTCGTAATCGAGCTAAGATAAATTTGTATAAACAAATAATATACTGGTGGTCTCTAATTGGTCAGGACTACAATACGTGTCAATGCCATCGTTCATTAAAAGCCATATACATGTACATACACTCATCATTTAGTAGTAGTAATCTCTATTTACATATCATCAGTGTACGTACACTATTTACAATAATATCACATGTATAGTTTACATAATAAAAGTATAATGCCACTCCAGCATGGAGTTATAAGAGATGAACAAAAGTATACCTACTCATGTATCAGAGTATGTTAGGGGTAAAGCTGCAATACCCCTGTTAATCGGATATTAAAGACTAAAACAAATATAAAACACTGAAATACAAAATACTATAATTGCACACTGATTAAGAATTGGTCATATGAAATCTAAATTATCATTTATGTTTATAATTATTACCTCCATGATCATTAACACCTGTAGCTGGTTGCAAACAAGTTTCGTCCATTAATGGGTTTTCAGAAGAATGTGTCTGCAAAAATGCCCCAAGAGAAAGTAATGACTTGGTGCTTTTCAGACTGTCACTCCTTTAGCAATACCGACAAAAATATAGAGAAAGAAACTTTCCATTTTAGTGACAAACTATGTTGAGCATCTGAGATGTCTGTTGGGAATTATGTCTCAATATGTGGGGAAATTCAGTCTGCATGCGATATTATGTCTTGTTCCGACAGCATAAAAGTTGAAATAACTTAAACCGAGATTTTGCGAGAATATTTCTTAAATTGCAGATCATGATTCATCACGTAAACCTACTCCATTCTCAATAGTCATCGTAATATTACCGGGAATGTGATAATATGGTCTAACATTCATATTAAACTTACCGGACACTTTACCAGTGTCAGATTGTTGTCAGTAGTTGTGTAAATTCATAGCAAACACAAACGTACGGGAAACACATACGTGAGGATTGCTACACTGTTACTGCAAGCGTAAATTTACTAGAGACATTATCATAATTACATGCTTCATTTGCAATGGATTTTTGCAGATCAATTGAATAAAATGTATTTAACAATTCAAGGTGGTGATAGCCCAGCTGTTTAAGGTGCTAATATTTCGCACTGAATTACAATACAACAGTTCCGTGTGAGTTCGAAACATTGTACAATGAAGAAAATCACGAGTCTACATTTAGTTAACTATAATGTTCATTTTATTAGGTACAAAACATTTTTGTCATTTAAAATGATATTATTATTATTATAATAAAAGATATTTTCCAAATTTGGGCTTGTTAAAAGTTTTATATTTATTTATTTTTATTTACTTTATTGTTTATTTCATGCGTTTTATTTCATTTTATGCAGACTATACATGTAATACTATTACATTTCATTTCAATGTTTAACAATTCAAATCTCCATTCCGTATTCACTGGCAGTATCCGTTGAGCTGCCGCACTCATCCGAGTCGGTATCCTCAGAATCGGAGCCATGTATGGTGACGACTATCTCAATCGGCTGTTCTCCGGAGTAGTGATCTGCGCGTTACATATCTAGGATCAGTCGTTCCACATGGTCAACAGCACGGCTCCAACTGTCGCCCCCAGTCTCTCCACAAGGTCAACAGCATGGCTCCAACTGTCGCCCCCAGTATCTCCATATGGTCAACAGCATGGCTCCAACTGTCGCCCCCAGTATCAGTCAACGCCTCGTCTGTTATTTGCTTCAAGTCATCAAATCTGAAATGCAAAAGAAAGGAGGAAATTAAAACATAAGTATCGTTAACATCTTTCGAAATAATGAAATATTATTTTCAAATAACAATGCATGTTTTAAGCTGAAATACCTGAAGGTCACATTTCGTTGGTGCACACTATTCTTCAGTCCACTCCAGATCAACTCAATAGCATTGAAATCTGGATAATATGGAGACGGACGTAGAACCTCGTGACCGTGATTCCTGATAATGGAGTCAATGGTGAAGGTATGTGTCGTCGGCTTCTACATTTTAGACAACTCCTAACGTTTCGGTCGAGTAAGGCTTTCGACAAACTGGATGTCATGCTGACGTAACCATGCTTGAAACAAATATACATGTAAAACGTAAAATACGTATGAAGAAAATATGAGCTATTCCTAATAATTATCATCATCATCATCCCTACGATTTCAAGAACTACATGTAGTAATTAGTAATAATGCTTTTAATGAAAATCGTTTCCTCGGGTTTTATTCAGAGCGTGTTGGTACTTGTTTCTATTTTTACCTTGATGGCAGCAATTTTGTTGCACTTGTAGGGCATCTATCTGCATGCATCCAATGCTAACTAGCGTTGTCGAGACCTATCGCACATTTCCCGGTTAGGTTAGGCAGAATGTGTTCTTTCAACCACTTATTGAACAGCTTCCCGTTCATCCCTACGTAGTAGTCTCCGCTGGTAAAGAAGCTGTGTAAATCAGCTTGGTGCTTGGTACAAAACCAGACCGGGGCCCAGCATGGACAACGATATGGCGTTGTCCACGGTTCAAAGGAGCGCGAACGCCATCAACACAAGGACGTTGCCAACAACTGTTCTTGGTGTAGCAGCTGTCGATCCAGGTCTCATCAGTGTACACCAAGTTGTACACGTTTCACTCCAACTCCTTCTTCTGGTAAACTTTAAGTCTCAGCTTGAATACATTAGGCTCTTCAATAATCTGTTTCCTGTTGTTGCGGGTTTTCTTCCCTGAAAATCCCAAGACATCCAGTGTTTTCTGTAAAAAGGAGCAACTTCCTGGATAGTTGATTTCAGCTCTCGGTACAGTGTGTAGTTTCCTCACAACGAGTAGCTGACGATGAATAGTGTAGCATACACGGAGCTTATTCCTTATAAATCTTCTTCAAACTCATCTATCGGTTTGTACGGACCCCTCTTCTTGCGTGTTGGTGAAGCCAACCTACCACTGTTCTTCTCCTTTTCTATTTTATGCACCGTAGACAGACGTTGTCTCTACTGTCTTCTGAACACAGACCACATTATTCACACCACTAGCAGCTAACAATTTCAAAACGTTGGATACCTTTTCCATTTCTGACGATTTCAAACATTCTCCCGGCATTTTCAATGGTTTAAATGGTACATGCATGCATACTACATCATAATATAGCGGGAATGTTAACACAATCGCGAAAAGTAAGGATTTCATGAAGTTTTTTGCATATTTATATTAATTTTAAATATTAAAAAAGACAAAAAATATACCTTCATTGAGAATCGAACCCTGTACCTTCGACGCCACAAGCATTCTATATTACCACTACACCAACGAGGCTGGCGCATTTCACTACCACTAATGTCAAGGCTATATAATATATATTGTGACTTTACTGTGACATAAGGTCGACTGAATATGGAAATGTCTCAAGTAAATTTAAGTAAGTAATATATAACATGAGGATTTGTGTCGCACTAGATTTAGTGTTGACGGTAGCATGTTATTGGGAGTATCTGGATTAGCTTTCACATTAAACGCATGACCACGTACATAATGCACAGTTAGCATTGGATGTACATGTAATACTAAATGTAGCGTTGTCGGTAAGAGTATCTAAGGTGCATGTACAGTTAGTGTTGATAGTACAGGTAATACTAAATGTAACTGTGTCCTTAACAGGCTAATGGAGTATCTAGATTAGCATTAACATTAAACGCATATACACGGGTACTATTAGTAGTGCATGTAATACTAGATGTAACTATGTCCGTAACAGGCTAATGAAGTATCTAGATTAGCATTAACATTAAACGAATGCACACGGGTAGTATTAGTAGTACATGTAAACACTAAATGTAACTGTGTCCGTAACAGGCTAATGTAGTATCTAGATTAGCATTAACATTAAACGAATGCACACGGGTAGTATTAGTAGTGCATGTAATACTAGATGTAACTATGTCCGTAACAGGCTAATGGAGTATCTAGATTAGCATTAACATTAAACGAATGCACACGGGTAGTATTAGTAGTGCATGTAATACTAGATGTAACTATGTCCGTAACAGGCTAAGTAGTATCAGATTCTACCATTAAACGAATGCACACGGGTCGTATTATGCCATGAGGATGTGTCCGTAAGTAATAGTATCTAGATTAGCTAACTAAACGAATTACTACACTGAGATATGTATACTATTGTTTGTCCTGTATCTTACTATGTCTAGTGTTAAATTCATATTAAATGCGATTTACTGGTAACATATACTACGAGGAAGTCGTACTAGCGCAGTGGTAGCTCGTTCGCTTCACATGCGAACTTTTCCTGAGTTCTTTCCCAGCTGTAGCCGTTACGATTGTGCCCTTATGTAAAGCATTTAAATTCCACATTGCCGCTTCAGTCTCCCTCGTGGCTATGGATTCCATCAGTATTGAGGTGGTCTCGAGAGTGATTAGTATAAGTTGTAAGAACTTGTTTCGCAATCGAGCTAAATTAAATTACATAAACTAAAACTATACTACGAGCATTTGGGGTAGCGTTGTGTAACATTATCGGCTGTGTCTGGTGTAACATTTACATTGTACATGTATTTACATTGTACATGTATTTACATTGTACATATTGTGCATGTATTTACATGTTACAGATAATGTAAGCATATTTCAGTCATCAATATGTACATCATGTTATAACATTAATATAAAAGAACATTTGGATTAAATCGAAAACTAAAAGCTTATATAGCTATACTGTGACAAGTGTTTGTTGGTGTAGCATTTACATAGTACAGTGTAGCTTACCGATAATAAATAGTTTAAGCATATTATATTAATCAATATTTACATCATGTTGAAACATTAATATAAAACAACATTTGGATTAAACCGAATGCTAAAAGCTTATATAGATTTTCTCCATATATCCACTCGATCACAAATACTGTGGGGATAGCGTGTACTGTTACATGCAACAGAAGATATGAGGGGTAACAGTGATGCCAAACGTAAAAGTACCGGTAACAACATTGTGTGACAATGTGGAGGAACATTTAGAGAGGTTCGTTGTCAAATTTCATGAACAATTCATAATTCATTATATAGTGTTATATTTACTCAAATAATCAATTATAATAACAAAGTAAGCAAAACATATATATTAGTAAATGCAGACAAAATATATACCAACATAAAAAACTGTACACTTTTATATTGAGCGTTACTTTTTCGTTACACATTTTACTATGATCATGAGTGAATAAAATATTCCTTTAGTCATTGCACTAACTAACCCCAATATTTAAGCACATTGACACCCAAATTTGCCTATATATTTTCTAAAATGATATACATTTTACATCTAAGTCAAACGCACAGTTTCTGTTTGGTCTATATATGCTGCTAGCAACAACGGAGTTTTATCAAGCAGGAAACCATCGTACTCCTCCAAAACTTCAACTCCCTAGTAGGCTACCATTTGGGCTAACTGGAAGTACGTATTGTGTCAAGGGCGCAACTCGTAATCATTCTATGGTTATATTAAATAAACAAGAACGATATATGTGTCCACCATTACTAACCCTGTTTTAAATAACCACTACTTGCCAAAGTAAATTGTTCATATAGAGACTTCTAAGAAATATATTTACTGTCGGGAGCCTTATTTCACTACAATACACAACCACACAAACACACATATTAGTGTGAATGTCTATAATAAGAAATAATTCCGATTAATTTTTAAATTAGTTTCTGTTTGTTACTAAGATTAAAAACTACAGACAAACAAATGCATTAGAATATATTACTTTATAACTGTTCATGGTGGTCAGCAAATAGCTCAACTATGAAAGACAAGCACTGACAGGTTTGTAAACAGTGAAAGCTAGATTTCCTTTCACTGAGAAAACTCAATCATGCATTGGAAAGCATAACAGAAATACTCTATTTTGAAGGAAAAACGAAATTTGATTCTATGCGAGTGTCTCATAAAATATGCCAAATTTCCTTGCTGTTATGATTTGTTGAGGAGAATCGTAGCTATAATCTACTGTATACCATAATGACCAGCAAACCAGTTCAATAAATAGAACATCAGGAGATTTTAAATATTTATCATTAAATCCGTTCGGCATAAAATCTAAAGTTCTTTGTACCAAATTCATTGAATTAATAAACTCGAACAGTATAATAGGAATTCAAGAATCGAGTCAGTTGACTTAGATTTTATTTCTTTACGAAATTTTGATAATTACTTCTGTCAATCAAAAACAAAAAGACTATTACGGAAATCTGGCGGGACCTCATTATTTGTTTAAATAAAAGGACATTTGCCGTTATATAAAAGAAATAGATACCGAATCTAATCTAGTTCTCTAGTGCACAATTTCCAAGCAATTGACTAACACGGCAACTGATATTTTGTGTGGAACTGTGTACATACCTCCTGAATACTCGGAATATTATGTTGAAGACCCATTCTTAGAAATACAGATCGAACTAAATAGACTTTCACAGCAATATCATGTTAATTGTATTGTGGCAACTTCAACTCTAGTATTAGAAACAAGGATGGTTTTATTACGGTAGATGAAGAATTGATCAACAGTCATAATTTAAACGATATTTGTGACCATTCTGTGAATAATTATGGGTATATGTTTATAGAATTGTTACACTGTAACGGCCTTTATTTGTTAAATGTAATTTATATGTCTGGGACATATTACATGTAAAGGTGTTAGTAATTTATACTCTGACGCGCATACTCATGCTATGTTACAACTAAAAGTTGATGTTCAGGCATGTGTGGCGTCCCCCCTCGTCGGCTCTTACTCTACGTCTGGTCTATTTACGGCTCTTTCCAAGGTTTAAGTTATATAAACCCTCTGGTCGGTTGTCTAGGGGTATATTTCATTTCTCTATCAATTCAATTATAACGTAACACAGTTCTTTCTATCTATTTTACTCTATCGTCTCTTTTTATATTCTCCTATTTCGTGTATTCACATCTCGTGAATATCTGATCTCTTATCTATATAATAGTCACTTCAAGCCTCATTAATTTCTAGTGTCTTTATTAGATCATCGCCCTGTCGATAATTGGATTACATCTTTAATCTTCAATATACAATCAAGGATATCTCAATTGATCTACGTTGATCAGCCGCTCGCGTCTCTCAATAACTTCAATATCTCACAGTACTGTTCTGGTATCAATTTATTACCGCTATATATTAGAGATAATTTGTATCTCTTATCTTATTATATTAGCTATCACGTATTCTATTCAAGCACTACGGTGCTACTTAATCCATCGCTACCTAATGTGTCCGTAGCACTTAAGTTCAGTTTATAATTCGTTGTATAAGTATATTAAATTAATATACCGAAGACATCTCGTCTTTTATATTAGCTATCACGTATTCTATTCAAGCAATACGGTGCTACTCACTCCATTAATATTCACTGTGTCCGTAACACTTAAGTTCAGTTAATAATTCGTTTTATAAGTATATTAAATTAATATAGTGAAGACCTCTCGTCTTTAGTGTCACAGAAACAGTAATTGTTTTCTATTTGAGATAAACAATCAATCGTTGCATAAGGACAGCCTTTTGTGCTCTGGTTTCTCTTTAATTTTACTCGGAATTATATACATTTCAGTCAGACAGCGTGTCGCTGACCACCTGTTACCTTACGCAATCAAAATCGTAACTTTAATGAAAAAAAAGACATATTGGCGCCTCATCAAAAGAAACCGACAACTATTACATAATCTCTCGCTGTGAGATAATATTTACGTACATCAGCCTCGCGGTAAGCTAAATTAACGATACACAAATTAAGTTATCATGTAATCATTTTACACGCCAAAATAGCTTGTTAATTTTAAGCGCGAATATTGCATAAATATAGTACGGTCATTTATATTTATAATATATATATTAGACAATCACAATACTTAGTATCGTGTGCAAAATAGCTGTTTTTGCACACATGTTGCACATATACCAATAACCAATATAACTCACCGAAGAATAAATTATCGGATAACAATAAAAGAAACGAAATTTTAGAGAAATTAGACAATACTGAAATTGCTAGATTACTGAATAAGCTTACCTTTTTGGAATCTCAAAACAAGTTTAACCAATTAAATGCTGATATCGTTGTTGCGTCGTCATTTTTGAAATCCTCTAAGGAATATTTTGGCTACTTTCCTGAAAACAAAAATATTGTATTCGCCGATTCTCCAAATAATCAACAGTCAACATGGTTTAGGCATAACTGTAAAAAAGCTCGAAAACATTTCCATATAGCTAAATACTAAATACAGTTGTGCAATACCGATTCAAAATAAACAACACTTAAGAAATAGTAGCAAGGAATATAAAAGCACAATGCGATTAATCATTAATAAATAAAAACGTGAAAATAGCACAAAATTGCGTAATATCAAAACACAAAAACACAAAAACACAGAACATACTGGAACATCTTACAAAGAAACATTGAAAATGATAATCAGGTACGTTTAACTGACCTCTATGATTTCTTCAGCAACTAGATTGTTGAAAAATAACTAGTAATATCGATTCGACAAAATTGTAAATGAACACATTAAAACATCTTACCCTGCTATGAAGAATATATACATTAAGTTATTTAACCTTGTACTGGACAGAAGTGTTATCCCTGAACGCTGGATCATTGGTATGATAAATCATATATACAATAAATAAAGGTGATGTCATAAACTCAGAAAATTACAGACCCATTAAGTCTCGGAAAATTATTAACATGCATTATAAATAACAAAATAAGAGAATTTGTCGAATCCAACAATATCCTACATAACTGCCAATATGGTTTTCGAAAAGGATATTCAACACATGATTCAGTACTCGAATAATAACAAAAAGAAATGATTGTATGCGTTTATTGATCTAAAACAAGCTTTCGATACTGTTTGGATGGGAAGTCTTTGGGAAAAATTACTTAATACAGGAATAAATGGAAAATATTTTAAACTTATTAAAAATATGAGAGTGTTATAAAAGCATGTGTATGCAGTAATTCAGATATGTCAAATTTCTTCACATTGTCAAGTAATATGGGCGTAAGACAGGGAGAGAACCCTTCGCCTTTACTAACTCTCTGTTAGGCAGAAACTACAAGATTTATTTTTAATCGAATGGTACCCCCCTCATATTAATTGCAAGTAATAGTACATGCTTCAGAATATTTAAAAAACGTTTGGCTTTGAAAACGTTTGAAATCAGTACCTTCTTCTCTTGTAACATACTTCACTAAGTTCAGAACTAGAAACCAAATACTCCCAATTGAAACAGGAAACGTGAACAGAGTACCATGTAATCTTAGATTTTGTAACCATTGTGTAAATAAAATAGGTGACGAATTTCATTATTTATTTGAATGTGATCATTTGGAAAACGAGAGAAAAGCATTTATCAAACCGTGCTATTACAGAAGACCAAATATGTATAAATGTGAGCAGCTAATGAATTCGAATATTTAAAGGTGAATTTATAAAACTATGTAAATTCATGAAATGTATACTTATAATATAGGAACAAAACCTGTCTATAATATGTGTGCAAAGGTAAAAAAAAAATTCATTTTTCTCAGTTAATAGGCAGAATGTGGCAATATACATTTTACTTATACTTTAGTTCGTTTAGAACTAGAACAGTTATAGATGTATATAAGTTATAACTACACACATACCGTAGCGTAAAATGATGACGCTCCGGCATGTTTAGCTTGCTAACTTATACAGTTGCAGTGGAGATATACTATTCTACACTGACCCATAGCCATGCAAAGGTGTATTATTGCTATATATGTTTAATTATGTTAGTAATAGTATGAGCCTTATGTATTGTTTTGATTGTAAAACCTCATTTATTCATGTATGTGATGAAATGAGAGAATAAACGACATTTGACTTGACTTGAAGATAGTCTAATGAAACAAGCAATATCCTAGTAACAATAAGATTATATATTGTTCAACAATGTTCAAGTATATTTATCTAAAAATGTTAAAAGTGATGTTTTTCTTTACTACAAAACCTGTGTAATACTGATTTTGTAACGAATGCAATTGTATGATAGCAATATATTTAGAAATTGTCAGTCAATTTGAACAGGAATAAATCAATAATAAACGTCACTATATATAATGCAATTGTGAGTTTCACATTATCAATTAAATAATAAACGGATATAAATATTTGAATCGATGAAAATTATTAGTATCAGTGGATATTCTCTCAGTTTTCAAATAATGGTATTGTAATTTGTTTTATAGTCAATTAACATTATGTTGGTCCTCTAATTTTTAGCTTATCAGTTTCAAAACTTTATCACTTTAGAATAATGTATTATGATTTGTTTTCAATTTTGGCATTTGGCTTGTACATTTAATGGAAACAAATAATGTGTAGTATAAACGTTGTTACTTTGTAAATATATGTTACGAAATAATACAAATCGGAGAGTGGCTTCGCTTACATTATTCATATCGTTATATTTTATTCTGTAGATTCTGTTGAGACAACATTTACGTCATGGAAGGAACCACCTATAAGTTCCGGTAGTGGCAGTGGGAATGCCTCAGTGACAGTGAAAGAGAATCATCGTGTCGGTACTAGCACAGGGATCAAAGTACAGGTGATGGGAGGAACCGGGGGCGTTGATTCCTACTACATTAGATCTGATCAGATGTCGGAGAGAATATTCTACATAGGTGGAATAACTAAGGATGAAGTCATGCTTAACGCGTCTCTAGACTATGAGACTGTTTCGTCATACGTTGTTGATGTAGTGTAAGTAACACCTATCAGTAACATTAATTGTTCTTGACAAGATGCAAATGTTGTTGTACTATTTTCGGATGACATGTTCAGGGATAAGGGTAGCAATATTGTAAGTAGATTATGATCAACAGAAACAGATACCTGCTTAGCAGGTATACAGGTGATGTTTAACTAGTATATATAACGTACGATTTGCAATACATATACAGATTTTCTTTGCATCGAATAGAGAGGAATTTCATTATCAATTATTGTGCTAAAGGAGATTCTAAAATTATATTCAAGTTAAAAGACAAGTCAAAGTTGGCTGAAACATATAAATGTCCATCGCCAAGAAACGTGCTTGGCGGTTACATACAAAGTTTACAGAATGGTATATATAAGGTATGAGTAAGCATTGCAATAACACTTACGAGACATACATTGTTTATAATACTAACAATATACTTGGTATTCAGTGACTCACAAATCATTATTTTACATGTAGCATTTCTATTTTAAAGTAGTAACGTTCATTTAGTTAATTAATATCTTTTTTATTTTACTTGTTGCTAAATAAATATATTTAGCTAAATTGACAATATTGCTATTTGGTGTTGAATTCATGAGTGTTCTAAACTTATTAATGGTTGGTCATGAACAATAATATCTAGGTAAATATGTATTTCTTATATCATTATGATAATGAAACACTAATAGGAAATTGTATTCTGATTTTACTTGATGCATGTTACATTTTGAGCACAGTCTTAAATGTTGTTCAATGTTTCGAAATCTTCCTGCTTTAACTTGTATAGACAATTTAGATATAGGAGGGCCAAATAAAATAGCGGTGGTATTGTGTTGTATATACTGCATATTATTAGACCGGGAATATCGTTCTGAAAAATGATCATATCACAATTATATGGTTGAAACTTGAAAACGATTTTTTCTGAATTTCAAAACAATGTATTTTATGTGGTTTTTACATGTGGTCTGATGATTCCCCAGCTGCAAATGCGATTGATATAGATGTATTTAATATACGTGCAGAAGATAGTTTTTATTTTGAACAATATTGAAGTTTATTGTTTGCTGGAGATTGGAATTGTCGTATAGGCATACAATAGGCCAACTTGTGTAGTATGTGACCGACTTGTTGATAATATTAATTACGAAGATTATATCCCAAATGTACCACTATCCAGGGCCTCCCAAGATCATTTAGATAATGTCCGAGGAGTTAAAATGCTTGATTTTTGTAAAACCACAGGTATTCGAGTAGTAACTGTTTATTAAGCATGGAGTTTAATTGTGGATCTTATGCATATTATAGTAGTCAACCAAGTAGAACAATTAAAGATTATCTTTTGCTAAAAGAGAGCGATTTTTCACGTGTAGGTCTTTTCCAGTTGGACCAGTCAATAGTTTCAGTGATCATGCACCGTTAGTTTTTACTATAAAGTCATTCAAACAAGTGTGCACAAGTCCGCGAAGTGATGAATGTTCACATGTATATTACAAATGGAAACCTGAGTATACTGATTTGTTTAAAAGGGGCATTAATGGGGAGTTTGTGAACATTATCAATAGTGTAAATGATTCTGTTGCATTCGATCACACCTGTATTGATATTATGATATTGAGTTTCTCAAACATTAGTTGTGATATAGCAGAGCCGTTGGCCAAACAAACTTACTGTCAAAAACGTAAAAGAACCAGAGTAGAATCTAGAATGGGTCTCTGTCTGTATCATTGAACTATCCTACAAAAACATTAAAATGACTAATCTCTTCACGAGGTGGCGCTCATATGGGCACCCGGTAGCGACAATAAACAAACGTAACACACACACCTTATACATTAATTGATTTGTACATGTTATCAAATATTGGTTTAAATTAATACTTATAAAAATGTTATGCTGAAAATATTTCGGTGCCAAGACATATTAATTAAATAATTAATTTATTGCCTGAAGAGTTAACAACCCCATCCATAAATTTTCAATCGGGAATATTTAAGCATACATCACTAGATTTTCTATTGAGTTTATATAGCGATCAAAATGGTTCGCTTCTTCTAAAACATCCAATTTATTTCCGCATCTGGCATTGAGATCACCAGTCACCGAAATACGGCCAACTTGAGAATATCCACGTATGTTCTGCTCTAATACCTGAATACATCCGGTTTCGTGCATATTTAAATATATCGATTTACGTGGAGCACACGTATGTATCATGTACATTATGAAAATAATCGTTGCATAATGTGTGTGAGCGTGCGTGTGTGCGTGTTTATAAATAATGT
>CM026392.1:2837238-2954409 GCA_014843695.1 Archivesica marissinica
ATTGCATTCCGCCATATAACTATTGCATTCCGCCATATAACTATTGCATTCCACAATATAACTATTGCATTCCGCCATATAACTATTGCATTCCGCCATATAACTATTGTATTCCACAATATAGATATTGCATTCCGCCATATAACTATTGCATTCCACAATATAGCTATTGTATTCCGTCATATAACAATTGCATTCCGCCATATAACTATTGCATTCCGCCATATAACTATTGCATTCCACAATATAGCTATTGCATTCCTCAATATAACTATTGCATTCCGCCATATAACTATT
This sequence comes from Archivesica marissinica, assembly GCA_014843695.1. Lineage (NCBI taxonomy): Eukaryota > Metazoa > Mollusca > Bivalvia > Venerida > Vesicomyidae > Archivesica > Archivesica marissinica. Next base: position 2,837,536 of record CM026392.1, read on the forward strand.
GCATTCCACAATATAGCTATTGTATTCCGCCATATAACTATTGCATTCCGCCATATAACTATTGCATTCCGCCATATAACTATTGCATTCCACAATATAACTATTGCATTCCGCCATATAACTATTGCATTCCGCCATATAACTATTGTATTCCACAATATAGATATTGCATTCCGCCATATAACTATTGCATTCCACAATATAGCTATTGTATTCCGTCATATAACAATTGCATTCCGCCATATAACTATTGCATTCCGCCATATAACTATTGCATTCCACAATATAGCTATTGCATTCCTCAATATAACTATTGCATTCCGCCATATAACTATTGCATTCCACAATATAGCTATTGTATTCCGCCATATAACTATTGCATTCCGCCATATAACTATTGCATTCCGCCATATAACTATTGCATTCCACAATATAACTATTGCATTCCACAATATAACTATTGCATTCCACAATATAGCTATTGTATTCCGCCATATAACTATTGCATTCCGCCATATAACTATTGCATTCCGCCATATAACTATTGTATTCCACAATATAACTATTGCATTCCGCCATATAACTATTGCATTCCACAATATGACTATTGCATTCCACAATATAACTATTGCATTCCACAATATAGCTATTGCATTCCACAATATAACTATTGCATTCCACAATATAACTATTGCATTCCACAATATAACTATTGCATTCCACAATATAACTATTGCATTCCGCCATATAACTATTGCATTCCGCCATATAACTATTGCATTCCACAATATAGCTATTGCATTCCGCCATATAACTATTGCATTCCACAATATAGCTATTGCATTCCGCCATATAACTATTGCATTCCACAATATAGCTATTGCATTCCGCCATATAACTATTGTATTCCGCCATATAACTATTGCATTCCGCAATATAACTATTGCATTCCGCCATGTAACTATTGCATTCCGCCATATAACTATTGCATTCCACAATATAACTATTGCATTCTACAATATAACTATTGTATTCCGCCATATAACTATTGCATTCCGCAATATAACTATTGCATTCCGCCATATAACTATTGCATTCCGCCATATAACTATTGCATTCCGCCATATAACTATTGCATTCCGCCATATAACTATTGCATTCCACAATATAGCTATTGCATTCCACAATATAGCTATTGCATTCCGCCATATAACTATTGCATTCCACAATATAGCTATTGCATTCCGCCATATAACTATTGCATTCCACAATATAGCTATTGCATTCCGCCATATAACTATTGTATTCCGCCATATAACTATTGTATTCCGCCATATAACTATTGCATTCCACAATATAACTATTGCATTCCGCCATATAACTATTGTATTCCGCCATATAACTATTGCATTCCGCCATATAACTATTGCATTCCACAATATAACTATTGCATTCCGCCATATAACTATTGCATTCCACAATATAACAATTGCATTCCACAATATAACAATTGCATTCCACAATATAACTATTGTATTCCGCCATATAACTATTGCATTCCGCCATATAACTATTGCATTCCACAATATAACTATTGCATTCCGCCATATAACTATTGTATTCCACAATATAACTATTGCATACCACAATATAACTATTGCATTCCGCCATATAACTATTGCATTCCGCCATATAACTATTGCATTCCGCCATATAACTATTGCATTCCGCAATATAACTATTGTATTCCGCCATATAACTATTGTATTCCGCCATATAACTATTGCATTCCGCAATATAACTATTGCATTCCACAATATAACTATTGCATTCCGCCATGTAACTATTGCATTCCGCCATATAACTATTGCATTCCACAATATAGCTATTGCATTCCACAATATAACTATTGCATTCCACAATATAACTATTGCATTCCACAATATAACTATTGCATTCCACAATATAGCTATTGCATTCCACAATATAACTATTGCATTCCACAATATAACTATTGCATTCCACAATATAACTATTGCATTCCACAATATAACTATTGCATTCCGCCATATAACTATTGCATTCCACAATATAACTATTGCATTCCACAATATAACTATTGCATTCCACAATATAACTATTGCATTCCGCCATATAACTATTGTATTCCGCCATATAACTATTGTATTCCACAATATAGATATTGCATTCCGCCATATAACAATTGTATTCCGCCATATAACTATTGCATTCCGCCATATAACAATTGTATTCCGCCATATAACTATTGCATTCCACAATATAACTATTGCATTCCGCCATATAACTATTGCATTCCACAATATAACTATTGCATTCCACAATATAACTATTGCATTCCGCCATATAACTATTGCATTCCACAATATAACTATTGTATTCCGCCATATAACTATTGTATTCCGCCATATAACTATTGCATTCCGCCATATAACTATGGTATTCCACAATATAACTATTGCATTCCGCCATGTAACTATTGCATTCCGCCATATAACTATTGCATTCCACAATATAGCTATTGCATTCCACAATATAACTATTGCATTCCGCCATATAACTATTGCATTCCACAATATAACTATTGCATTCCACAATATAGCTATTGCATTCCACAATATAACTATTGCATTACAATATAACTATTGCATTCCACAATATAACTATTGTATTCCACAATATAGCTGACGCACGTATAACTATGACATTCCGCATGTATAACTATGGCATTACGCAAGTATAACTATTGTATTCCGCAAGTATAACTATGGTATGACGCAAGTATAACTATGACATTCCGCAAGTATATCTATGACATTACGCATGTATAACTATGACATTCCGCAAGTATAACTATCACATTCCGCAAGTATATATATGACATTCCACAAGTATAACTATGACATTCCGCAAGTATAACTATGATATGCCGCAAGAATAACTATGAATTACGCAAGTATAACTATGAATTACGCAAGTATAACTATGACATTCCGCAAGTATAACTATGACGTATAACTATTGCATTCCGCAAGTATAACTATGACATAACTTATGTATAACTATCACATTACGCAAGAATAACTATGACATTACCCATGTATAACTATGACATTCCGCAAGTATAACTATGACATTCCGTAAGTATAACTATAACATTCCGCAATTATAACTATGACATTACGCAAGTTTAAGTACGACATTACGCATGTATAACTATGACATTCCGCAAGTATAACTATGACATTACGCATGTATAACTATGACATTCCGCAAGAATAACTATGGTATTACGCATGTATAACTATGACATTCCACAAGTATAACTATGACATTACGCATGTATAACTATGACATTCCGCAAGTATATCCATAATATTCAGCAAGTATAACTATGAATTCCGCAGGTATAACTATGATATTCCGCAAGAATAACTATGAATTACGCATGTATAACTATGACATTACGCATGTATAACTATGACATTCCTCATGTATAACTATGACATTCCGCATGTATAACTTTGACATTACGCATGTATAACTATGACATTCCGCAAGTATAACTATTGCATTACGCACGTAAAACTATGACATTACGCATGTATAACTATTGCATTCCGCATGTATAACTATGACATTCCGCAAGTATAACTATTGCATTCCGCAAGTATAACTATTGCATTCCGCAAGTATAACTATTGCATTCCGCAAGTATAACTATTGCATTCCGCAAGTATAACTATTGCATTACGCAAGTATAACTATGGCATTCCGCATGTATAACTATGACATTCCGCAAGTATAACTATGAAATACGCAAATACAACTATGACATTACACAAGAATAACTATGTTATTACGCAAGTATAACTATGACATTCCGAAAGTATAACTATGACATTACGCATGTATAACTATGACATTCCGCAAGTATAACTATGAATTACGCAAGCATAACTAACACATTACGCAAGTATATCTATGGCATTCCGCAAGTATAACTATGAATTACGCAAGTATAACTATGACATTCCGCAAGTATAACTATGACATAACTTATGTATAACTATCACATTACGCAAGAATAACTATGACATTACCCATGTATAACTATGACATTCCGCAAGTATAACTATGACATTCCGTAAGTATAACTATAACATTCCGCAATTATAACTATGACATTACGCAAGTATAAGTACGACATTACGCATGAATAACTATGACATTCCGCAAGTATAACTATGACATTACGCATGTATAACTATGACATTCCGCAAGTATAACTATGGTATTACGCATGTATAACTATGACATTCCACAAGTATAACTATGACATTACACATGTATAACTATGACATTCCGCAAGTATATCTATGACATTCCGCAAGTATATCTATGATATTCAGCAAGTATAACTATGAATTCCGCAAGTATAACTATGATATTCCGCAAGAATAACTATGAATTACGCATGTATAACTATGACATTACGCATGTATAACTATGACATTCCGCAAGTATAACTATTGCATTACGCACGTAAAACTATGACATTACGCATGTATAACTATTGCATTCCGCATGTATAACTATGACATTCCGCAAGTATAGCTATTGCATTCCGAAGTATAACTATTGCATTCCGCAAGTATAACTATTGCATTCCGCAAGTATAACTATTGCATTACGCAAGTATAACTATGACATTACGCATGTATAACTATGGCATTCCGCATGTATAACTATGACATTCCGCAAGTATAAATATGAAATACGCAAATACAACTATGACATTACACAAGAATAACTATGTTATTACGCAAGTATAACTATGACATTCCGAAAGTATAACTATGACATTACGCATGTATAACTATGACATTCCGCAAGTATAACTATGAATTACGCAAGCATAACTAACACATTATGCAAGTATATCTATGGCATTCCGCAAGTATAACTATGAATTACGCAAGTATAACTATGACATTCCGCAAGTATAACTATGACGTATAACTCTTGCATTCCGCAAGTATAACTATGACATAACTTATGTATAACTATCACATTACGCAAGAATAACTATCACATTACCCATGTATAACTATGACATTCCTCAAGTATAACGATGACATTCCGTAAGTATAACTATAACATTCCGCAATTATAACTATGACATTACGCAAGTATAAGTACGACATTACGCATGTATAACTATGACATTCCGCAAGTATAACTATGACATTACGCATGTATACCTATGACATTCCGCAAGTATAACTATGGTATTACGCATGTATAACTATGACATTCCACAAGTATAACTATGACATTACGCATGTATAACTATGACATTCCGCAAGTATATCTATGACATTCCGCAAGTATATCTATGATATTCAGCAAGTAAAACTATGAATTCCGCAAGTATAACTATGATATTCCGCAAGAATAACTATGAATTACGCATGTATAACTATGACATTACGCATGTATAACTATGACATTCCTCATGTATAACTATGACATTACGCATGTATAACTATTGCATTCCGCACGTATAACTATGACATTCCGCAAGTATAACTATTGCATTCCGCAAGTATAACTATTGCATTCCGCAAGTATAACTATTGCATTCCGCAAGTATAACTATTGCATTCCGCAAGTATAAATATTGCATTACGCAAGTATAACTATGACATTACGCATGTATAACTATGGCATTCCGCACGTATAACTATGACATTCCGCAAGTATAACTATGAAATACGCAAATACAACTATGACATTACACAAGAATAACTATGTTATTACGCAAGTATAACTATGTATGACATTCCGAAAGTATAACTATGACATTACGCATGTATAACTATGACATTCCGCAAGTATAACTATGAATTACGCAAGCATAACTAACACATTACGCAAGTATATCTATGGCATTCCGCAAGTATAACTATGACATTACGCATGTATAACTATGACATTCCGCAAGTATAACTATGAATTACGCAAGTATATCTATGGCATTCCGCAAGAATATTTATGACATTACGCAAGTATAACTATGAATTACGCAAGTATAACTATGAATTACGCAAGTATAACTATGGCATTCCGCAAGTATAACTATGACATTCCACAAGTATAACTATTACATTCCGCAAGTATAAATATGACATTACGCATGTATAACTATGACATTACGCAAGTATAACTATGACATTCCACAAGTATAACTATTGCATTCCGCAAGTATAACTATGACATTCCGCAAGTATAGCTATGATATTCCGCAAGTATAACTATTGCATTCCGCAAGAATAACTATGATATTCCGCACGTATAACTATGACATTCCGCAAGTATAACTATTGCATTCCGCAAGTATAACTATTGCATTCCGCAAGTATAACTATTGCATTCCGCAAGTATAACTATTGCATTACGCAGGTATAACTATGACATTAGGCATGTATAACTATGACATTACGCATGTATAACTATGACAGTCCGCATGTATAACTATGACATTACGCATGTATAACTATGACATTCCGCATGTATAACTATGACATTCCGCATGTATAACTATGACATTACACATGTATAACTATGACATTCCGCAAGTATAACTATTGCATTACGCAAGTATAAGTATGACATTACGCATGTATAACTATTGCATTCCGCATGTATAATTATGACATTCCGCAAGTATAACTATTGAATTCCGCAAGTATAACTATTGCATTCCGCAAGTATAACTATTGCATTCCGCAAGTATAACTATTGCATTACGCAAGTATAACTATGACATTACGCATGTATAACTATGGCATTCCGCAAGTATAACTATGAATTACGCAAATATAACTATGACATTACACAGGAATAACTATGGTATTACGCAAGTATAACTATGACATTCCGAAAGTATAACTATGACATTACGCATGTATAACTCTGACATTCCGCAAGTATAACTATGAATTACGCAAGCATAACTAACAAATTACGCAAGTATATCTATGGCATTCCGCAAGTATAACTATGACATTACGCATGTATAACTATGACATTCCGCAAGTAAAACTATGATTTACGCATGAATAACTATGACATTACGCAAGTATATCTATGGCATTCCGCAAGAATAACTATGACATTCCGCAAGTATAACTATGAATTACGCAAGTATAACTATTGCATTCCGCAAGTATAACTATGACATTACACAATAATAACTATGACATTCCGCAAGTATAACTATTGCATTCCGCAAGTATAACTATGACATTCCGCAAGTATAACTATGACATTCCGCAAGTATAACTATGATATTCCGCAAGTATAACTATTGCATTCCGCAAGTATAACTATTGCATTCCGCAAGTATAACTATTGCATTATGCAAGTATAACTATGACATTACGCATGTATAACTATGGCATTCCTCAAGTATAACTATGAATTACGCAAGCATAGCTAACACATTACGCAAGTATATCTATGGCATTCCGCCAGTATAACAATGACATTACGCATGTATAACTATCACATTCCGCAAGTATAACTATGAATTACGCAAGCATCACTATGACATTAGGCAAGTATATCTATGGCATTCCGCAAGTATAACTATGACATTCCGCAAGTATAACTATGAATATCGCAAGTATAACTATGAATTACGCAAGTATAAGTATGACATTCCGCAAGTATAACTATGACATTACACAAGAATAACTATTTCATTCCGCAAGTATAACTATGACATTACGCATGTATAACTATGACATTACGCATGTATAACTATGATATTCCGCAAGTATAACTATGAATTCCGCAAGTATAACTATGATATTCCGCAAGAATAACTATGAATTACGCAATTATAACTATGAATTACGCAAGTATAACTATGACATTCCGCAAGTATAACTATGACGTTTAACTGTTGCATTCCGCAAGTATAACTATGACATTACGCATGTATAACTATGACATTCCGCAAGTATAACTATGACATTACGCATTTATAACTATGACATTCCGCAAGTATAACTATGACATTCCGCAAGTATAACTATAACATTCCGCAATTATAACTATGACATTACGCAAGTATAACTATGACATTAGGCATGTATAACTATGACATTCCGCAAGTATAACTATGAATTACGCAAGCATAACTATGACATTACGCAAGTATATCTATGGCATTCCGCAAGTATAACTATTGCATTAAACAAGTATAACTATGACATTACGCATGTGTAACTATGACATTCAGCAAGTATAACTATGAATTACGCAAGCATAACTAACACATTACGCAAGTATATCTATGGCATTCCGCAAGTATAACTATGACATTAGGCATGTATAACTATGACATTCCGCAAGTATAACTATGAATTACGCAAACATAACTATGACATTACGCAAGTATATCTATGGCATTCCGCAAGTATAACTATTGCATTCCGCAAGTATAACTCTTGCATTACGCAAGTATAACTATGACATTACGCATGCATAACTATGGCATTCCGCAAGTATAACTATGGCATTACGCAAGTATAACTATGGCATTACGCATGTATAACTATGACATTCCGCAAGTATAACTATGAATTACGCAAATACAACTATGACATTACACAAGAATAACTATGGTATTACGCAAGTATAACTATGACATTCCGAACGTATGACATTACGCATGTATAACTATGACATTCTGCAAGTATAACTATGAATTACGCAAGCATAACTAACACATTACGCAAGTATATATATGGCAGTCCGCAAGTATAACTATGACATTACGCATGTATAACAATGACATTCCGCAAGTATAACTATGAATTACGCAAGCATAACAATGACATTACGCAAGTATATCTATGGCATTCCGCAAGTATAACTATGACATTCCGCAAGTATATCTATGAATTACGCTAGTATAACTATGACATTACACAATAATAACTATGGCATTACGCAAGTATAACTATGACATTACGCATGTATAACTATGACATTACGCATGTATAACTATGACATTACGCATGTATAACTATGACATTCCGCAGGTATAACTATTGCATTCCGCAAGTATAACTATGACATTCCGCATGTATAACTATGACATTCCGCAAGTATAACTATTGTATTCCGCAAGTATAACTATTGCATTCCGCAAGAATAACTATTGCATTCCGCAAGTATAACTATTGCATTACGCAAGTATAACTATTACATTAGGCATGTATAACTATGACATTCCGCAAGTACAACTATGTCATTACGCATGTATAACTATGACATTCCGCATGTATAACTATGACATTACGCATGTATAACTATGACATTCCGCAAGTATAACTATGATATTCCGCAAGTATAACTATTGCATTCCGCAAGTATAACTATGACATTCCGCATGTATAACTATGACATTCCGCAAGTATAACTATTGTATTCCGCAAGTATAACTATTGCATTCCGCAAGTATAACTATTGCATTCCGCAAGTATAACTATTGCATTACGCAAGTATAACTATTGCATTCCGCATGTATACTTGTGACATTCCGCAAGTATATCTATTGCATTCCGCAAGTATAACTATTGCATTCCGCAAGTATAACTATGGCATTCCGCAAGTATAACTATGGCATTACGCATGTATAACTATGACATTCCGCATGTATAACTATGACATTACGCATGTATAACTATGACATTCCGCATGTATAACTATTGCATTACGCATGTATAACTATGACATTCCGCAAGTATAACTATTGCATTACGCAAGTATAACTATGACATTACGCATGTATAACTATTGCATTCCGCATGTATAATTGTGACATTCCGCAAGTATATCTATTGCATTCCGCAAGTATAACTATTGCATTCCGCAAGTATAACTATGGCATTCCGCAAGTATAACTATGGCATTACGCATGTATAACTATGACATTCCGCAAGTATAACTATGAATTACGCAAATATAACTATGACATTACACAAGAATAACTATGGTATTCGCAGGGATAACTATGACATTCCGAAAGTATAACTATGACATTACGCATGTATAACTATGACATTCCGCAAGTATATCTATGAATTACGCTAGTATAACTATGACATTACACAATAATAACTATGGCATTACGCAAGTATAACTATGACATTACGCATGTATAACTATGACATTACGCATGTATAACTATGACATTACGCATGTATAACTATGACATTCCGCAGGTATAACTATTGCATTCCGCAAGTATAACTATGACATTCCGCATGTATAACTATGACATTCCGCAAGTATAACTATTGTATTCCGCAAGTATAACTATTGCATTCCGCAAGAATAACTATTGCATTCCGCAAGTATAACTATTGCATTACGCAAGTATAACTATTACATTAGGCATGTATAACTATGACATTCCGCAAGTACAACTATGTCATTACGCATGTATAACTATGACATTCCGCATGTATAACTATGACATTACGCATGTATAACTATGACATTCCGCAAGTATAACTATGATATTCCGCAAGTATAACTATTGCATTCCGCAAGTATAACTATGACATTCCGCATGTATAACTATGACATTCCGCAAGTATAACTATTGTATTCCGCAAGTATAACTATTGCATTCCGCAAGTATAACTATTGCATTCCGCAAGTATAACTATTGCATTACGCAAGTATAACTATTGCATTCCGCATGTATACTTGTGACATTCCGCAAGTATATCTATTGCATTCCGCAAGTATAACTATTGCATTCCGCAAGTATAACTATGGCATTCCGCAAGTATAACTATGGCATTACGCATGTATAACTATGACATTCCGCATGTATAACTATGACATTTCGCATGTATAACTATGACATTCCGCATGTATAACTATTGCATTACGCATGTATAACTATGACATTCCGCAAGTATAACTATTGCATTACGCAAGTATAACTATGACATTACGCATGTATAACTATTGCATTCCGCATGTATAATTGTGACATTCCGCAAGTATATCTATTGCATTCCGCAAGTATAACTATTGCATTCCGCAAGTATAACTATGGCATTCCGCAAGTATAACTATGGCATTACGCATGTATAACTATGACATTCCGCAAGTATAACTATGAATTACGCAAATATAACTATGACATTACACAAGAATAACTATGGTATTCGCAGGGATAACTATGACATTCCGAAAGTATAACTATGACATTACGCATGTATAACTATGACATTCCGCAAGTATAACTATGAATTACGCAAGCATAACTAACACATTACGCAAGTATATCTATGGCATTCCGCAAGTATAACTATGACATTACGCATGTATAACTATGACATTCCGCAAGTATAACTATGAATTACGCATGCATAACTATGACATTACGCAAGTATATCTATGGCATTCCGCTAGTATAACTATGACATTCCGCAAGTATAACTATGGATTACGCAAGTATAACTATGAATTACGCAAGTATAACTATTGCATTCCGCAAGTATAACTATGACATTACGCATGTATAACTATGGCATTCCGCAAGTATAACTATGGCATTACGCAAGTATAACTATGGCATTACGCATGTATAACTATGACATTCCGCAAGTATAACTATGAATTACGCAAATACAACTATGACATTACACAAGAATAACTATGGTATTACGCAAGTATAACTATGACATTCCGAACCTATAACTATGACATTACGCATGTATAACTATGACATTCTGCAAGTATAACTATGAATTACGCAAGCATAACTAACACATTACGCAAGTATATCTATGGCATTCCGCAAGTATAACTATGACATTACGCATGTATAACTATGACATTCCGCAAGTATAACTATGAATTACGCAAGCATAACTATGACATTAAGCAAGTATATCTATGGCATTCCGCAAGTATAACTATGACATTCCGCAAGTATATCTATGAATTACGCAAGTATAACTATAAATTACGCAAGTATACCTATGGCATTCCGCAAGTATAACTATGACATTACGCATGTATAACTATGACATTACGCAAGTATAGCTATGACATTACGCAAGTATAACTATGACATTACGCAAGTATAACTATGACATTACGCAAGTATAACTATGACATTCCGCAAGTATAACTGTTGCATTCCGCAAGTATAACTATGACATTCCGCAAGTATAACTATGATATTCCGCATGTATAACTTTTGCATTCCACAAGTATAACTATGACATTCCGCATGTATACATATGACATACCGCAAGTATAGCTATTGCATTCCGCAAGTATAACTATGACATTACACAAGAATAACTATTGCATTCCGCAAGTATAACTCTGACACTACGCATGTATAACTATGATATTCCGCAAGTATAACTCTTGCATTCCGCAAGTATAACTATGACATTCCGCATGTATAACTATGACATTCCGCAGGTATAACTATTGTATTCTGCAAGTATAACTATTGCATTCCGCAAGTATAACTATTGCATTTCGCAAGTATAACTATTGCATTATGCAAGTATAACTATGACATTACGCATGTATAACTATGGCATTCCACAAGTATAACTATGACATTCCGCAAGTATAACTATGACATTACACAATAATAACTATGGTATTACGCAAGTATAACTATTGCATTCATCAATTATAACTATGAATTACGCAAGCATAGCTAACACATTACGCAAGTATATATATGGCATTCCGCCAGTATAACTATGACATTACGCAAGTATAACTATGACATTCATCAATTATAACTATGAATTACGCAAGCATAGCTAACACATTACGCAAGTATATATATGGCATTCCGCCAGTATAACTATGACATTACGCATGTATAACTATGACATTCCGCAAGTATAGCTATGAATTACGCAAGTATAACTATGACATTACGCAAGTATATCAATGGCATTCCGCAAGTATAACTATGACATTTCGCAAGTATAACTATGAATATCACAAGTATAGCTATGAATTACGCAAGTATAACTATGACATTCCGCAAGTATAACTATGACATTACACAAGAATAACTACTGCATTCCGCAAGTATAACTATGACATTACCCATGTATAACTATGACTTTACGCAAGTATAACTATGACATTCCGCAAGAATAACTATTGCATTCCGCAAGTATAACTATGACATTCCGCAAGGATAATTATGACATTCCGCAAGTATAACTGTGACATTCTGCAAGTATCCGTATGACATTACGCATGTATAACTATGACATTCTGCACGTATAACTATGACATTCCGCAAGTATAATTATGACATTCCCCAAGTATAACTATGACATTCCACAAGTATAACTATGACATTCTGCAAGTATAACTATGACATTCCGCAAGTATAACTATGAAATTACGCAAGTATAACTATGCCATTACGCAAGTATAACTATTGTATTCCGCAAGTATAACTATGACATTCCGCAAGTATAACTATGACATTACGTAAGTATAACTATGATATTACGCATGTATAACTATGAATTACGCAAGTATAACTATGACATTCCGCAAGTATAACTATGACATTCCGCAAGTATAACTATGACATTACTATTGTATTCTGCAATATAACTATTTATTTTATTTCCTGCTCAATATACACAATAATTACACACATTCAAAACATGTACATGTAATGAAAACAAAACAACAATAAATCAATGTGAATAGACAAGCGCTAATATCCAACAGTATTAACAATCAATCACTCTGTATTAGCAATCGGCATATGCCTGTGGCCATTTGCAAATGATATGTATGTGAACTATGGCCAACGTCCAAATAGCGACCATTAGCGAGGATAAATAAACGTAACACACACAAAGTCCAATTACAACATATACAATATATATTTACAGTATATATTTACATATAAATTGTATATGTCATATCTTATACACATGACACACATATTAAACTAAACTATATTATTAATTCAAACATTTTCTCAACTCCATACCCTGCTTAATGTATCCTGCAACTTGTATGTGTTTATCTTTTTTTATTTGAACCCATAATATATAATAAACGTATTTATAGTAGACCATGCAATAGATCCTGGTATTATTAATTGTCTAATGTTTCTAAATCTAGGACATACTAAAAGAAAATGGAATTCTGACTCGATTTTGAATTGATTACTTTTCTCTTCTCTCTACATACATGTCATATCTACCAGCTTATATAGCAAGATTATGAGTAGCAAGACGAAAACGTTATAACTCGATTCTTAAATTATCACTGCTAATATTGCTTAAATATGATTCAAATTCAAATGTAGTTTTGTATTTTGAGTAATATTCTAGTTTACGTGTATTCTTTAGATCACCCCAATTCCTGTATTTATTGATCTCTCAGACGTTGTTTCAAAGTATTATAATAGTTTAATCCCAAATTATTTATCTTACGCTTAATAAAACTTTTTCAGAAGAGTATTAAGTTCGCACAGTTCATGAAAAGTATTACAATATAAAACGCTGTCCATTTTAAAAAGGGAATGTCCATTCATTCCTAATTAAAATGCCTATATTGGGCATTTGAGCATCTAAAATGCACTGTTATTTTCCATATATATTTTCAAAAAAACAACAAAACACAGGTGAAAGTGAGAACACGTTGCATTAAAATGCATGATAATTAGCATAATATAGTACTCAATCAGATAAAATACATCAAAATAAACCATAATTTATATCTACATGGAATAGTAATAATTTCACAAACAAGGTATCTTAAATGATACGCTGGCGTATAAAAATGGAATTTTCAGAAATGTGAAAAGACAGGACATAAAAGCGAAATAATTTTAGTAATATTGTCTCAAAGATGATACCCCGGCGTGAAACAATTTTAGTTAAATTGTGTTTGAAATGATATAATTTTGACAAGACCTGACATAAAATAGGTATAGTAATATTGTCTCTCAAATGATACGCCGGCGTATCAAAATGAATTCAGCAGAAATGTAAGATATTAAAAATGTTAATAGAAAATAATTTTAGAAACATTGTATCTGAAATGATACGCCGGCATATCAAAATGAAATTTTCAGAAATGTGAAAAGACAGGACATAAAAAAGAGAAATAATTTTAATAATATTGTCTCAGAGATGATACGCCAGTGTGAAACAATTTATACTACATAAAATAGAAATAATTGGCTCTGTGAAATGATACGCCGTCGTATCAAACTGAAATCATCAGAAATGTGAAGACAGAGAAACAATTTTAGTTAAATTGTGTCAGAATTGATACGCCGGCGTATCAAAATGAAATCTTCAGAAATAAAAGACAGCGAAATAATTTTAGCTAAATTGTGTTTGAAATGATATAATTTTAGAAGATTTCTCTATGAAATGATACGCCGGTGTATCAAAATGAAATATTCAGAAATGCAAGTGGACAGGACATAAAAGAGAAATAATTTTAGTAATAGTGTCTCTCAGATGATACCCCGGCGTATCAAAATGAAATTAGCAGAAATGCGAAAAGACAGGCATAAAAAAGAGAAATAATTTTAGTTAAATTGTGTCTGAATTGATATGCCGGCGTATCAAAATGAAATCTTCAGAAATGTGAAAATACAGAGAAACAATATTAGTTAAATTTGTGTTTGAAATGATATAATTTTGGAAGATTTATGAAATGAAAAGTCTATGAAATGATACGCCGCCGTATCAAACTGACATTAGCATTAGAAACAAAATGACTTATGTAAATAATAAATTTCTTGATTTTGATATAATATGTTTCAGTGAAACACATTTATCCAACGACGTTAGCGACATGCTGTTAGCTCTTGACGGTTTTGATTATGTATTTAGGAAAGATAGATAATACTGCGCACTCTGGTGGATTGTTAATATACGTATCGTCGCATCTAAGACCTAAAAGATTAATGGAGTTAGAACATTTTCTTCCGGAATCTGTATGGATTGAACTTAAAGATAAGAGTCAAACTTATCTACTTTGTACTGTTTACCGTCCACCACATTACACGGTTGTATTTTGGGATCGACTCAATATCTGTTTAGAAAAGGCCTCTGAATTATGCAATAACATGTTATTAGTTGGAGATATAAATGAAGATCAACTAAATCCATTAAATAATAAATGTCGTGATTTACTTAGTCTCATCAATTTAAAAAATGTAAAATCAGTACCCACCAGAGTAACAGAATATTCTAGCACATTAATAGATCCTATTTCTGTCTCTAATCACATTATTTCGTACGAATCCGGTATTTTTGAAACTGATAAGCAAATCAGTGATCATTTTGCCACTTTTATCCATATCAAGATAAATTTTAAATTTAGCACTTCTTTCAAACGGAGGATTTGGAATTACAAAACTGCAGATTTTAAAAAGCTTAATGATCTTATAAGTGCAACGGATTGGTCTTTCTTAAACAATGATACAATTGACAATGCAAGTCAAAAATTTATAGATAAATTTCTCGATTTATCCAAAACATGCATTCCAACATATTATGCAACAGTGAGACCAGGTGACAAACCTTTGTACAATTCGGAAATACGCAAGTGTTCTCGTAAACGTGATCGACTAAAACAAAAGGCTGTTCTCTCTAATAAGAATTCAGATTGGTTGAATTACAAACATGCTAGAAATAAGGTGAACAACATGAAGAAACATGCACAAGAAACATTTTTCAACAATTTAGAAGAATCACTTTCCGACTTAATATCCAATAACCCATCTCAATATTGGAAAACAGTTAAGAAACTATTTAAAGAAAATTCTACTAAATGCGAGACTATTCCTCCATTAAAAAACGAAAAAAGGCGATTATTTAGTTTCTGATGAAGTAAAAGCAAACTCTCTTACTAACTATTTTTTTCTATTTCAACAATTGATGACTCAGCAGCTACACTTCCTGAATTTAACTCTACACTAACAAACACTACTTTAAGCGAAATTAATATTACAGAACAAGATGTTTCTGACGTTTTACATAATTTAGTCTTAAAAAAATCAAGTAGTCCTGATGAAATAAGTCATCGTATGCTTAAAGAAACATATAATACAATTAATCGACCTCTTTGTGTTTTATTTAATCGATCGCTACAAGAGAGTACTTATCCAAGTTGCTTTAAGTTAGCACATGTAATGCCTCTATTTAAGAAGGGTGATAGAGATACTCCATCTAACTATAGGCCGATATCATTAATTAGTTGTCTTGGCAAAGTCATGGAACGAGTAATGTTCAAATATCTGTACAACTATCTTCATGCTAACGATCTAATTTTTAAATACCAATCTGGATTTTTACCTGGACACTCTACTGTTTTTCAACTTATTGACTTATATCACCAAATATGCAAAGAGTATGATGAAAAACTAATTACTTGTATTGCTTTTTGTGACATTTCAAAAGCGTTTGAGTCGTGATAGCGCAGTGGATGCGCGTTCGCTTCAGGTGCGAAAGGTCCGGAGTTCGAGCCCCACTGGAGCCGTTACGATTGTGCCCGTAGGCAAGGCATTTAAATTCCACGTTGCCTCTTCTCTCTCCCTCGTGGCGATGGATTCCATCAGGAATGAGGTCTCGAGAGTGATTTATATAAGTTGAAATAACTTGTTTCGCAATCGAGCTAAAATAAATTTGAATAAACTAAGCTAAACTAAAGCGTTTGATAGAGTTTGGCATTCAGGATTATTGTTCAAATTAAAACAAAACGGAATAACTGGTAAGGTTAATAAGTGGCTCGAAACTTATCTAAGTCATAGAAAACAACGAGTATTTGTTGAATCATCTTTTTTTGAAACAAAATACATTAATGCTGGTGTACCTCAGGGATCAGTGTTAGGACCACTGTTGTTTTTAATCTATGTGAACGACATTGCTGACCTATTAGAAAGTTCTACTAGATTATTTGCAGACAATTGTTCAATGGCAGTGTCCTCCGTCAATAAAACACTTATTGAAACACGGCTAAATTCCGATCTCCAAAAAGTATCTGATTGGTCGAAACAATGGTTGGTTAAATTTAACCCTTCTAAAACAGAGGTAGTGGCATTTTCGTTAGCAGAAAGAGAACTTCCTAAATTACAATTTCAAAATACAGAACTTAGTTTCATTGATAGTCACAAACATCTTGGATTTACCCTCACTAAAGATGGTTCTTGGCATGATCACATAAAAAACGTAATTTCGTCTGCATCTAAAGTACTTGGCTCCATGCAAATGCTAAAGTTTAAGCTAAGGCGACACACGCTTAACCAAATTTACATATCATATCTACGACCTATACTTGAATACGCTTCAATTGTCTGGGATAACTGTACTTTATATGAAAAGGAATCCATAGAAAAACTGCAGTACGAAGATGCTAGAGTAGTAACTGGTTTAACACGTTCTGTGTCCATTGAACGGCTTCTATGCGAGATAGGGTGGGTGTCTCTTTTAGATCGACGTATGATGCAAAAGCTAATATTAGTTTACAAAGATAAACATGGGTATTTACCAGAGTATCTTTCAGAATTATTTCCTCCTTCTATACAGGAAACTAATCCTTATAACTTGCGAGCTAAGATAAATTATTTCACAGTTCCTAGACGTTTAGAAATATACTCCAGATCAGTAATTCCATCTTCAGTAAAACTCTGGAATGAATTTGATAACGATATTCGCAATTCGCTTACACTCTCAAGCTTCAAATCAAACCTCAAAATACATTACAAACCACCTCTTGTTCCTCAGTATTTCTTGAGGGGTAAAAGACATTACTCCGTTTACCATGCTAGTTTCAGAAACAAATGTAGTAATTTGAACGCTGATCTCTTCCGTAACCATTTAAGTCAAAACTTCTCTTGTGAATGTGGGAATCCTTGTGAAGATGCCGAACACTACTTTTTCCAATGTAACAAATACTGCCAACAAAGATACATATTATTCCAAGCTCTTCGTATTTTTCGTCCTCTTAGTACGAATACACTACTTTTGGAAATGAAAACCTCACGGACGATGAAAACGAATTCATATTCCTCGAAGTACAAACATTTATTCAACACACAGAAAAGTTTAAGCGTGAATAAATTAATGTATTACATACTATTTCTTTTATCTTACTAAACAAGTATTTTTGATCATTCAAAGTTTTATAATACAAAGTGTTTTACTGCTCATTCCAGAGGAAACTGTATAAGAAATCTAATATCAATACTAACATGTAATATAAATCGATACAAAATCAGCATGTACTGTCTTCACAACTTTACCTATATTGTTCTGGGATGGGGGTTCGGGGATAGGCAGTGAAGTAGATGGTGAGAGCAGCTCTTAAAAAACACTTTTTTTCTTTTTTCTTTCAGTTTACTTTATTCATCTTTTTATTATTTTATTCAAAATGTCCCGTCTTTTTCTTATTCATTCTAAGCAATAATTATCTTGGTAAATTTAATAAAGTAGAACTACATACATCGGAATTTATTGTATAACAAAATTGACCTCTGGGAAAGGGCTGTTGCTAATGTTGCTAATATATATGGAAAATAACAGTGCATTTTAGATGCTCAAATGCCCAATATAGGCATTTTAATTGGGAATGAATGGACATTCCCTTTTTAAAATGGACAACGTTATGACTAGATCTACACTCACTCCGCTTTATACGCAATAATATCGGAGCAACCATTTTATCAAACATTAGTAATATTGTTTTTAAATCAAAATGCACCTTATTAAAGAGACCTAATACGTTATTAACTGCACGAGTTGCCTGTTGGGTAAGTGCTTTAATTGCAAATCGTAGGTTACCCGTTTTTACAAACTTAATCCCTAAATAACAGAAATGGTAGACTGCATGCAGTAATTCCCCATGTACATACAATTTGATCTGATGTTTTGCTTACGTTTTTCAAATATGCATATCTTCGTTTTGCTTGTATTTATTGATGATCCCCATTTCTTTCAGTAACTGTATATAATAGCACCACTGAAGCCGTTACGATTGTGCCCTTAGGCAATGCATTTAAATTCCACGTTGCCTCTTCTCTCTCCCTCGTGGCGATGGATTCCATCAGGAATGAGGTCTCGAGAGTGATTAATATAAGTTGAAATAACTTGTTTCGCAATCGAGCTAAAATAAATTTGTATAAACTAACTGTATATAATTGGCTCTATAAGCTCGATGTATCTGTTGTAAATGAAGGGAATCGCTTATATCATTCACGAATAAAATAAAGAGTAGCGATGATACTTGAAGAAATCCGACGGGTGATACTTGAAGAAATCCGACGGGTTAGAGGTCGGCGAAAGCTTGACACAAGGCTATACATGCTTATACAATGATTTAATAAAAGTTAAACACTTGCAACTCGACTAGTTATACCCATAAGGAATACCTCTGTATGGTTTCAAATCATCAAAAGTAATCGACGAAGCAACAACAGAATTTCTGTTTCTTAGATAACATTTTCTGTATGATTGTATGTAGGATAAAAACACAGTCTACAGTGCTTCGTTTATCCCTAAAGCCGAATTGGAAATCATTAAGAACGTTATTATATTTACCCCATTTATTTAACACCACAGAACTCTAAATAGGCTTATGAGCGAACATATCGTAGCCATTGAATTAATCAAAGTTATACCACGGTAATTACCTGGATTCTTAGTGTCACCTTTTTGTGGATTGGAACGATAATACGTTTTGTCCATGAATCTGGATAAATACCAGTATCATATATTTCATTAAAAATAGTAACTAAAAACGGTGCAATGAGTTTTAACGTCTATGCAACAATTAGGAACTATTTGATTGATACCACTACTTTTATTTCGTACTAAGTTGCCAATTGTTTGATTTATATCATCAACATCAAACGGTCTGTCCAATTCATCAATATTACATTACATCGGTGGGTATTTCTTCACCCGTAACAGTATTATCTTCACTCGATACTAAATTCGAGAAATGTTTAACATCAACTTATACTAACATTTAGCAGATTGTTTAATCAATTCATTTCTACTAGATAAGAATTTGCGCTTATTATCATCTGATTTATTCAACTCATAACATATGTTTAAAATAACCCTGCTAAATTCATCTATACATGTATCTGAACTATATTCATTATTTACATATTTATCAACAATATCGTTGATAAACACGTATTTAATTGCTCACATTTATCACTATCCCATATAACCTTCTTAGTATAGGATGTACCTGTATAAGCATTATTGTCACCCATATACTTACGATATCATCAGTTATAATATCAAATAAATCGCATTCATATAATTCTGACCACACATTACTATAGACTGTCGAGTTCTTCGGTGGAATAACACACACACACACATATATATATATATATATATATATAGATATCTTGTTCAAAGTCAAAATATTCTTTCTTTAATTTAAACCAAATTATACATGTACAGTCAAGTTTTACTAATTCAATTTTATCACATAACCATTGTTTATCATATATTACTATTCCGTTTGTTTCTTTTATTACCCTTCGGTCGAAAGCAATGATGCAGTTTGCATCCGTCTATATCGACGACACTAGATGTACAAGTACACTTAATAACAATAAGTCATAATCTGAAACAAAATTAACACGGTCTGCACAGTTATGCTTATTTATAAGTCCTTTGACGTTCCTTAAAAGAAACGTGATCTGTCCTAGTAAGGCTCAGCATGTGCATTGGTGTGTACACTGTCCGCTGTAACTGTCCTACCGTCTATGTAGAGTTAGTCGTAGGACATCACGGCACGCTTACCCTCGCTCCTTGCTTTTTGCATAACGGGATATAAAGCTTTTTCGCCGTTCACCGATCTCCTTGGGGAACTGATCTTTGACCCGGAATTCCGTTCCCTGTAGTTTATCGAATGCGGAACGTTTAATCATCCACTGTTTATCTTGGTTGTAATTATACTTCACTACTATTGGTCGTGTATTGTTCTGTTTAAAATAACCTAGTCTGTGTACCCAATCTACTTTAATCTCACTGGAATGTTCAATGCCTAGTTTTTCCTCGCAACACTGAGCTATTTGTTCAACACAGTTCTCTTTCTTTCTCTGTTCAAATGCGATACACTCCGGCATATTAAAAACCAATAAATTGTCCGGCATTGAGCGTGTGTGTCATTCCATAATTTCTTCATTTAAACGGCAATCCTCTGACTTCATTTAGGTCTAAATTCATTTGATATATGCTCACTAGATTTACGTTCTAATGATATGTGTTTCTCCATGTCAGATTGGTGTGTCCGAATTTCATCCACATTTGAGTATCAAATGCCCTGCTTTCTTCAATGTCTAGCACTCTCAAAATCTACAATCTTGGATTCTAATAGAGTAACTTTACTATCAATGGCTGTGGTTTTAGAAGACATTGGTGAAACAAGTTTCTCAATAATGTCCAGTTTACATAATCTTGAATCAATATTATCGAGTCTATTTACCAGCCTGTCTAAAGTGGCCTGCATTTCTGAAAATCCATGCGTAACACTAGTATCAGGTGTGTTGCTGTTGAAACTGGTGATGTGGCTGCAACATGGGCGTAGCACATGCCATGCATGATATAACCATGTTCTACTCAATCATGTTAAATTGTGTAATAACCAGATGTATATTGAAAGGAAAGTTTGGATGATTCTGAATAACAGAAATAAGATTTGCAAAGAAAAGTAAGAAATATCAGTGAAAGATAAATGTGTATTATTGCCTACTTATATTACATGGACAGGTTAATCGATACGGTTGTCACAAAGTTGATATGCGGGCCTTAAATTATGCATACTTGCATAGTAAAACTGGCATCATAGTGTGGGTAAATTTGAACTATCTTATAAATCAGTACAATTTTGACCGGGTACTTAATACATTATGTACGGTATCCGGAATAATAAAGATGCATGCACATGTTGTCCAATTCGACCCAGAACTCATATTCTTATCACAAGCATATTAATTGTGTATAATGGTAATGTAGATAATGCCAGACAACGCCTCTTTTGAAAAAGTGTTAAACCATCGAGTGATTTATCTTGCGACACGTTATATGTAAAATATACGAGTTGTTCGTGGAAATTGTGCTCAAATCAATTCTATAATATTGTCATTTTCAAACATTCAGTGCACACATATGAGGATTGTGTGTTATTGCTTGAAGTCAAGGTATGCGTTCGTTTTTAATTTAACATTTTTGATCAAATCATATTTTCGTTAAATCCATTTATTACCAAGTGACAAATGTCGTATTTTTGCTTCAAGTCATAGCAATGAATACTGTAGACGGTGATATGTTGACTCATATTGCTAGCGATTATGAATGATTGCATTATGGCTTTGTTAAATAACTACCAACTATGGAACGCCGATGCATATTGTATTACAGTGGTTCGATACCCATGGATCCATATTATTGTACGTAAATGGTAGTTGGATTTGTAATCAGTAAACTATGGATCGCCGTTACATCTTGTCTTTTGAGTGGTTCTGTACTCATTGCTCCATACCAAGCATCAGCATGTCCGTGCGTGTAATGTACTAAACTTATTATAAGTTACGGCATATCCAGTGGTTATCGTATGTGTTGGTTCCACGTGGCGAATATGACCACTGTACAGTTATTGTTCATACTTGTATACGAAGTGCCTTTTATTCATATGATGGTATGCAGTTACCTTACCTTGTATATATCTATTCATATCCTCATTTGTGTTTTCATTTTACTAAGTGCAGTGTCTGATATCTGACGTTTTGTGACCCAACATCATGTAACACGTGTACTATAGTTACACGTTATTTTATAATACCTTACACATGAAGGTTGATATGGTATTTCCATATGTTATCTATAGTTTAAGCTTCTTCCCCCGGACATATAGTCCCGATGAGGTTTTGTAGGACGTTAGAGAGCCCCAACGTTGCATAAGGCCGGACTACGTCCCGCAGCCACCGTTGTTTATATTCACGGAGATAAAGATCCAGGAGAAGACGTCGTTTTGTTTATTCACGTCCCGGATACTGTGCGCCGGCACCGTTACCTTCTTCGAATGTAGTCTCAGCCCCCTAAGCTCAAGACAAACCAACTATGTCGTTATAGCCATAATTGGAACATTGTTGTCAGGATTGAACCCTGTCATTTAATTCAGATATGATATCCACCCAGGGCAATTGTCATAGTATATTTCGTTAACTACTGTTACTTTGTTGTGTCATCGCATTAATGTAAATATTCATCTTTCGTTGTACATTAAACTTATTAACATTGTGTTGTGTTGTGTCTCGGTGGTTATTGTGATAGAGCTTTGCCGGCCAATACTGTTGCAAAGATTCATAGACTGTCTCCATTTCCCATTGAATGCATTTTGATTGCTTTTGAGAATTGATATTGTTTCTTCAATTGTTATTTTCCTTTTGAAATATGCGACAAATTGGAGGTCAGTAGGTATAATCTTCTCACATTTGCATTTAAATATGACATATTGAGCGAGTAGTATAATGTAATTTATGTTTATATCATATACAATGTTATTGTGTCTGAAATTACACAACGGAATATATTTGTAATTAAATTGAGTCACATTGTCTGTTTGCAACATTGCACTTAAAAGTGTGTTATTTTAATCCAGAAATCATGTATGTAATGGCATTCCCAAAACTTATGATAGTTAGACTCATTATTCATATTGCAGACGTCACAAAGTAGCGATGAAACTATATTGCATTTGAATATGAGAATGTTATTTGGAACAATGTGCATTAAGTATTTTATATTGAAATGCTCTAAATTTTGTTTCTATAGGTATATAATCTAATGGGTTGCGTAAATAGTTTGTTTCCAATTAGTATCGACCAATGATAAAATGTGTTCGCATTTTTCAATTTGCCTAATAATCTAGGGTTTACAATTAATCGGTAATATCGAATATACTAGTTTGCATACTTTCGTGTGTTCATTGAGTTGGGTGATTAAATATTCAGTGATGTTATATGTTATTGGTTCTAATTCTAACTGAGGTTTAAATTCATATGGTATACTTTCAAAATAGTGTAGTATTTCAAAACCTCCCATGTAGTAATATTGTAAAGTTGGTTTATTTGTATAAAATAAAGAATCGCGTGTCTGGACCATGCTATTAATATTACTTTTAAAAACTGTCGTCGCAACTAACTTTACATTAAAACATAAAATCACGTCCATGTTGATCTAGCATATGTTCATACATTTGTATTAGTTTTGTTTCTTTTTGTAATAGTAATCGTGTTATCCAACTAACCTTTATTTAGTTATACACCAATGTTCTCTATATCCAACATTTTTATCACCAACTTGAGCAAGCCAGAAAGTGGAATAAGATCGACAGCTTCTGGACCAACGATGGTCGCATTTTCTACAAAGTGAAACCAACAGACAAAGCGCAATACACCAGAGGAATGAGTGATATTGATCACTTATTACCAGACCCGACCATATCAACCAGAGACAACCCATGGTAGTCTGACAATCCATTCAGCATCAGGAACTTCGATGTAACTGGATGTAGACATTGTGACAAGGCATTGTGCAAGAGTGCATTAAACAGTTAAAGGCCTGCAGATTGACCTATATTTGACCTTAAACACACGACGAATAGCGGTACAAATCTGACGGTCGACGCACTAAACACACGAGGAATAGCGGTACAAATCTGACGGTCGACGCACATCGTATTTGCCACATGCGAGGCCCTGCATGGTATACATCTAATACATGAGCACCACTTATATCTATTATGACCCACGTACATATCAGAGGTTATAAATTGCTGAAATTGAAGTTCTGTATTTTTATAGTACTTACAACTGGTATAAACAATTCAACTCCACTTATGGCCCAAATAAGGCTGGTTGCGCGGGTTAGGCAGCCAGTTCCTGCATTGCTGTACCACACATTCAGGCATCAGTTCCCTCTTATGCCAAGTACAGTCTCCTCTTCTAGCCGCTACTTTTCTCTCTATATATCTGACATCTTTCCATGCGCCACAATTATATAGCATTGCCCAAAACCTCCTGTATAGAAGCTTTCTCTCATGTGAATTTAGATTATGCGGTGGACGATTATTAGCAGGCCACCAAAGTTGTTTGTTCTGTTCATTTATTATGCAAGGGGAACACAAGCACAGTGGACACTCAGCAACACCTTCAGCATGCTGAGGCATAGGGGGAGGTACGTAAGCAGCCTCTGCAACGGGCATGGCGGTGGCTGTTTCTTCTATTTCCATCTCTACGTCCCAGTTCTTATTTTGCAAGAAAGTCAGCAATTCTTTTCTCTGCTCATCAGTTACATACATTGTTATTTTACTCAATGGCATCTTGTAGAAATCGGCAGAATATGTGTAATACTCGTATGTTCAAGAGATTATAATTATAATATTATACATGTACTCATAGCATTCACTGTGATTATTATGTAGCATCAATATCGGTAAACACACACTGACACAGAGAAATATTTAAAATATAACAGAAAACTTGCGAATAATACTGTAGATATATAATTAAATGAAGTATGAAGGTTACCATATAACGAACACATATAGTTTATTCATATAAATACATACATATTATATACATGCATACAAATTATCAGTCTCAGTGATTACGCTACGGCTGATGAGGCACCTACATAACATGTAATCTATGTCCCTGGGCTGATCTGGATTATGTAGTTTGAATACTCATAACTATCAATTTTCTTTACAATCAATAATATACGTTTACTTAAATTGTCAGGGCCTCATTTTGACTAATTCTCAGCTCACAGAGTGATCGTGCATATTAACCGTTAGAAAATACCTACATACGCCAAATTATACTGAATGTACTGCTACATTGTTGATACAAGCCACTAATCACATGGAACAGGTAGTAAAGTATAACTCTTTACAATTTGACGGGGTCAAACTGCAAGCCTTTAAATGTACATTTATACATCGAACACAGAGAACTGTATTTTCAAATAGCTGAGTGTAATTATAAATGTACAGCATTTATAGTATTACCTTCCACAATTATGCCTTTAAATTATATAATTATTTAACACCATTTCGGCTACAATTAGAAACAAACTAACCTGTATAAATCCTGCAGGGTAGTGCTTTCACTTTTCTGTGTATCAGTTTAACATTATATATACTGTCATTTTATTGCCGTTCAATAGAAAATATAATTCCTTATAATTATGATCAGATGATAAACGATCTGATCTCAGAACCTCACATAAACATCGTATTTCATAGTAAAGCACATATGCAGATACTTTATAATTCAACACTACACTTAACGAAACTTCTAACGCCCCTTTGTTCAATATTGAATATCTCTTTAATTAATTACTCATTATATGGTTTCGAAATTTTATACATGTACATTGTATACTGAAATACTTTAGAAACGTATCACTTATTTCTTCAAATATTTTCCTTCAAAGAGTCAGTATTAAGAAATTAGTATTAAGTATTAAGTATTAGGTAACATCTTAACCAATAATTCGTCATTGCCAACAACATTTCGTGCAATCCGTTTATCTGGTATCCGACACGGCGTGCACGTGCAACAAATGAAAATAATGTTACATAACGGCAGTCAATGCCTCTGGGTGTGTTTAAATTGTTATTTTAAACAGTCATATAGACACAGTTTCATTTACCATAGGAATTGTTTGTTCCCCTTTTATTATGTAAAGAATGCCAATACCTACACAAGATTTGAGTAACGAAATATTTGGGTTATTGCAAGCAGGCACCAGGCAAAGGGAGTGTGCGAGGCGTTTTCGTGTCCATCAGTCGAATATGTCTCGCCTTCATAAGCGTTTCGTGGCTACGAGTAGTGTCGTTTATCGCCCGAGACCTTGTCAACCTCGTGTAACTACCAGACGTCAAGAAGTTACATACATCAGCGTCATCTCCGAGATCGTTTCACAACAGCAGTTTCCACGGCAAATTTGATACAATGACGTCGCCGTAGGAATACCCATGCAAAGACGATTGAGAGAATATGGAATCCGTTGCAGACGACTGTACAGGGGACAGATCTTAATTCAACTTCACCGGCAGAATCGAGTGCGCTGGACCATGATATGATCAATAATCGACGCCCGAACTGGAATCAAGTTGTTTTTTCCGATGAATCACGATTTCCCTAAGTTTTGCAGATGGCATAATTCGTTTTTACCGACATCAACATGAACGTTACCGTAATTGTTGTGTTGTAGAGCGTGGTAGGTTCGGGGGAGGCAGTATAATGGTTTGGGGCGGCATTAATCATGACTTTCGTTCGGATCTTGTTCTGATTCAAGGTAATTTGATCGTACAGCGTTACATTAATGAAGTGCTTGCTCCTGTGTTCGTTCCACTGCTTCAACGTAACGGCAACAACCGTCAGTTGACGTTCCAACAGGACAATGCACGCGCTCACAGTGCCCGTCTCACCCACACTTACTTAATGAACCTTGGAATCGACGTTCTCGAGTGGCCTGCGGTGTATCCCGACATGCATTGCATCGAGCACATGTGAGATGAGCTTGGACGGAGACTTCGACGACGTCCACAACAACCGCAAAACGTCCGCGAACTTTGGTTAGCACTGCAACATGAATGGCAGAACATCCCTATACCAACCATACGACACTAAGTTTACGTATGTGCGACGACGTATACAGGCTGTAATCGCATCTAACGGGGGCCATTACCGCTACTGAGTTTAGAAAGCGCTAAATCCGAACACTGCCTTTCTTCTCTTATAAAATCCAATCGATTTTGTTGTAAATACAAATACAATGTTAAGAGATACTTGAAATGTATTCTGATGCATCACACTGATCAAATCTCATACTCCCCTGCTCACTAGTAGGGTGTATATATCAGTGATAAAAACCAATATCGTTTTGTCATGATACTGCCCGTTTTATTTCCGCTTCACGGACTACTTGGGTGAATGCACAAATACAAGGTAAGTTACATGTGCACCTCATGGTCCTTGCAAAATTGTCGCCATTTATTAAATTGTGACAGTCGATCAACGTGCTTAGCAGAAAAACACAGCATGGGTCGGATGTCGCTTCAAACCAGAGCTACAGCGGTCTGTCTTTTGGAAGGTGGCACGGAACAACGAGACATTTATTCATTTGTACTATACTTACAGATGTAAATTGTCATTATTTTCATTTTCTTTGTCCGTTATTTGTAATTTCTTTTAACATGCGATAGATCATGTATTTCTGTATTAATTTGTGTTAGGAACATGAAAACTTGACGTCAATGTATCGTGCTGTCCGTGCATATGTTTTCCATCCAATATTAATCGGCCTTGGATATTTGACTATAATTCTATGAAAATGTATCGGATTGATTTTTAATTTGGCAAACATAATGCACTACTGATCATAATAGAGCTTACACAAATGTATCTGTGTCCAACGCACGTCGGTAGGCATCAAATATGCCACACAAGCACATTCTTGTCAATTATCACAAAATGATTGGTTTATTTTGTAGGTTACAATACTTGTGAATGTACAGTTCCATCAAGCGGTTAGCCCGCACATATCGTGCCATTGGACGTGTTGATGATTTAACTTGGCACCACCGGGGCTAGTTACCACACGTGCACAAGATCGACACATTATCGTGTCCCACCTTAGGAATAGGCGAACGAAAGCAACACATTCAGCACATGCCACCACAGGGTCGCATGGTCGTTCAATCAGTACGTTTACGTCATTAGGATCTGCGGGCAAGAATACCTGTAATAGGCATTAGGTTAACACCTCGCCACCGTCAAGTACGCCTTGCTTGTGCAATAGCGCATCTGCGTTATACCAGAGCAGACAGGGTAAATGTGTTATTCACCGATGAATCGCGGTTTAAGGTGGAAGGTAATGACAATGACAGAGAACGTGTGTACATACGGATTGGTGAGAGATACGCAGATACTTATGTCATTGAGGCAGATAGGTTTGGTGCTGATATGGGCCGGAATATCTTATCACACGAAAACGCATGCGGTGGTTATTAACGGGATCCTCACGGCGAGGAAGTACTTTGAGACGAAATCCTTTAAACAGTAGCCGTACCTCACTTGCAGGCGAACTTATGCAGGACGGCGCACCTAGTCACACCGGCCGTGTTACCCAGGCATATTTAGCAACGAACAGAGTGAACATTCTTCGTTGGCCGGACCTGAACCCGATTGAACATTTAGTTTAAGCATATTTTATTTCAAACAATGTAACATATATACATATAGCAATTACATTACAATATAATATTTTATGTTTTGAAAAAGGATTAGATCCGAAAGCTAGATTAGCTTATAAAGGTCTTCTCCTTAGAAACTCGTTTGCTGTAAAGTTGGCGGTAAAATAATTTGCTTGAAATGTTTAACAATACAAGATTCATAACACGATTTAGATAGAAAGAATACGATAGTGTAGTTGAGATAAGAAAAAAGACATTATTATAATAGAGGTCAGAATATTATAATGTTGAGGAATGCTAATAAAAAGAATATGGTTGAGTCTAAGTGTAAGAGATTGTTCTAATCTATAATATGTCCAGACTCACAACAATTATTGTAAGAAGAAAGTAACATTATTAGGTAAAGTGAGGTATGATATGATATCGATATAGTTTGCTAGATATTTATCTTAGTGGCTTAAAATATATGGTATTTGTAACTAATACACTAAGTGTTCATCTTAGGTAATAATAAATATAAAATTAAGTAATAATATATAAAAGAATCAATCAACTTTGACGATAACTCATCCTAATTGTTTTCAATTCAAGTAGAAGAAATAAGATCTTAAGATTTGATTTGGAATGTTGAGAGCCAGGAACAGATCAGTCATTCAGGTTCATGGAAAACGCTTACGGTCCCTTATATAGTCGTGTACATCCAGACAGATTCTGCTGTGATGTTGTCACAATTTGTTGATTGAACATTTATGGGACGTACTATGCCGAACGATCCGGAGAAACAACATAAGGAACTTAAAGGAGCTTCAGCAAACACTTCTTACAGAATAAAATAACATTCAACAGAACATCATTAGGCCTTAACTTGGAATCGGTGTTTGCGGTAGTCCGGGCGCACGGAGGCCATACACGGTATTAGCTGAACGTTAACTATACAACAGCTATAAAGACATTGACACTGTTTGTGATTAATTATTGATTGTTTACATGTATTTTGTTGATTATGACATGTTATTTCAAGGAAAATATACAATATATGTTGTTGGGTCGTGTCACAGAACCAACCAATACCAAAAGGGTAGTGTTAAATTGCATAATTCTTTCAATTACACAATAATCCTGCATTGCTCCAAATTTCATTCCGATAGGTTTTTAAAACATTTTAATTATACAAAGATTTATACCAAGGGGCGTTATAAGTTTCGTTAAGTGTATGGGGTATTCTATATTTCCGTATTGCGCTAATTTCGTTTTCGGTGGTATCTTTCTCAATGCAATGGTACCAAAACTTGATATGGTAAATAGACGCTTAATCCCATTATCTGAACCAGCTTTTCACGTCTGACAAACATGCACAAAGGTAGTGTTGACCTTCAATTAACATTAGTACATTAGTACATGTATGCCTTATTTTTAAAATAAAACACGTCCTACACAAATAATATGTCACAAAGATTTGTCGGATTCACGGATTAGTGAACAAAGACAACTATTACTTTTGTAATGTGTTCATTCTTTATTTCATCCATGAAGGAGATTGCGTAAATATATTGTTTGAGAAGGTATTAAATTACTGGAGAATAGAGATGAGTACTTCTAACAGAATCAACTTGGTGACACTAGTACCGTTATATCTGACTGACGGATCATGCTCGGACAAGACAGAGATTACATTCTAACTATCATGCTCGGACAAGAGAGACTACATTCTAACTATCATGCTCGGACCAGAGAGACTACATTCTAAATATCATGCTCGGACCAGAGAGACTACATTCTAACTATCATGCTCGGACCAGAGAGACTACATTCTAACTATCATGCTCGGACAAGAGAGACTACATTCTAACTATCATGCTCGGAACAGAGAGACTACATTCTAACTATCATGCTCGGACAAGAGAGACTACATTCTAACTATCATGCTCGGAACAGAGAGACTACATTCTAACTATCATGCTCGGACAAGACAGAGACTACATTCTAACTATCATGCTCGGTCAAGAGAGACTACATTCTAACTATCATGCTCGGACAAGACAGAGCCTACATTCTAACTATCATGCTCGGACCAGAGCGACTACATTCTAACTATCATGCTCGGACAAGAGCGACTACATTCTAACTATCATGCTCGGAATAGAGAGACTACATTCTAACTATCATGCTCGGACCAGAGAGATTATATTCTAACTATGATGCTCGGACCAGAGCGACTACATTCTAACTATCATGCTAGGAACAGAGAGACTACATTCTGACTATCATCCTCGGAACAGAGAGACTACATTCTATCTATCATGCTCGGACCAGAGAGACTACATTCTAACAATCATGCTCTGACAAGACAGATACTACATTCTAACTATCATGCTAGGAACAGAGATACTACATTCTAACTATCATGCTCGGACCAGAGAGACTACATTCTAACTATCATGCTCGGACAAGACAGAGACTACATTCTAACTATCATGCTCGGACAAGACAGAGACTACATTCTAACTATCATGTTCGGACAAGACAGAGAGACTACATTCTAACTATCATGCTCGGACAAGACAGTGACTACATTCTAACTATCATGCTCGGACCAGAGAGACTACATTCTAACTATCATGCTCGGACCAGAGAGACTGCATTCTAACTATCATGCACGGACAAGAGAGACTACATTCTAACTATCATGCTCGGACAAGAGAGACTACATTCTAACTATCATGCTCGGAACAGAGAGACTACATTCTAACTATCATGCTCGGACAAGACAGAGACTACATTCTAACAATCATGCTCGGAATAGAGAGACTACATTCTAACTATCATGCTCGGACCAGAGAGACTATATTCTAACTATGATGCTCGGACCAGAGCGACTACATTCTAACTATCATGCTAGGAACAGAGAGACTACATTCTAACCATCATCCTCGGAACAGAGAGACTACATTCTATCTATCATGCTCGGACCAGAGATACTACATTCTAACTATCATGCTCGGACAAGAGATACTACATTCTAACTATCATGCTCGGACCAGAGAGACTACATTCTAACTATCATGCTCGGACAAGACAGAGACTACATTCTAACTATCATGCTCGGACCAGAGAGACTACATTCTAACTATCATGCTCGGACAAGACAGAGACTACATTCTAACTATCATGCTCGGACAAGACAAGACTACATTCTAACTATCATGCTCGGAACAGAGAGACTACATTCTAACTATCATGCTCGGAACAGAGAGACTACATTCTATCTATCATGCTCGGAACAGAGAGACTACATTCTAACTATCATGCTCGGACAAGAGAGACTACATTCTAACTATCATGCTCGGACCAGAGAGACTACATTCTAACTATCATGCTCGGACCAGAGAAACTACATTCTAACTATCATGCTCGGACAATAGATACTACATTCTAACTATAATGCTCGGACAAGAGAGACTACATTCTAACTATCATGCTCGGAACAGAGCGACTACATTCTAACTATCATGCTCGGACCAGAGAGACTACATTCTAACTATCATGCTCGGACAAGACAGAGACTACATTCTAACTATCATGCTCGGACCAGAGCGACTACATTCTAACTATCATGCTCGGGCCAGAGCGACTACATTCTAACTATCATGCTCGGACAAGAGAGACTACATTATAACTAGCATGCTCGGACCAGAGCGACTACATTCTAACTATCATGCTCGGAACAGAGAGATTATATTCTTACTATCATGCTCGGATCAGAGCGACTACATTATAACTATCATGCTCGGAACAGATATACTACATTCTAACTATCATGCTCGGAACAGAGAGACTACATTCTAACTATCATGCTCGAATCAGAGAGACTACATTCTAACTAGCATGCTCGGAACAGAGAGACTACATTCTAACTATCATGCTCGGACCAGAGCAACTACATTCTAACTATCATGCTCGGACAAGAGATACTACATTCTAACAATAATGCTCGGACAAGAGAGACTACATTCTAACTATCATGCTCGGAACAGAGCGACTACATTCTAACTATTATGCTCGGACCAGAGCGAATACATTCTAACTATCATGCTCGGACAAGACATAGACTACATTCTAACTACCATGCTCGGACCAGAGCGACTACATTCTAACTATCATGCTCGGGCCAGAGCGACTTCATTCTAACTATCATGCTCGGACAAGAGAGACTACATTATAACTAGCATGCTCGGACCAGAGCGACTACATTCTAACTATCATGCTCGGAACAGAGAGACTACATTCTAACTATCATGCTCGGATCAGAGCGACTACATTATAACTATCATGCTCGGACCAGAGAGACTACATTCTAACTATCATGCTCGGACCAGAGAGACTACATTCTAACTATCATGCTCGGACAAGACAGAGACTACATTCTAACTATCATGCTCGGACCAGAGAGACCACATTCTAACTATCATGCTCGGACAAGACAGAGACTACATTCTAACTATCATGCTCGGACAAGACATAGACTACATTCTATATTTCCGTATTGCGCTAATTTCGTTTTCGGTGGTATCTTTCTCAATGCAATGGTACCAAAACTTGATATGGTAAATAGACGCTTAATCCCATTATCTGAACCAGCTTTTCACGTCTGACAAACATGCACAAAGGTAGTGTTGACCTTCAATTAACATTAGTACATGTATGCCTTATTTTTAAAATAAAACACGTCCTACACAAATAATATGTCACAAAGATTTGTCGGATTCACGGATTAGTGAACAAAGACAACTATTACTTTTGTAATGTGTTCATTCTTTATTTCATCCATGAAGGAGATTGCGTAAATATATTGTTTGAGAAGGTATTAAATTACTGGAGAATAGAGATGAGTACTTCTAACAGAATCAACTTGGTGACACTAGTACCGTTATATCTGACTGACGGATCATGCTCGGACAAAACAGAGATTACATTCTAACTATCATGCTCGGACAAGAGAGACTACATTCTAACTATCATGCTCGGACCAGAGAGACTACATTCTAAATATCATGCTCGGACCAGAGAGACTACATTCTAACTATCATGCTCGGACCAGAGAGACTACATTCTAACTATCATGCTCGGACAAGAGAGACTACATTCTAACTATCATGCTCGGAACAGAGAGACTACATTCTAACTATCATGCTCGGACAAGAGAGACTACATTCTAACTATCATGCTGGGACAAGACAGAGACTACAATCTAACTATCATGCTCGGACAAGACAGAGTCTACATTCTAACTATCATGCTCGGACCAGAGCGACTACATTCTAACTATCATGCTCGGACAAGAGCGACTACATTCTAACTATCATGCTCGGAATAGAGAGACTACATTCTAACTATCATGCTCGGACCAGAGAGATTATATTCTAACTATGATGCTCGGACCAGAGCGACTACATTCTAACTATCATGCTAGGAACAGAGAGACTACATTCTGACTATCATCCTCGGAACAGAGAGACTACATTCTATCTATCATGCTCGGACCAGAGAGACTACATTCTAACTATCATGCTCTGATAAGACAGATACTACATTCTAACTATCATGCTAGGAACAGAGATACTACATTCTAACTATCATGCTCGGACCAGAGAGACTACATTCTAACTATCATGCTCGGACAAGACAGAGACTACATTCTAACTATCATGCTCGGACAAGACAGAGACTACATTCTAACTATCATGTTCGGACAAGACAGAGAGACTACATTCTAACTATCATGCTCGGACAAGACAGTGATTACATTCTAACTATCATGCTCGAACCAGAGAGACTACATTCTAACTATCATGCTCGGACCAGAGAGACTACATTCTAACTATCATGCTCGGACAAGAGAGAATACATTCTAACTATCATGCTCGGACAAGAGAGACTACATTCTAACTATCATGCTCGGAACAGAGAGACTACATTCTAACTATCATGCTCGGACAAGACAGAGACTACATTCTAACTATCATGCTCGGTCAAGAGAGACTACATTCTAACTATCATGCTCGGACAAGACAGAGTCTACATTCTAACTATCATGCTCGGACCAGAGAGACTACATTCTAACTATCATGCTCGGACAAGAGCGACTACATTCTAACAATCATGCTCGGAATAGAGAGACTACATTCTAACTATCATGCTCGGACCAGAGAGACTATATTCTAACTATGATGCTCGGGCCAGAGCGACTACATTCTAACTATCATGCTAGGAACAGAGAGACTACATTCTGACCATCATCCTCGGAACAGAGAGACTACATTCTATCTATCATGCTCGGACCAGAGATACTACATTCTAACTATCATGCTCGGACAAGACAGATACTACATTCTAATTATCATGCTCGGACCAGAGAGACTACATTCTAACTATCATGCTCGGACAAGACAGAGAGACTACATTCTAACTATCATGCTCGGACAAGACAGTGACTACATTCTAACTATCATGCTCGGACCAGAGAGACTACATTCTAACTATCATGCTCGGACCAGAGAGACTACATTCTAACTATCATGCTCGGACAAGACAGAGACTACATTCTAACTATCCTGCTCGGACCAGAGAGACTACATTCTAACTATCATGCTCGGACAAGACAGAGACTACATTCTAACTATCATGCTCGGAACAGAGAGACTACCTTCTAACTATCATGCTCGGACCAGAGAGACTACATTCTAACTATCATGCTCGGACCAGAGAGACTACATTCTAACTATCATGCTCGGACCAGAGAGACTACATTCTAACTATCATGCTCGGACAAGACAGAGACTACATTCTAACTATCATGCTCGGACAAGACATATACTACATTCTAACTATCATGCTCGGAACAGAGAGACTACATTCTAACTATCATGCTCGAATCAGAGAGACTACATTCTAACTAGCATGCTCGGAACAGAGAGACTACATTCTAACTATCATGCTCGGACCAGAGCAACTACATTCTAACTATCATGCTCGGACAAGAGATACTACATTCTAACAATAATGCTCGGACAAGAGAGACTACATTCTAACTATCATGCTCGGAACAGAGCGACTACATTCTAACTATTATGCTCGGACCAGAGCGAATACATTCTAACTATCATGCTCGGACAAGACAGATACTACATTCTAACTACCATGCTCGGACCAGAGCGACTACATTCTAACTATCATGCTCGGGCCAGAGCGACTTCATTCTAACTATCATGCTCGGACAAGAGAGACTACATTATAACTAGCATGCTCGGACCAGAGCGACTACATTCTAACTATCATGCTCGGAACAGAGAGACTACATTCTAACTATCATGCTCGGATCAGAGCGACTACATTATAACTATCATGCTCGGACCAGAGAGACTACATTCTAACTATCATGCTCGGACCAGAGAGACTACATTCTAACTATCATGCTCGGACAAGACTACATTCTAACTATCATGCTCGGACCAGAGAGACCACATTCTAACTATCATGCTCGGACAAGACAGAGACTACATTCTAACTATCATGCTCGGACAAGACATAGACTACATTCTAACTATAATGCTCGGAACAGAGAGACTACATTCTATCTAGCATGCTCGGAACAGAGAGACTACATTCTAACCATCATGCTCGGACAAGAGAGACTACATTCTAACTATCATGCTCGGACCAGAGAGACTACATTCTAACTATCATGCTCGGACCAGAGCAACTACATTCTAACTATCATGCTCGGACAATAGATACTACATTCTAACTATAATGCTCGGACAAGAGAGACTACATTCTAACTATCATGCTCGGAACAGAGCGACTACATTCTAACTATCATGCTCGGACCAGAGCGAATACATTCTAACTATCATGCTCGGACAAGACAGAGACTACATTCTAACTACCATGCTCGGACCAGAGCGACTACATTCTAACTATCATGCTCGGGCCAGAGCGACTACATTCTAACTATCATGCTCGGACAAGAGAGACTACATTATAACTAGCATGCTCGGACCAGAGCGACTACATTCTAACTATCATGCTCGGAACAGAGAGACTACATTCTTACTATCATGCTCGGATCAGAGCGACTACATTATAACTATCATGCTCGGAACAGAGAGACTACATTCTAACTATCATGCTCGGACAAGACAGAGACTACATTCTAACTATCATGCTCGGACAAGACAGAGACTACACTCTAACTATCATGCTCGGACAAGAGAGACTACATTCTAACTATCATGCTCGGATCAGAGAGACTACATTCTAACTATCATGCTACGCCTTTTCTCGTGCAATTTACATTCATTTAGAAATAATTTTATCTAAGCTGCCAATCTAATATGTCTGTTGTCAGCTACCGGCTATTACAACGAATACTAATATTTCTTTAATCAAACATGGTATGTTCACACTAAAGACAGTACCAGTATTGGTAAATTCAACTACATGTATTGTGTTTTGCTAGTATCATGTTCTACTGTATGCAATCGTAGTTCCATTAATTGTGCTAGTTTATACACATATACGTTAGCTAGTTTGTAGTGTAACCAGATTGTGTTGTTTGCTTTTTTTCTAAACAGTGATTGCGAAAATATGTACTTGAATGTAATATATATTCAAAGCCCTAATATGCGTTCACTAATGCATAATAGTATCCCTAACTTAAGGTTCATCTGTGAACAAAATTAAAAGAAGCTAATTTCAACTGATTTGGGGTATGTATGGGTATGGACAACTACCAAACAAAATTAAGGAGGGATAGGGGTTGGGAAAACCTTTTTTATTAGCGGTCAACGGTCATTGACCTCTGGCTAAATCATATACAATTGTATTTCAGCAACACAATATGGTATATAGATGATCTTGGTGTCAAAATGCACAGGATTACGAAAGAAGATGACATAGAATAATTACAGACCCATGGAACCAATTCCTGACCTCCTAAAATGAGGTCAAAGGTCAAAAATAGACGGCTTATCACTAAAATATCATACCAAATATCATATTGGTAACAGTAACAGAATTATACCAAGACACAAACTAAATATGAAATGGATTCTTCACCACCAAAATACGAGGTTAATGGTCAAAATAAGCAGGGGGGGGGGTAAATTCATTAGTGTGAACTATTTTGTGTATGTAAAGTATAATTATGTGAATTTATAATCAACAATTTGCAGAATACTACTCACAACTTAGAACTTACTGTATTTATCGGCAACAACAAATTAATAATACTCAGTATGTGTCCTCTTCATCGCTACCAATTTCTTCTTCTGCATCTATGCTATCTGTTCCATTGTCGCAGTGCCCACAGCTCACTCCACATGCAGATACACACGACATGCGAGCTTTCATGCAGCTGCATATCATTGTTTGACATTGCCTCTCCACTTCCTTGCAGTTGCAACAACTTACTTTCAGAAGGTTGTCTGGTGCCATACCAACATATAGCATTTTTGGTCTAACTTTTCTGTTGGAATCTAACTCCAATACTCTTCCTTTGTGATCAAGAATAGAGGTGTCAAGATGCTTCCATACCACAACTTGAAGATGGACACGAATGGAGTGTTTAACTGATGTATCGTCCGTTGGTGGTAGGCAGACAGGATCGAGTTTGCCCTTGGCTGCTTGCTTCTTGAACTTCATGTAGCGAGACTCTTCTAGGGGAGTATCCCCACAGCCATATGTGATATGCATGGCTTTTAATCCAGCTGTTCGAATAATGGAGTCGGTTGAAGTGGGACTTGTAAATACAGTAATGACACTGGCAGGAAATCTGCCTTTGTAGAGAGCACATTTGGTATGTCCATGAATACACGAAACAGTGTCGTTTCCAGACCAGCCATACTTGAAGAGGAAGTCTTCTTTGTCTCCGAAGTGTATGCTTGTCGTAAAGAACACCAACATCTGCTTGTAAATACAAATTAATACAGTGGATAGGTCTATGATAGCAGAGCAATATCAAAATATCAGTGTCCTGGGCGAAAACAACAACTGGGGATTTAACACTTGCGACCAAGTCCATTGCAGACCTAATAATCAGCGTGTCACCATCATCATTTGCTTGGCGTACAGTGATATTGTGGCTTGTCATCTCTGCAGATATCATCATGATTAAGGCTCCTTTGTTCTTCTCATTTGCCAGGAAAACCTCTCTGTCACATGATATAGTCATCATAGACCCTCATGCCCGGAGAAACCTTCTTCACAGTCATCCGCAGCATATGTTGATGATTCCTCCCCGTAGCCATCAAACACTACAGTAGCATCCTTGAATTTGTTGTCAACATATCTGACATATGTATCAACTATAGTCGTGATGGTTACACCGCTGGACCACTTTACCTGATGAAGTAGCCACCCACCATCAACAACATGCTTCTTGCTGTTTATGTCCATGTCAAGTGTTGTAGCACTTTCCTTGAGGATCTTGCCAAATTCATGCTTTTTGGGTTTTCTCATCATGCGATCCATTGTGAAGAGAGGTGTTGGGACCGGGGTCAGCTCAAATTTGAACATGTGTTCGATTCTTTCATCTCTCTCTCTGCCATGCAAATCAGTCTATTGAAAATAAGGGTCTTTTAGATGTAGATCTTCTTGTCGCCTACCTTTACTTTCTTCTGAAGTTCAGCAAGATTTTTACATTTCTTTGTTGTATTCATGCTCTTAACCGGTGACTCATTATCAAGATCATTTTGCATTTCATGGCCTATCCTCACTACAGCATCACAGTTGGCAATTGACTTGTCGGTAGTTATTACTCCACTAGACAGCGAAGTAATGGTGTTGAGGTCTTTTACCTGAAATGAAAAATGAAATATTATTTTACCTAGCTAAGATGATAAGTAAATGTTCCACAAATAGTAACTGAAATGATTTCTGTGCTACTATCAGTAAATGAAACAGATCTATACTAACCTCTATGAAGGGGTTATGAGTTGAAAACCATGCAGAAATCAACTTGACGTGCTGGCTGTCTTTCTCTAGACGCATTGCCCCAAGGTATGTGTGGGTCCTCTTACTCCGATTTCCACAAATCATTCCTTCCATCAGGTCTCCCAGAAGCTTGAGATGTGAAAACTTTCACAGAGCTCTCGTTGAGCATTCTTCCTCTTGACTAGCCTTCATTTGAGTTGGCTTTCCGCATGAGTGTCTCTTCGATTGTCTGGTCAGAAAATTGTCCAGAAAATTGCTCATCGCTGTAGCGTGTTGTGTAATTCCCCTCAATGAAAGCTTCATACACCTGCACATGAAAAGAACATCCTTAACATTTATCACACCTATAGGGAGTAGTATGGAAGCATAAGAAGTGTAAAATGTGTAGATGTGTGAACTGAGAGATGATGCCAGCTCAAACATAGAAAGAGGGCAAAAGGACAGCCACCTCACTAAATACTACTTCGAACTCAAAAGAGAATATACAGAATTAAGTTGGCATGGCTTACGACAAATTAAAGGTGGACAGATAGATTTGAAATGCTTTTGCTGAAGTCCGACATTCATGAAAACACATGCTTCCAGATAATACATTTATTTACAATAATATCGCATTGAGTTTACATACACTAACCTAGCCCCCCTCTTCTGGAAGTCTAAGCATCTCTTGCAAGTACATGCGTCAAATTCGGCATACTGCCCATGTCCAGCTGTGGCAAATATACTAATCGTGCTAGAAATGGCACTCAGATGTCCATGCCAATCATGGAGTATTTCTGCCAATATGAAATATTGTGCTGTTCTTACAAGTTGGTGGTACATAACCCACATCTTTGCAGTTCTTGACATTTCCTGCAAGTCCTTGAGTCTCTCATCCAGACTTTCGCTGTCACTTTCACCGACCATGTGTTTCACCAGCGCGGCATCTGTTAAGAAGTGTACTTTCAGGTCCGTTGAGTATGCTGCACCTTTCAGGATGTACTGGACTGTATTAGGTCCAACAGGACGTGCATGGCTTCTGCCAAACAGCTGCCTTCCATGATGTAGCCAATGCAGCCAAGGTAACTCTTCAGGAAGTGAAATCCTCCAAGTCTCACAACAACTTCTAACTTCTGATCCTTAACAATTTGAGATGCCTTGATGAACAGAGGCAAATCAAAGGTAATTTCCCCCTCCTCCTCTGTTCTTGGAATAAATAATAACTCCCATATGCACCACGTAAGTTGAAATTAACCTCTTCGGTTTGTTTTTTGCTCATTTTGATATAATATGGTAATTTTTCTGTTATACATATGACATTTTAGTAATAAAACAGCTTTTGTGACCTTTGACCTCATTTTCAGAGGTCAGGATTTGGTCCCAATGGTCAATAATTATCTTATGTCATCTTCTTTTGTAATTATGTGCATTTTGACACCAATATCATCTATATACTAATATATCATGTTGTGTTGCTGAAATATTATGTTTAGTGATTTAGACAGGAGTCAATGACCGTTGACCTCTAAAAAAAAAAAAAAACCCTAGCCCCCCTTACTTTTTTTGGGAAGTTGTCTATACCCATGCCCACCAAAATCAGTTGAAACTAGCGTCTTTTAAAAAAAATAACAGATTGGCTAATTTAGGGTTACTGTAAAGAGACTTTAAGCTCAGATGCATATTGCGAACTCCAAAATACTATATCAACTCTTCGACTTATGCCACCAACTTATCTAAACAATGTGTTCTTTTGCATGCATATGTGCTTTGTTTTGCACGCTCTATGGTCCAGTTTATCTGGGTTAGGTTGCACTTTTGGGGTTATGTTCGTCTGTCCGTTGTTGTATCGATCAATTGTCATATGTAATTAATTCATGTGTTATTTTTTTTCGAATGGATAATTGCGTTATTGTGTATCGGGTGGCGATTGGTTATTTTACAATGACTTACAGAGAGTTGCTAAGTCCTATAGTTTCGAAACATAACCATTTATGACTTTGTATATTTTAATCATGTACTTGACTCAATTGATAGGGTGTTCAGCAAAGTCTGTTATTTCTTTAGTATATTTTACCGTTAATAAC
The DNA here is from genome assembly GCA_014843695.1 of Archivesica marissinica. NCBI lineage: Eukaryota > Metazoa > Mollusca > Bivalvia > Venerida > Vesicomyidae > Archivesica > Archivesica marissinica. The sequence goes on from CM026392.1 coordinate 2,880,993, forward strand.
AAAGAACTTACTCATACTGCCTTTTACACTTATGATTCAATTCATCTCCCAATCTTACATTTCGATATATTATCAGTAATTCTTGTTTTGTTAGTTACAAGTGGGAATGTTGAAATAAACCTGGGACCACATTCCGAGATTTATTCTAATTCAATTGGAAAGCTTTTCAACCATATATAGGAAAGACTCAGGAGGTATATTAATTTATATATTCGATCATCTAATCTCTCAACGGAAAGTTCAATTTGAAGACTATTTACATGAATCAATATGGATTGAGTTAAAAAACAAAACTACAAAATGTACAGTTTATAGATAACCGAATGCATCTCCAGATTTCTGACCAAGATTGAACAATTATATAGAAAGAGCAATCGATTACTGTGATTTGAAACGAGCGTTCTGATGGGATTATTAGAATGTAATTAGATGTTGTTGTTTTTTATGAAGAATATCATGATTTTATTTTACCCATTCATAGTCATCTCTTGTATATAAATAATAAGGTATTAATGATTTTTACTAAATAAAGTAATCTTCAAAATTCTATTATATTTAACTTTCGGTTTACTTTCGCCCAGCCTGGCAGTTTCTACCCTGCACCAATCGGGAAACCATTCAGTCACCGGAGATTACCTTTTTTCAACGCGAACTGCGCCGCTTGAGACATTTTCAAAACAAATTGAAAAATTCTACAAAATCTATTTTGGACGTACATTTTCCCGAATAAACCTACACATTAGTGGAAACACATTTTATTGATAATGTTATTCACTGTTAAAACTCTCCCGTCGAAGATTTTTTTTGTTGCTGACAGATCCCGTGTCCTAGTATGGACATGTGATCTGCTATGGCCAATGTCTGTGGCAATTGTTTGCAAAGTATACATGCATGCAACTTAAAGTTGTGTTTTATTTGAAGAACAATATAAAGACTCGGGATAGGCCTTATATTTGGACAGATTTGTTCAAAATTGTTTCAGATAGGGCCATTTTACTGATCGATGCGACATCTGACATCCCACAGAGTAGAATCCCTGTACTTAAATATATATACTAGTACCTCCAAACGTGCCGAATCCCTGTGGGAAATATGCGAAGGTTATGCCTCTTTTTAAAAAAGGTAGTAGGAACACCCAATCTAATTACAGACCAATATCTTTAATTAGCTGTGTGGGTAAAAGTTATGGAAAAATTATTATTCAAACACATTTATAATCACAAGTTCTCCAATAATTTGATATATTCATTACAATCAGGGTTTTTACCAGGACATTCAACCGTTTGCCAACTGTTAGACATTTATCATCAACTCTGTGAATCTTTCGACAACAAACAATCAACATGTATAGTTTTCTGTGATATCTCTAAGGCTTTCGACAGAGATTGGCATCGTGGTCTCTTGTTTAAACTGAAGCAATATGGAATTAACAACGAACTTCTCAACTGGTTAAGCGACTATTTGTCTAATCTGAAACAGTCTGTCTTTGTAGGATCTGGAACTTCTAACAGTTGTAATATTACTGCGGGTGTTCCCTAGGGCTCCGCTATTGGTCACCTGTTATTTCTAGTTTACTTAACGATATAGCAGATAATCTACTTAGTGTAACACGACTTTTCGCAGACGATAGTTCAATTGGCATTTCGTCTAACGATATGACTTATATTGAAACTGTACTGAACCGCGATCTTAGAAATATTAATGATTTGTCTATGCGGTGGCTCGTCAATTGTAATCCTAATAAAACTGAAGTTATGATATTCTCTTCAAATCATATTAATAAACCCATCTGTCCGTTAATGACATTCAACTTGATTTTGTCGATCATCATAAACATTTAGGTATCACATTTTCATCCTATCTTAAATGGCACGAACATAACAATGAGCTAACTATGTCAGCGTCTAAAGTATTAAGTTCAATATAAATGCTCTTAAATTCATACTTAATAGATCCACTCTTGACCAGATTTACATATCTTATATCCGACCAATCTTGGAATATGCATTTGTCATGTGGGATGGATGTACGGTATTCCTTTCGTCCCTCCTACGACTTTAACTGGCGTCCAAGATTATCTTCCGGTCCAAGACCCACTGATCAATGGTTCGCATGTGGCAAGCTCGGACACTATCGTTCCAATTGTCCATTCAACGTCTTCAACCAACAACAACACGTCGATGATACCAAGTTCGTCATCGAGGCAGCAAATCCGAGGAAACAGTAACGAGCAGCAATCTACTGATATCAGTGACTTTAAAGTTGAGTATTGCTTTAAGTTATCCTCTATTGGCAATTATTATGATCATGAAAAATAGTTCGACTGTCAAGAATCAATGTTCGTATCTAACACGTCATCTGTAAAGGGAAGACTGAAAAACAATTCATTTTTGGGAAGAAATAGGGGCCAGTAGTCATATCAAAGGCGTAATCAAAAATGGGTATGTTTTTTGTTTTATGTTTTTTATTCGTACACCTAAACCCCGACGTATTTAAAAAACAATAAATCAGCATTAGATAATATGTCTTTTGTAACAGCGGCTATGTTGGAGGTAGTAAGGGGTTTAGAGGTTCCGTTTCAACCATTAGTGGTAAATCCTCTTACAGTTTCTATAACTAGATCAGGCAAGACAAGGCTCATTGTGGATCTAAGACATGTAAATAAAATTTAATAAATGCATATGGAAACAAACAATGCGTTTTGAGGACATAACACTTGGTCTTGATTACGTTCAAAAGGGGGGGTTATATGTTGTTTTTTTATTTAACTTCTGCATATCACCACATTGACATGTCTACAAAGCAACAGACGTTTCTAGGATTTTCCATTAAACATATTAACAAAACAAAGTTTTTTGTTTTCACCGTTTTACCTTTTGGTTTAAGATCGGCGGGATATATTTTCACTAAAACATTAAGGTAACTACATGTAGTCAAATACTGGAGAATTCGCGGCATAAAGATCATTTTATATTTAGATGATGGTTGATCGGTAAATTCATCTTTCTATCAGGCAGTGTCCGATTCAGAATTAGTTCGAGTGTCTTTGTTCAAAGCATGGTGTTTATCCACTGATGACACATCAATCTGGATACCTGTGTGAATTTTAACCTGGTTAGGACACGTCTTTGACCTAGATAACACCACACTTTCATTAACAGCTGAAAGCGTAAACAATCTTAAAAAAGAGATCTCGATTTTGAAGTCTAGTCTTAACAGAGTTACTCCCCGTAAACTGGCAAAAATTACCGGAATGCATGCAAGAATATCTAGCAGTCTTCGGTGGGATTCCGTATTTACGATTGCAGGCGAACAGGGAACTAGAGTTTTGGGTGAACAACATAGACAGTTTAAATAAACGTGCATTATTTCATGCGAGTAATGTTACTTTCCCGGTTTATTCTGATGCAAGTGATATAGCGTGTGCAACTGTTTCACCCCCAATGCAGTTCGCATAAACAATGGTCCGAAAGGGAAAGAGTTACAAGTCACACGTGGAGAGAACTAACATGTATAGAATGGAACGTATCTGCTTTGTTGGGTTTTCTGAATAACAAGCGCGTCCAGTGGTTTACAGATAACAAGCGCGTTCAGTGGTTTACAGATAACAAGCGCGTCCAGTGGTTTACAGATAACAAGCGCGTCCAGTGGTTTACAGATAACAAGCGCGTCCAGTGGTTTACAGATAACAAGCGCGTCCAGTGGTTTGGGGTGACTCCAGAGAATTATTTACATTTTTGAATGAAAAATGGGGACCGTTTACCATTGACAGATTCGCAAATTTAGCCAATAGTCTGTTTCAATTCAAAATTTTGGAATTCAGACTGTGAAGCTATAGATGCATTTTCTAAAGAGTGGTAGGGAGAAAACAATTGGCTGGTTCCGCCAGTATGTCTAGTCGGAAAAAAAAATTGCTCACCTTATCGATTGTCATGCTGTAGGAGTCCTCATAGTCCCAACATGGAAGTCGGCTGCATTGTGGCCGATGATTTTTGAAAATGAAAGTCTCACCTGGAATTGCCACGTGAAAGATGTGTTAGAGTTTTCAGATTCCAGAATTTTATTCCAGGGAAATAACAAAAAAATACCTCCTCGGGTCCAAGTTATTTAAGCTATAACATTAGATGCTAGATTATAGCTTTACGACCATTTCTTACCTTAAAGAGCCTATGCGTTTAAAGTCCCTCTATGCTTTTATTTCATGTGTATCAAAAACGCATTAACTGCTGATCACTTATTATTTAAAGTCCATATTCGCGTTCATTTAAATTGAGTTCCACATTATATTTAAAATCAGCGAAATAGGTTTAGATGATAACAGGTAGAGTTTGTCTACAACAAAACAATGAATAACAGCACATAGCTGAATGGTGTTATATTTTAACCAGCAGCGGTTAAACTATGCTCAACATGTTAAGTTTATATACGTCTCAAATTCGTATTTAAGCCGAACAATTTAAATATCTGATTTTATTACAATAGTTACTGATTATTTTCGTTACAATTGTCCATACAAATTGTTTAATTAAAGTCCCATTAACGCGCTAATTTAAATTGAGTTAAATTAAGCGAAACCAAATCAGTGAAATGGTGGGCTTGTGTGCCTGCAAACAGAAAATGCATAGCAGGACATGTGTCATTTTTATAACTAGCCGCGTTTGATTGTTTATCATTTTGATGGATAAACCCTGAGCGGTTTCACTGTAATCAAGAAGAGGCTTCTTTAGTCCGGAGTGGTTTGATGTTTCTAAACATTCTGAAGGGTTTATTTTATGGCAATCTGCGGTCATTAGAGAATCATATGGCATGTTTCTAATATGCGGAGTGTATCGGATAACTATTTTTCTTTTGTATGTATACAATTAATTTTATTAAGGAGTCATCTTTCTTCCAATTAAATTATTTTCAGATATTTGGGAAGAAAGATGAAGAAGATAGCTCTGATGAAACGTGTGGATATTTAATGTTTCATCTTATTAGGATATATAAACGTTATACGTATATCTTCGTTGTGTGACATACTATGACATGGACTTACAGAGAAGTAATTAATGTGTATGTATATAGCCAAAATACGAAGAAAACAATATTCTCTTTGTCTGCATGTGTTTTATTATTGAACATAGATATAATTATATATCCGCAAGTTGTGCAAATATACAGTAACACGTGTTCACGGCTATTCACGGCTATTATGTTTTAATCGTTTGTGCCGTATTGTTAACTCCGCGTATTGGGAAATTATGGTGAAACTGTTTATGTGGAATTTAAACCGTTATCGCTCAGTGATCAGACTGAGGTAAGCGTGCCTTTGCCGACGGCTAGTATATCTACCATTGACAACGTAATGTCATCATCAGTGACCTCCCCTATGCTGCTTGAGAGAAATCAAACACTCATCAGAAATGCCATACAAGATGAAAGTCAGTTTCTCCTATGAGAGATAGATTCTAACGATGATCTATGCGAAACACGCTGATTGCAAACATTGTTGACATATCTACCTGGTGACATATTTATTGACCAACTTCTTATTGATTATGCTAATTCTGTGCCCAGCCTAGAACGTAGAATGCTATTTGAGATTCTACGTCAATCAGACGAGTATCCATATGAGAGAGACTGTGATCTTATACGTCGTGTTAACACGCGTAGTGGCGAACATGCGTCCGTCAAGTTAGCCCGTGATATACACGTAATTGTATCAGTCATAGAGGTTGAAGAGTTTGGACTTTTGCATGACCTTCTCAGCATACCAAAGAAAACCAAGAATCGTCGTCGATCAATGATTTCGACATCATCAGCCAATTTGGCCGAAACGTGTCAAATGTCAAACAGAAATAAAGACAATGAAGGAAACTGTAGCATCACTCCAGGCTGAAATTCTGTTAATGAAGCAAAGACACATTGCTACTGAAAATATTAGACAGAATGAGATGAAAACAAATAAGTCTTCGATTGATACATTGAAGCAATGTTTACTTGATGGTGAAAACAAACTGTCTAATGATATAAAGTGTGTGCGAATGTCTATTTCAGATCTCCACATTTCTCTGTCAGAGGACACAGTGACATGTAAATCAGAGCTGAATAACATTCTCAAGAATGTAAAAGCATTAAAGCTCAGAGTATATGATGTTGAAGACATTTCAGAACGTGCTTCTAAATCTGTCTCCGATTGTTACAATCTTTGTAACAGCTACACGTTGCATGGTGTCGTCTCACATGCAGAAATCATACGCCCAAACCCATAAGTCACATTCGCCCGAGTCAGACTCTAGCCATGCTAAAGTATCCCAACATATTAGTCCATCCATCTACTGAAGCAGATTCCCATCCGTCCCTACCAACTCAGACTTACTTATATTCAGCCGTTTTAGCGAATTCGATTTGGTGGTTTGCAAATACCGACGTCAGGTCCCAGTAGCAATCGCCGAAATATGCGCGATTACAAAAGGAAATTAAATATCGATATTATTAATAGAGAAATTGCCGACATAAAGCTCCGCCGTGATCGCGAATTTAATGATAACTATAAATACCATAACTATTATGATATATCCGAAGAAACTCCTGACGACGTGAGGTCAAACGACGAAGATTTTGGAAATTATGTCCGTAAGCGAACGAAACGATTTTACGTTGGCGGTTTTAAACCGACACTTACCGAAGCCAAAATTGCAAATTATGTAACAAATGTTTCAATTAAGAAACACAGGTATGGCAATGTATCCATCCGCGTGAATGTTGAGGATGACGAAAATGCCAGCGAAATGACGAATGATCCATATTGTTGACCGAATGGTGTAAGTCGTCCTTCGCTCACTCATGATCGATATCGCTCGCGGTTCAATGAGGATAATATCCACGATGATGCCACACGTTACAACGTGGTCGAAAGAAAACCTTGTCTAAAGCATCGAATATCAATCCATAGTATAATGATAACAACCGTTACTCGGTATTAGATTACAAAGATGATGACATATATAATGATGGCTCACTCAATTAATAATATAAAACTCGTCACATGGAACGCAAAGGGTATCATGTCAAGTGCTAGCTAGTTTAGTGATTTACTTGAAAACTATCATATCCAGGTGTGCGGAATCTCTGAACACTGGTTATAGAATCACAATCTTCGATTCTTAAACCAGATTAACAATAAATATAGTAGTCATGCTATAGCAGACCCTGACTTCAGCTTACCGGTATATATCTTCCAAGTATATCTGCCATGTAAAAATAATTCCATTGCACAATTTAAGAATAGTATTAATGATGTAGAAAATATAATATGTCAATATAAAAAATATGGTATGGTGATAGTGATGGGCGATTATAACATCGAACTCCCAACCAGACACGAGCGTAGTTTTGGGTTTGACAATCATGGTAATTTACTTGTTGATCTTATTATCAGAAATCAGTTGATCGCTTTAGACGGCTTAGATTTGTGCGCCGGTGCGCTTTACGGTAATGTACCGTATAACAGTACTCGAGAAACTCTCGTGGATCACATTTTAATATTTGAAAATGATGTAAAGTATATTCAATCGTGTTCGATTCTAGACGATAATTGTCTAAATGTCCCAAATCATCGCCCGATTCTGTGTACGTTGACAATGCCACTGAATGAAAGCATACAAGGTTTAAGTACTAATAGCATAATAAATTGGAATAATGTTAAACCTTATTGAGTTGAAAAATTCGCTCTACAATTAAATAATGACGATAGGTTAAAAGTGGGGCTATATATGTTTATTTAAAGGTCAAGGTCAGTGGTCAGTGGTGAAATATTTCTGGACAGTAAAAAAATTAATAAAATAAAGTGTTAAAGTGTAACAAAGTTGTTAAGGGTAGGATCACCGGCATACATGGCTAGCGGGGAGGAGGAGATGGAAGATGGAAATAGCAGTGATGGGACTGAGAAATACGTTGATAATTATGGAGTGGTCACTCAAAACCGGTTTGAACAAAGACAAAATGGCGGGCGATCGGGTTTTGAAACTGTATCGGGAAAACGGAAGAAAGGCAGCAGCAGTAGCGTGGATGGATTTGCAGGTATGCAAATAGATGATAAGTTGATATGTATATATCAGCAACTAAATAAAAACTATGAAAAGATTATAGAGGTGGAATCTCAACAGTTGTCATATAAACAAGAGATGCAAAATGTAAACAAAGGGTATAAAGACCTCAATGACAGGATGAGTAAAGTGGAAGACCTGTGTAATGCTCAGATGTGGAGCGCAAAGGTATTGTCATATAAATCTATAGATAGTGAGGCCAGCAGTATGAGAAATAACATTGTCATTTACGGATTGACAGAGAATATGAGCTATAACAGTACTAGTATTGTGTTTAAGTTTCTGCAGTGTGAGCTCGATATTGACACTAGTGAAATGAGAATAGAGAGAGCACATAGGCTAGGTAGAATCTTGGATGTGAAATATAGAGGTAAACAAGATCCGAAGCGACCAATGATAGTTATATTCCTAGACTATGTAGACACAGAGACAATTATGTACAAGTCATATAAACTCAAGGGCACAAAGTTCGGCATAGATAGACAGTATCCAAAAGAGATATCGGCCGCGAGGTCTGAACTATATAGTTGTGACATAGCAAAATCAGCAAGGTCAAATCGACAAAAGGTACAGATCCGGTATCCAGAACGTTTATTTGTGGACGGAAAATGTGTGAAGGATATGTTTACTGACTGGTATAAGGTAATTAGTACAGACATAATTAAAGATCTAGGTTACTGCCAAGAACCTATTGATGTTAGTAAGCAAGGTAGAGACTATACGGATACAACAGTAGTTGATGAGGTAACCCAAAAACCCAACGATCCCAGTGAAAATGATGTATTTGAAAATGACAACGCCCACAAATATGTAAACAAAACACAGCCATGTGACACAGTGAAAACAAAGTCACATGATCAAGGTCACCTAAATTTACATGTCCGCGAAGCTCAATGTAATAAATCCTCACCCGTTGTGTACACATATAATGCATCCAGTAGTGACGAGTCATTCAGTATAATAGGAAACAACCGCAGTATAAGTAAAACCAGGAGAACTCCACAGAATCAGAGAACACAAGCGCGTGTAAATACCGGTGGAAAAACCAGTGTTAAAAATAACAATCCAGGTATGCAGGGTCAATCGGGGAACAAGAAACTAGCAAACAACTGCGGGGAATCCCACAGTTCAGAACAGAAGGGCGACGAGAAACCGACCAGCACAACTCATCTGCCCTCTACGTCACAGCGTACGACAACCAATTGCAATACAGTACATGAACACATATAGGCCAGCGTAAACGAGAATGAGATCAAGTTTTGTTTATTAAATGTGCAAGGGTTGGTCGGTAGGAGATTCAATAAACTAGACAGTAACGAAATGAAAACTTTATTTAAAGAGAATGACATTTTATTATTTACGGAGACATGGTCTAACAGTTTATATAATTATAATGTACAGGATTTTCATTCATATTCAGTACATAGAAAACATAAATCAAAGGGTGCTAAGCATGACAGTGGCGGAGTAATTATTCATATACATGATAAATTTAAAACTCATATTGAGTTCGTTAACAGCTCTAAAGATTGTATTTTGTGGCTTAAGATAAGTGGTAATTTATTTCAGCTTGATAATGATTTGCTCTTATGCTTAGCATATAATACACCACGAGGTAGTACACGAGAAGTTGTTGATGATCAGTCTATTTTTGATATAATAAACAATGATATGTTACAGTTGGAAATTACTCATGGAAAAGATTGTCATTTTATTATTTCTGCAGATTTTAACTCAAGGGTTGGGACAAAACCAGACTTTGTAGAGAATGTAAGCTTACATTTAATAAATATTTTACCTGTTGATTATGTCCAAGATGATTTTCTACACCGAACAAGTCAGGACAAAACTGTTAATGAATATGGAAAACTATTGTTAGACTTTTGTAAATCTACAGGCCTAAGAATACTGAATGGAAGAACTGGATTAGATGGTAACATCGGAACAGTTACATGTGTAAATACCCAATGTAGTAGTGTAATTGATCTTGTTCTATGTAGGGAAAACCTTTATAAGTATATATATATAATTTTGAAATAAAAGAACCAAATATACTATCAGATCATTGTGTTGTTAACTTCAGTCTAATGTCATGTTTCATTCCAAAGGAACCTGCTGATGTTGATACAGAAAAGGTATCATATATGTATAAATGGGATAGTGGTAAACAGGACCTATATGTGAACTTAATATCTAGTCATAGTGTCTCTAATCAGTTTGAGAATATATGTTATAATCTTTCAATGGCTGAAAACAGAGCAGATGTAAATGAAAACCTACATTCTGTTTGTAATATTTTAGAGGATGTTTGTGCACCATTATTTAAAAAATATATCAATAGAAATACATGCAGATCTAGTAGTATAGGAAATTGTAGTAATGAAAAAAACTACCGTATTTTGATGCAGACTGTATGCAATTAAGATGTAATTATTATAAATGTTTAAATAGTTATAGAACAAACGTTTGTGATCAAACTAGAATTGCTATGGTGCAGGCTAGAAGTGTTTATAAAAACACTTTAAGGAAAAAGAAATTTATATATGATAAAGATCAAACAAAAACACTTGAGGCTGCACGACTGTCAAATGCTAAAGCACATTGCAAAATGTTAAAAGGTACAAATGTTACAAACAATTCATGTTCTCTATCAACTAATGATTTTCAAACTAATTTCAAGTCCATAAATGACCCAGGATCAAGGTGTTATCAACCTGAAGAGGATATATTATATTTTAATGACCGGTATTTAAATGGGGAACTGTGTGTTATGTTTTCTGAATTAGATGTACCTTTTAATGTTGAAGAAATTATAAAAGCATGTAAACACTTAAACATTGGAAAGTCAGAAGGGTCAGACTATTTGTTAAATGAATTTTTTAAATATGGATCGTGTTGTGATAATTTTGTATATGTATTACTTACTCTGTTTAATAAATTGTTTGATATGCGATATTTGCCCTCTGAGTGGACTGAAGGTTTTATAGTGCCATTACATAAAAAAGGTGATATTGATGATGTTGGTAATTATAGAGGTATTACTTTATTAAGTACATTTGGTAAATTATTCTCAAAAGTTTTAAACGAGAGATTAAATAAATGGGCAGAAAAATACCATGTTTACATTGAAGCACAAGCTGGTTTTAGACAACATATGGGAACTGTAGATAATATATTTGTTTTATATGGGGTTATAACACATTTGTTAAATAATAATAAAAGATTATATGCGGCCTTTGTTGATTATACTAAAGCGTTCGATTTTCTAACCAGGGATGTGATTTAGTACAAGCTTATAAAGTATGGAATTAGAGGGAAGATGTTGGATATTATTAAATCTATGTATGAAAATGTGCGTTCACGGGTTAAGTATAAAAACATGCTAAGTGAGGAATTTGAATGTCTATTGGGGGTACGACAAGGGGAATCTTTATCACCTTTTTTATTTTCGATGTATATTAATGATATTGAGGAGTATTTTATGTTAAATGGATTTAATGGACTAGATTTAGGCATGTTGAAATTATTCTTGTTGCTATATGCAGATGATATTGTAATTATGTCAGAAACAGAGGAGGGTTTGCAGAAAGGTTTAATTTTATTAGAGGAATATTGTGATAAATGGAAATTGATTGTGAATACGATTAAAACTAAAGTAATGATTTTTAAAAAGGGTGGGAGAATTAGAAGAAATGTGAATTTCTTATATAAGGGCGAAATTATTAATATAGTTAATAAATTTACATACCTGGGTATTCTTTTTACTACGGGTGGCTCTTTTAATACATTTGTTGACACTTTATCTGGACAGGCTTCTAAAGCACTATATAGACTTCAGTCTGAACTAGTAAAATATCCTGGTATTACTGTTAAACACAAATTAGATCTTTTTGATAAATTAATTTTACCTATTCTTAATTATGGTTTTGGGGTTAAATAAAAGTAAAAAAATAGAAACAGTCCATTTGAAGTTTTGCAAGAATTTATTAGGGGTTAGACTTCAAACCCAAAACAATTTAATTTTGGAGAACTAGGTAGAACAACCTTAAGAAATAGAAGAGCTCTAAATGTTTTAAAATACTGGTTAAAAATTGTTCAATTAGATAGTGTTAAGTATGTTAAAATTGTATATGATATGATGTATAGTGAAATAGAAATTAGACCAGATTATAGTAATTGGGCTTCAGGTATTAGAAAGTTATTACAAACATTAGGATTTAATGATGTATGGTTAAACCAAGGAGTCGGAAATAAGAATGTGTTTATAAGTGTAGCAAAACAAAGACTAAATGATATTTTTATGCAAAATTGGTTTTCAGAATTGAGTAACTCCACAAGGGCTAGAACTTATGTTTTATATGCAGACTTCAAGTTTCAGACATAGGGTTAAATATTGATAAATATTGATACATTTAGAATAGCATTGTCACGCTTCAGAGTATCATCTCATAGACTTGAAGTAGAAACTGGTCGATGGCATAGACCCTTAGCAATACCATATGAAGAAAGAAAATGTAGATATTGTTTAACTTTAGAAGATGAATTTCACTTTGTTTTAGAATGTCAGCTATATACCGATTTAAGAAAAACACATATTAAGAAATACTTTTGGAGAAACCCAAATGTTCCTAAATTTATTGAATTGATGACCTCAAAAAATGTTATAATAATTAAAGATTTGGCTATGTATATATACAAATCATTTCAAGTCAGAAACAACCTGTTCTATGACTAGTATTCATATCTCATTATACGTTATACGCTAGCCAATCGTAAACGTTTTTTTATATTTGCACGTGTTTTTATTTGCACATTTGCTCTATATAATTATATTATATATTTACACAAGGCACGCAGTGCCAATGTTCACGTTTGAAAGTATGTAATGTGTATATAATGTGTACTCATGGGCATATTGCCCATTGTATTTCGAAATAAACTCTTGAAACTCTTGAAACTCTATGTATATTTCCTTGAAACGCGATATCGATGAACTCTACTATATAATTGTTAATATACAGTCGGCGTCGGATCAATGCATTCCGAAATCTAAATTTAAACCGTACATCAAACCATATTGGAACAACGAACAGACTCATCTTCATAAAAATATGCAAACTAAAAGAATTAACTTGTTATCTGAAAATCGTCCAAGAAATTCAGAATCAATAAGTTACAATGAATACAAACGATGTAAAGCATTATTTAGAAACTGTCATCGAAATAATAGTACAAAAATACATTGACGGGCTAGAAAAAGAAATCGATACAGCCGCCGAAATAGACAGTAATGAATTTTGGCGCTTAGTTAATAAAGGGAGAAAAAAGTCGGCAGTTTTCGAAATTAATTTTGGCGGGAAAACGTACAACAATCCCGATGATATAAACCGTTGTTGGCGTGATTATTTTGCCCGAATGGTTACTGTTTTGTTGGGGATGCTATCTGTTGCTGCTTGGAGTATGGAAGCAGTAATATTTTCAGCGATCTGTTCCAAATTAACGTCATCTATGATAGTGTTCCAATCTGTTGAACGTAGTTTGTCGTTAAACTTGTTATAGTCGCCGTTGTCGTATAACCAGATGCGGCGTCGAAAATTGCTAGATGTGGGTTTTGAGAAATTAAGGACAACTATTGCTGGACAATGGTAACGGATAAGGTCTGGCACGAAGGGTCAGATACAAAACTGGAGAGGACTTGTTGGTTGTTGCGAACAAATATCAGGTCGATTAGGGACTGAGAATGTCCTGTGAAATGTGTTGGGGTCGATATAGGCTGATGAGCATTGTAAGAAGAAATGAGACGGGACATTTTATTTGAAGGGGAATGACTAATGTTAATGTTGAAGTCGCCTGTTACTATAATATTATCGCAGTGTTGATGAAAAGCTTGGTCGACACTCTGCTCTAGCAGGAGCCATTGGTTGTTGTTTGCATCGGGAGGACGGTAGAAGCCACCAACTAGAAGTGTACGCTGATTTACATGAACCTCCAACAAAAGAGCCTCTAGACCGTTTACATGCAGATCCTGGCGTTTTGTGGCATGCAAACTATCCCTCACGTAGATGGCAACACCTCCTCCAACCCTGTCCTTCCTGTCACATCGAAACGGTTGATTAAAATTTGGAATGTGAAGTTCGGAATCAGATACGGAAGCGGAAAGCCACATTTCTGTAAAGACGAGTATATCGTATGGCTGTGCTTCGACAGAAAGAATATCGAGCTTGGGACGTAAACTTTGAATATTAATATGCATGATACTAAGACCATTGTTGAGTAGGATAAGATAAGATTCTGAGAGCGTATCCGACTGATCAGTTGTTGGACCTGGATTTGTCTCTATATCACCTGAGCGAGTATTGTTGAGGGATGGTAAATAAAGTGACACATGAATGTTGGTAATAAAGATGATGGCAAACACTATATATGTGTCCAGTGTATGGGTAATAAGACGGCTAGAACAGTGTCCAATATACATAAAGACAACTACGGCGGATGATAACGTTGGGACTGGCCGTCTATTCCCGTGGCTAGAGTTAACAATGACAAAGTAATGAGGCCATGGAAGGTCAATCCGCATTGAGACCCACCACCGTGTGTGACAAAGAATAATACTACAATCAATATTAACATTGGCGATGTTAAACAGCAATCAGCAGGTTTAAAATGTTAACGTAGTTCTTCTAATATGTACATTGTATATAAGATTAAATAGCTATGTGCACATATAACTCCGGTAAAGTACTTATATAATATTAAATAGCTATGTGCACATATAACTTATGAATGAGCAAGGAGCAATATGTGCAGTTGAAGATTGTTGCAATCTTAACGAAATTGGTGGAAACAATGAAAGCTATTTCACAAGTTACTACATCATGAATATAGAACGGGCTTACGTTATATATAAAAGGGAGTTATATTAAAATATGAAATTTGTGCTACAGTTGAAAGCATGCAAGGTATCAATGACCTCATACTGGGAAGGTTACATATATAGCTGTGTCCGGGCATAAACACTCCGGCCCCGCTCCGGCTACTATAATAATTCGTCGGCATTATTTCAATGGAAGTCAGAGAGAATAGTTAATCAAACAAACAGAGAGGCCGCCACTGGCAGCACAATAGATAATGAAATATGTACGTTCACATCTATTTCCATGTGTGGCCCCTCATCAATGACATTTTTAATCACCTGGCATAATAATATAAGTTAACGTAGCCATACCAGTATGCACATTTTAAATCAAATGTCATAATAATACAGGTTAACGCAACAATACCAGTATGCACATTTTAAATCATGTCACAATAATACATCCTAACGTAACCATACCAGTATGTGCATTTCAAAACACTTGTCATAGTAATACAGGCTAACGTAACCATACCAGTATGTGCATTTCAAAACACGCGTCATAGTAATACAGGCTAACGTAACCATACCAGTATGTGCATTTCAAAACACGTGTCATAATAATACAGGTCAAGGTAACCATACCAGTATGCACATTTTAAATCACATGTCACAGCAATACAGCCCAACGCAACCATATCAGTATGCGCATGCTAAACCACATGTCAAAATAATACAGGCTAACGCAACCATACCAGTATGCACATTTTAAATCAAATGCCATAATAATACACCCTAACGTATCCATACCAGTATGTGCATTTCAAAACACGTGTCACAGTAATACAGGCCAAGGCAACGATACCAGTATGAACACATTAAATCACATGTCACAATAACATAGGTTAATGCAACCATACCAGTATGAACACATTAAATCACATGTCACAATAATATTAGGTTAACGTAACCATACCAGTATAAACACATTAAATCACATGTCACAATAACATAGGTTAACGTAACCATACCAGTATAAACACATTAAATCACATGTCATAATAATACAGGTTAACGTAACCATTCCAGTATGTACATTTTAAATCACATGTCACAATAATATAGGTTAACGTAACCATACAAGTACATTGTATGAACATTTTAAATCACATGTCATAATAATACAGGTTAAAGCAACAATACAAGATACCAGTATTGAAATTTTAAATAATGTGGCACACTATTAAAAACAGGTTAACGTAATTAAATTTAGATATTTTCAATAAATGTTACAAGCAGTATTGCGATATGGTACATTGTATACCATGTTCACCAAAGGAGACGGTCTGGCAGGTAAATCATCTAATCCAGTATCCATATATGTTATGGTCATTGTTGAGACAGAGTGGGAGGATTACAATTACATTCAATCGGTCGATACAGGTCACTGGACAGTGCGGTATAATGTTATACTCTGCGGAAAAAGTTACAGTGTGGACTTGAACTTTACAAATTCACTTAATGTTTCAAAACGGTGGATGTATTCGTTGTGTTTTTCAACGAAGATGAATCCGTCGGAGGTCCACGCGTTCTTAACGGCTTTACTCCTGACGAGGAGCCGAGCTTTGTAGAATAATTCACCACGTTTCTTGGTCAACACTTCGTTGATATATGTATGTTTATACTTCCCAATATCTCGAAGGGATGTACGCCTTTTGTACATCTTTTGTCGACAGCGATATGTAGAGAACTTAATTATTATATCCCTTGGTCGAGCGGATGCATTGTGGAACGACTCGGGTTCTCAAGTCAGTGTGTGCGGTCAATCTCGTCAAGCTTGATGTTTACCTTCATGTCATTCACAAGTTTTAAAATAACATCGTCCGTGTTTTCACCCTCGGACTCCACACGGCCGGAAACGCGGAGACAGTTGCGGCGGCTATGCTGGTTTGCATTGTCTTCCATGATTTCTAGAATGTCTACCCGTTTTTCTAGGATGGACACCTTGTCTTTGAGAAAAGTATTCTCTTTTTGGAGGTCGATAATTTGTTCTTGCAAGCCGCCGACCACACCACTTACTATTTTTGAAATCATGTCTTCAAGTTGGGATTGGAATGTTCCTTTGAGTAGTTGGGCTATTTCAATCATTTGTTCATCACCGATACGGATCGTTGGACTTGTCTGATCAGCTACGTGTGACTCATTTTCAGACATATTTATTGAGCAGGGCTCTTCAGATGATGTTAATGTTCTGGTTTTCTTTAAATCGAGTTGGTCCAACGGGGATGATGCTCCACGTTTTTTTACCGTTCCTGCTGCTGGTGTAACAGGATTATCGCTCATTATGTGTACGCTATCTATGTAGTGCAGTATATTTCTGAATCACTGTAGCGTGTGTGGTGGGCGTACTACCGTGTACATGAATGGAGTACAATGTTTACAATGACAAATCAATGGAGCGTGACACAGGTAAGTATACTGGTTCGTATGGATTAAAACAATGCAAATGTCAATTTCATCACCTCATTTATCCAGATTCCAATAAACAAGTGTTCCGAGTAATCATCACATAAGTTTTACCATTTTCGCTTCAGTATTACTTCGTAGAAATCACAAATTAAACCTGCTGATGTAAACACAAGACTACGCCATTACTGACCGGAAGTTGGGTCAAGCATTTGACAGAGTTACCCATTATCCTACTTATGCTTAAGCTTCACAAAATAGTAAATTATCAAATGTATAAAATACTATCTAACATGCTCAACAATGTACAGAGTTGTGTTAGGACTCAGGGAATTACATCCGAATGGTTCAATGTTGAGCAAGGAACACGACAAGGTCAATGTATCAGCCCATGGCTTGATTTAATTTTCGTCAATGATCTGATGAATGAAATTGCTTCGTCGAAATACTGTTTGAATATACATGATACTTGTTACGGATGTCAAACTCATGCTGATGACATGGTGCTACTATCTTGCTCCAAATCTGGTCTAGAAAGAAAATTAATTGATATATGCTATGCAAATTCTACAAAAGAACGGTACATGTATAATGCTGGAAAATGTAGCCTAATTGTATTCAACGAGACAGAAGGTGATTTTAAAAATAGTTCTAGAAATTGGAAGTTAGGTAGTACATCAGTGGAGGAATCTGAATATTATGTCCATTTAGCGGTACATTGTAATAAGTACTTGAATCTTGATGATAATATTAAGCAAGCCTGTTCAAAAATACGTAAAACATTCTTTAGCATGGCCGACTTCGGTGTGCACAGAAATGGTTTACACCCGCTATCAATAAAACACCTATATCAATCAATTGTTCTATCAAAGGCATTGTTCGGGTGCGAACTATGGTGTAACATGTCTGAAGCTCAATTACAGTCCCTTGAAAGAGTGTATTAAATTCATGCAATCAATGCCACGATGTACACGGACGGATATTGCGTTAGGTTGTATTGGTGCTCTCTCGCTTGAACAAGAGATCGATAAGCGGAAGGTCTTATTTTTCGGTCAATTATGTAATATGGATGTTAAAAAGAGTGCTAATGTATTATGTTCCATTCGACTTATGCAATTTAAAATTAAACTTAGTAAAACATTGGGATATATACCAGACTTATATCGTATTTTGGGAATATATGGTCTAGGTAGTTATTTTTACGATTTTATAAACACTGATATATTTCCATGTATTGTTACCTGGAATACTATAGTCAACAAGTATGTATACAATTATGCAAACTTTCAATACAGGACAAATTTAATTAATGATGATATATTACAAAGTATACACGGTGAGCTGATCCCATGTAGTCTATGGCGTTTTAGCCAACTATATCGTAATTATTTACATTATTGTAGGACAGTTGTGTTGATGGCTAGTAAACTGTTTAGCAGACCATATGCAATTATATGTCCAAACTGTAAACTCGTAACGGACTCCATAGCAATCCATCTGGTATTGTTTTGTCGAGTAAATGACGCTACCAGACACAATATGTTTAGTTTTAGTTTAGTTTAGTTTATTAAATTCCAATAGGCTGTCAAGCCCATGAGGACATATATACATAGTATATACAGTTAGCGAACAGTGCAAACATAAAGCATACATTTTATACAAATGAGCTCCCACAGCCATTTATATTTATATCTATGTGTAAATACATGTAATATTTATCTGATATGTGTCTTATAATTAAAGCAAAATAATGCTTTATTTCTAACAAGGAGAAGGTCAAAAGACACAACAAAACACAAAACCAAACATACAAAATTGAAGTTGTTGCAAGGTTGTATAACATGGCCGAGTAGTAAACCCTTCGTAACCATATTCATTGCTAAATGTTAAATATTATAAATTTAAATTTTACATGTGGTCTTATTTGTAAATCAGAACGCATCCATTTATTTAATTCAGAGCGGCTTTGTAGATTAATATTACATGACATATACATAGATTCATTAATTAAATTCCATTCAACTTTCCAATCACATGAGAACACACATAATATAACATAAATAGTATGTAAGCTAATATGTGGAAGAGTTTTCATATCTCTCTGGGACATGATACCTATACTAGCCTCAGTAATATGTATCATAGAGATCAAATTATTGAAATGTTATCCGGATTTTCAACTTTAATTTTGAGTGAGTCACAGAGAGTGCAATGTTTCAAATTAATGTTAAGATATATGCATCAGTTAGCAAAATGCTTAAACTATTTATTAATGTAATATACCATATAAACTGGGTTTGAAAACAATTAAAATTGTCCAATTCTGATTCCCTAAAGCTTTCGTTTTCGCTTAGGGTTGCTACTTTGGACATACTTTGGAATTAATTCGTGAAAGTATTGATGAATATAATGAATATACTGAATACAAGATCTCAGATCTACAAAGATATGTATACATAGCTAATAAAATGGTTGTATGTCTGTATGTGTGTATATGTATGTATATGCATGTGTGTGTATGTGTATGCATGTAGGTATGTATGTATTTGTGTATCTGTGTGTATGTGTATATTATGTGTGTAGATGTATAAATATACACACATAATATAGTATAGTGCATATATGTGTAAAAGGTTCTATGTTCCATTTCATCTGTTCATTTTGTTATCAATTGTCTGTGTTTATTATGTACATGTATCTCATCATATGGTGGAATAAACGATATCTATCTACTACAAAGCAAATCCACTAATACACGGAAGTCATAAGAAGTGGATTGAATGGTGCAAATCTTAACCAAATGTATCCAGCTTTGGATTTCCATGTTGCATTATTTTTCACATCTTTAATTCAAACTGAGACTGCAGTATCAGTGATAGAAGGCGTGTTTTACAGTATATAGTGGGCTCATGATATTTCTGGTGTTACAAATCATTGTGTTTCTAAAATAGTACACTCCTTGTTAGAATCAGTAAGAACAATTTGCGGTGGTCCTGTGCCGAAAAAGAAGCCTTTAACACCAGAGAGTATTTTTAAAATGTTCAACAATTATCCTCCGGCCTCGATCAGCTTATAGTAGTTTAGGTCATTAGTTTTCATTGTATTGGGATTTGCGGGGATTTCTGAGAGTTTCCGAATTAATACGTTTAAAATGTTCAGACATTTCATATGAAGAAAACTACGTTGAATTAATCATCCAATCAAGTAAAATATACCAAACAAATAAGGGAGAGACAGTTTTGATCGCGCAAACAAATAATACTACATGTTCTTACAACACATTAAGGTTATATTTCGAAAAGTGCAATTGTTTACCCGTTGACGATAATTACATTTTTGGCAGCTTTCCTTTTGTAACAAACAGAAAGTTCACACTAAATATACTGCCTAGTACTATTTTACAGATAGAAATGTCTGGTTCGAGTTTTAGCGTATGCCTGAACAGGGTTACAATTTCAACATGAAATTGACCTTTAATACATGTATGCGTATATTCAGTATACAAATTATATTCTTTCATACTTTTTCAATATTAAACGAAATTCAATTTTTCAAATAGTAGTCTTTAGATTTGATTCCCGGTCTTGTCTCAAGTACATTACGTATACGTTAAATTTATCGGATGAGAACATTCTATCGTGATTTAAATTACAACATTACAATAAATCAAACAAAACTTGTTCCCGTTCTTTATATTCAGTGGCATACTGGCTGGCGATCCCGATGGCCCATTTAACGTTGTGTTGGTTGTTTATTATTGAGGTACATGAGTATGGTCAGAGAATATAAATAAGTTATGATCGTTTGAGGGCACCGAATTAGAGCATAAATGAATTTATTATCGTGACCATACTACCGTGTATTTCCTTATTAGGAAAGTCATTGTATTGGAGGGAGGAATTAACGGTTAATTGTCGGCGGCAATGTTGCACGGGTTTTTGTGAATTGATACATATTGTATCATTTGGGGTGTTATCGCCATCGTTGTTAAATTTCCGAAAAGACATGTCAAATGATTTACGAAGTATCTGGTTATTATTTCTCTTTTGTAAATGATAAAATATATGTAGTTGCCTACATGATATGTTTTTTACTTTCAGATAGATATTCCATGGTTAAATCCGAATCGTGACTTTGCACATTAAAAGTATTTGCTTTAAATAAGCATAACTTTACGAAGAAATGTATACATATGCATACTAATATATATTATGCATTTACACAAGTAACCGCTACGTAATTCTATCGCAAGTTTGCTTTCAAAATTGGGTGAATTACAGTCAGGGGGTGAGTAAACACCTTTGCTGATCTTGAGCTTGGGGAATCCTACCCCCTCCCACGTCGTAGTAGTGTTTGGGTAGCCCGCTCGCAGTAACTGACTTTTAGTAATTAAAATAAATAAATAATAAATACGTGTAAACTCCGGAATTTGTAACGCGAAATTTGATCAAATTAATTCATTTAATTTGTGCGTTTATATTTGATTTTTACATATAAACATTTCAAAGTTTGGCAAAGAGTCGTGAATAAGAAGGGAATGTGGTTGTTGATTGTTCTTGTGTTCCGTTATATGTGAGAGTTGGTGTTTCGATTACGCTAGAACAATAATTCGGATTGAAACACACGGTTTTGGATTTATTCAAGTATTGTGTTGTATGCTATTTATTTTGACCGACGTTTGATGTATGTATTACGGAGAAATATGTGCAAAATTGTGTTATTTTGCTTGTTTGTTTTTCGTCGCCATCTACTGTCAACACAAGCGAAGGTTCTGAAGATAATTTGCATCTTAGAGGATAGTGTAATGATATTGTTAGTCAGGAATAAACATGTGAATACACGCTTTGAATAAACATGTGGTTGTGTAATCGCGATAAACATGCGAATAAACATCTGAGTCATCATCTGATTCATCATCTGAGTATTTATGTAATCATCTGAATTACCAACTACCATTTACAAGCCAGCTTCACATATGTCTGTTATATCCCATGATTCATCTGGTTCGCTTCGTGCACTGGGTATACAGACAAAAAGAAGACCCTACACTAATTCATAGAAACATGCATGAAAGTCAACAATAAATTAGCTTTTCACAAAGTACACAGGCTATGTGGGTGGACAAAAACCGTGCTAAACCCAAGGCCAATAATTGCAATATTTACAAATAAAAACGATAGAGACTTAGTGCGGTTTTCTACAGCAGATTGCCTGACTAAACACTGTATTAGTGAGCAATTTCCAAAATAAACTGAAGAGCGTAGAACACCTTTATATCATGAAATGAAACAGGCCAAAGAACAAGGTCAAACGATACAATTTGTTAGGGACAAGTTATACACAAGAATGCTCAAACACGATCAGTATCAATGATGATGCAGCTATCCATATCTCTAATTGTGAACGCATAATTAAAGGTCAACTCTGAATCAGGGTATATTAAACACAGACACATATATAGTTTTTCTATACATGTATGCGGACTAAATCCAATATTAATTATCCTGAATTTCTATAATTTATGAACATACATGACATATGTGGGGTACAAGAAAGTATAATTCATGCATTTCGTGGCAATTATAATGCTATTACTGCAATAGAAGGGTATCACATATTCAATCATAACAGTGGATGTTGTGATAGCGCAGTGGATGCTCGTTCGCTTCAGGTGCAAATGGTCCGGAGTTCGACCTCACTGGAGCAGTTACGATTGTGCCCTTAGGCAAGGCATTTAAATTCCACATTGCCTCTTCTCTCTCCCTCGTGGCGATGGATTCCATCAGGAATGAGGTATCGAGAGTGATTTATATAAGTTGAAATAACTTGTTTCGCAATCGAGCTAAAATAAATTTGTATAAACTAAACTAATCATAACAAAAACGAGCATTCTAGATATAGATCTGGCGGAATTGCTGTGTTTTACGTTTATGTATCGAGTCATTTAGATGTTTGGAGGATAGTGCAAGATAGAGACCCATTCCAGAATCTCCTCGGCTTCATTTACGTGTACGGTGTACATCACTGACACGTGACCTCGGTTTAAAGTCACATCTGAACTATTGTATTAGGGTCAGACGGGGGATCGAACTTGCGATCCCTGGATTACCAGTCCAACGTGTTGACTACTGGACTACATATCCGTATGTGTGGAATTGCTATCATTGTCAACACATATATTATATTTGGTTTCAATTAGTATTTGAATATTTAAAGGAACACAAACCATTGAAATTTGGTATGGTATACATTGTGATACCTGGAGCTTGTTTAACATAGTAAAATATAATCGTACTCCAGCAAGAGTTACAGAACTAAACTTGTAATGTATTTGTATGTATAGCCATTGCCCTTTATTTTCGCTTTCGATAACAAGCTTCACTTACCATATATCTATTCCATATTTAGATACATATATATCGACAGTGTATAGCAATATAGCCAACTTAAATTTATATATCGCGACAATAGTAGGAATAAACATAATAATGCTGGTAGTTGTCATATCCATGTCAGTGTGCACAACAGGATACATTGGTATATATACTGTACGGGCTTAGTTACACTATGCAGATATAAGAACATTGTATTAATTTAAATAAATGTGTTACTCACCGCCGTCATGGAGGAGATTGCACCATTCCAATTTGAACACTTTCTATCAACCCTATAACATACAGGGACTACTATTAATAACCTGACACAGTTGCACCAACACACGCTTGTAACACGCTTCGGAAACTTAAGGTCACTGAAGTTCATTAAAGACCATTCTAATTATACACTCCATGGAAATTACGCCATACACAGCGTACACAAGGCTTCCCAATTAAATCAATGCCAATCAAAATAAAATTGTATGCTATAGTACTTTCGCATCTCTAGTAGATAAAGGTATACTTACTTCTATACCTTAGTTACAATTAATTAAATTTAATGTACTAGTTATCTTATCCGACATGTTTTATTCTGTATATGAAAACACCATTGACCACTGTGATTGTATTGTGAACATCTCATGTTGCTGCAAATCTGCATCCAGAGAATATGAAATAAAAAAGCTTGAAAACTTGAAACAGTTTCTCGTCTAACGAATCGTCAGAGAAACATTCCTGAGACTTGTGATCTTAGGTTGGTGTAACGGAAGGGTGTGGGGGTGATGTGGGGGTGATGTGGGGTGATGTGTGGGTGATGTGGGGGTGATGTGGGGGTGATGTGGGGGTGATGTGGGGGTAATGTGGGGGTGATGTGGAGGAGGGTGTGGAGGAGAGGTGTTGGGAGGGTTGTGGAGGAGGGAGATCGAACCTGCCACACATGAATTACGAGTCTTGGGTGTTTGGGTACGTTTTCGTTTCTCGCCATGTGTATTTAGTATTTATGATTATTGTTTCCAAGAAATTAATAACAATCATGTTTAAAATGAACATATTGTGAAATAAATGGCACTGATGTTTCACCAAAAGAAAACAAGTGATTTATAATTATCGTTTTTTAATATGTCCTCAATTCTCAATATTATTTGGATCTCCTTTTTGGTATAACAAAGAGATAATGCTTCACGTAGGGTTGGGGCTAATTCATTGTTACATAGCTTTCATTGAATGTTGAAACAATTATATTTGTTGTTTGGTTCCAACATTATACGTAACATTCTATCGATATTCCGTCACTACCCAGGCGTTTGTTCTTTTTCATTTGAGTTAAAGCCTTTGAGCATTCGTAATACATCCTTCACATAGTTCTCTTTCTGTGTTGCTTAATGTGTTATAGAACGTTGTATTATTTAAATATTCATCAATGTGTGTTATGTGTAACCTTCATCAAATGTTAGTATGCCATTAAAAGTGTTACTATTGACTGCCATGGTGTTATGCACTTTTCGTGTGGAATGAATCTAGTTTAATTGTATTTAAAATCTTATTTGAGCTCCCGTTGCTTTATTATTACGGATGTTTTCGATTTCAGTTTATTTCATATCGTTTAAAATCTCGATATTCACTTTGTGTGTGTATTAAGTTCATTTGCTAGTTCAGTTAAATAATTTCGTTGATTATATGCATCCATCTTTGCCAATGTTATTCATCTTCACCAATGTTATTCATCTTCGTCAATGTTATTCATCTTCGCCAATGTTATTCATCTTCGTCAATGTTATTCATCTTCACCAATGTTATTCATCTTCGCCAATGTTATTCATCTTCACCAATGTTATTCATCTTCACCAATGTTATTCATCTTCGTCAATGTTATTCATCTTCACCAATGTTATTCATCTTCGTCAATGTTATTCATCTTCACCAATGTTATCCATCTTCGTCAATGTTATTCATCTTTACCAATGTTATTCATCTTCACCAATGTTATTCATCTTCGTCAATGTTATTCATCTTCGCCAATGCTATTCATCTTCGTCAATGTTATTCATCTTTACCAATGTTATTCATCTTCACCAATGTTATCCATCTTCGTCAATGTTATTCATCTTTACCAATGTTATTCATCTTCACCAATGTTATTCATCTTCGCCAATGTTATTCATCTTCACCAATGCTATTCATCTTCACCAATGCTATTCATCTTCGCCAATGCTATTCATCTTCGCCAATGTTATTCATCTTCGCCAATGTTATTCATCTCTGCCAATGTTATTCATCTTCGCCAATGTTATTCATCTTCACCAATGTTATTCATCTTCGCCAATGTTATTCATCTTCGCCAATGTTATTCATCTTCACCAATGTTATTCATCTTCACCAATGATATTCATGTTTGCTTTATTTCAATCTTTACAATTTCTCATGCGATATTTTCTGTCGCTTAAGCTCGTTCAATGTAGAATATATTACGTTTCTACTTTTTTCTATTCATTATTTCAACTCCATGTAAATTGTTGTTTTTCAGAGCTTCTATGTTAATCTATGTGTTCTAATTAATTTCAATAATGATTCAACTAGTGTATTCTTGTTTTTCTATAGTATATCTGTTTAAAATTTCATTAAAATATCCACTTATTACGTTTTAACCTTGTGTTTTTTATAAATATTACATCGTCCATTTCAAAGCAAACATTATTGATGCACCTCTAGACCCAAACGAATGAAAAAATGCACACATTACTAAACTAATGATTTAGTTTAGATGACATATCTGATGTATAATGCAATTAATGTTGTCACAAGCTCGTTGTCACAATCTCGTTGTCACAATCTCGTTGTCATAATCTCGTTGTCACAATCTCGTTATCACAAACTCTTCTTCTTCTCGTATCTTAGTCTATGTTTCTTAGGCTCTAACCAGGGTATACTCTATCGCTGATGTTGTCTATGGTTTCTTCTGTTTCAATATATTAATAATAACTATTTTCTTTCACTAAATATAATATTTCTCAATCGATAACAATTAGCGTCTGGTCATATGACTGACTAATAAGTTTATTTAAAGTCCCCACCGCTAATTTTTCTAAAATGATTAAAATAACCAATAATCTAAAAGGATGGTTTTGCCTATCACAATTATTATAACTAGGCGTTTAGAGGGCTATGAAGGCTGCTGTAATATCAATGTGTGTTCGGTTTTCATATCTCCGACTGTCACTCACACACCGGGGGTAGACCGAGTGAATAAAATACCCGGTGCATGTATACATTCTAAGATGTCTAAGACTGCATATATATAAATATATGTTTACCATTTCTAATACGGTTATGTGACGATAATATCATGTTACGTGTGTAATGTCGCGTTGTACTATAATACTATGATCGACATGCCACAAGACAATAAAGTATTGCACCCATGTTCATCCAGCATCCGACATTTTACATTAAAATTACAAATTATGTACTAACATTCTTTTAGTTTAGACTACTAAGTTTAAAATATGTGTACTATGGTAATACCATGATGATTAAGAACAAGTTGACTGTCTTAATGTGTATCTGTACTAAGATAGTTCATAACTGATCCCCGAGTACATATAATTATAACCATTCATACAGATATATAGCCGGTAATAACAGATCTCCCATATACATGAGAAATTATAATTGTGTTTATATATCACATTTATGTCCACAGCCCACTATGTCGTTTGGGCATCTTTTATATATTGTTTTATATTTCCCCGTGTGGGATCATTAATTGTTATAAAATAACAAATATACCACTGTTTGACAACATTTATGAACAGTTAAACAACACTTCCGTAGCAATTCCAACGGTCACCTTAGTAGAGCCAGTAACATTGTAATCATGTTTAAAATATACTCAAGTAATTGTTTATTTTAGTGACATGTGCATATATGTAATATAGAACAAGTACATTAATAACAAGAACAAATAGCTCCGACCCAGTGTGTCACCTAAAATATAATAAAAATACAAACTTGTGAAGTTCTAACATTCTAACTTTCAAACGCATTGAAGGCATGTATGGTATATGATGAATAGAAAGGTTTACACATATGGTCGGTCAATATGTCCCACGAGGCACAACAAGTTGGTTTAAACATATTTATTCCACTATATACATTCACAAAACAATACATGCACATACAATCAAAGAATAGGAAAGGATCAAAACGCAAGCAGCGCATATATAGTTTCTCTCCTTGCAGTTCAAAATACACAGTACTATTTTGGACGGTGTGGAACTAATACATGTATACCAAATGTGCATATTACTTAGAAATGACAGAAATATAATACTGGTAAGAATGCAGAAGAAAGAGAAGATATTTGAGAATGTAGCGCATGCAGACATGGGTAAAGTCATCAAGTGCACGTCTTATATACATGGGGTTTCACTCAAAGAATCGTTTTGAATCACGAATGAAGTTATGGACATATTGAAATATTATTTTGTTAATGTCATCTGTCATTGTCTCCTCGCCATGTAGGATAGTATGCAGATTAGCAGTAGGGCATAATATATGTATTAACACATTGTGTAGGAAATCCATTCGAATATTAGTATAGTATGTACATTCAAAGTAAACGTGGTAGCTGTTTTTATTAGATCCACAGCAGCATAGTGGTGATTGAATTAAGTTTTTTTAAAAGAGATGTTCGTGGAGCCTACTTGACTTGGTTCTAATTCGTGTATGTAATGCGTGTAGGTATCTATCACCATAATAGAAGAACGTGTGAGTTTTTCTTTTATCTTTGTTTATATAATATTTAAAGGTGTTTAGAGTTGTTGCATTCCTAACGTTACTCTTTAGGTCATTCCATTCTCTTATTACGGATGGTAAAAATGAATTGTAGTATGAAGTTGTCCTGCAGTCAATTGATCATATAGCGTCAGAATTTCGAAGATTATATCGACTAATTGAAGCAACAGTTGCAGATACAAGATCAGATAAGTATTCAGGTGTTAAAACATTTTTCATTTTATAAAACAGAATTAGTTTGTATTTGTAAATACGGATACGGATATGGAACAGAACAGAACAGAACAGAAATTTGATTAAGACTTTACATCGTCAAATACATATATACGAATATATATGATGTAAATATATACAACAATTTTATCGTGGTCATGTGGCATATAGAATCTGATAATAATAAGAAAATGCATCTAATTATGAGGATGAACAATAATTAGTGCTGATATTGGATTTATGTCATATTATTTAAGAGAATTATTTTAATGTCAACTGCTTTATTATAGAATAAAGCTAAATTATATAGGATATTTCTTTTATTAGATTGCAACAATTCAATAAACTTAAGCATATTTGGTCTAACAAAATAATATTTCGTTTATGTAAAGTTTTCTCAAATCTGAATAGTAAACAAGTATACAATGATAATCGTCTTCTATGTCGTGTGTATTGCAACACAAACAATAGCGTTCATTTTGTAGAATTATATTGTGTCCATATCTACCAGTATGTATTCGTAATGAATGTGCAGAAATTCTTAATCTTGTAATTAAAAAACGTAAGATATATGGTACAATATCTAGATAAGGTTCATATTCCAATTTTAATTTACAGCTATCATACAAGTTTAGTACACCACTTGTCTCTTTGCTTACAAACTAACCCTGAATGAAACAATAAATCACACGTTGTTTAAACAAACTTATAAACTGGCTACACTGTGCACTATATGGATTATCCCAAATGTTCGAGAAACCATAACTATTTAAAATATCTTTAAGTTTGGACGCCCAATTTCTGGAACCATTTGCACAATCATTTACAGCCTGGCTATATACGTTTTAAAATTATATTATCTGTATGTAACAATTTAAACCAATATTTTACAATTCGAGTATCACGTGTTATGTAAAGTGGATATCTGGCTAATTCGCCATATACGCCTGTAGAACAAGTAGTTACTCTTACATTTAAAATACGTTTACAAAATTTCAAATGAATACGTTCTAGCTCCTTTGATTTGGTGAAACCCCAAATTTCAGAACTATAATTTAAAATAGAGCCCACAAAGGCATCAAAAAGCTGGAAAAGCAGCTTTGGTTTCAGGCTTATTTTTGTACAATTATGGAGGAGAATAGTCAACGCTTTTAATGCTTTGCCTGACAAAAACTGTTGATTCATGGCAAAGTTACCAGTATAATTTAAAACAGTACTCAAATAATTAAAATCATTTGTTAATTCAATATTAGTTCCATCATAGGTCCATGATTCACCCGGAAGTAATCCACCCCTTTTCCGAAACACCATAACCTTAGTTTTTGTCGTATTCACCTCTAATCCCCAAAGTTTACAATAATCATTTAATAAATTTAAATTGGTTTGCGATTCTTGTGGTGATTTTGCTAATATGACCATATCATCGGCAAACAACAATAGCAATAGGGAAATATCATCAATTAATAATCCAGACTCGTTGTTACCCTGTAAAAATAATTCTAAATATTCAACAATCGATGAAAACAAAATGGATGACATTATCTCCCCTTTTCTCAGGCCAATGGCGTATTTAAACTAATCAGAGTAGTTACCACAATTCCTGATGCAAGACTTAACCTTTTGGTACATATCTTTAGTAATTCGTAAAAGTTTGCCTTGTATACCAACTTTATATAATTTCATCCACAAGGCATTTCTATAAATAGTATCAAAACATTTACATAAATCGACGTACACGCAATATAATCTTTTATTATTGAAAAGATAATTTTGAACAATACTTGATAAAATAAATACAGCATCAAACTGAGCGTCTGATATTACATGGTTATTTTCACCAAATGTATATATTGTTTTATTTAACACTGACGTAAATAATATTGATAAACAGCTCACTAAGGTAATACCCCTATAGTTATTTACATTGTTAACTTCACCCTGTTTATGCAAGGGGACAATAATACCCTCAGTCCAAGTATCCGGGAGTCTAAAATAGCATTAAAATTGTCACATATATGGGCTGCCAAAATATCAATACTTTCAATTAAATACTCGTTCAATATACACTACCTTTTACCAGTTTTACCAGTTTTTAAACTTTTAACAACATTTAAAATTTCTTCAATAGTTATACTTTTATCAAGTCTTCAAAAGCACAGTCTAAATTATCAAAATCATGATTGTCACAAAAAGATTCAGAATCTGTATTTTGATCATGTAAAACATTTCCTAATTCAGAAAAGTATGCTTTAAATTCGTCCAAACGTAAGGTTCCCAGTTAACTTCATTTTGTAGATCAATTAATGAAACTAGTTTAGATGCACCTATTGCGCTTCTGGCAGCCTCGTTTTGATTTTTTCTATTTCATTGTTCACGAATTCGGGACAATTATCTCATACAACATCTGAATATTCTAAAATAGGGCGTATGAATGATACATAAATTATCTCTAAGGATTTACGACCAAGTTTGTATTTTAATGTTCACATTATGTATATTCGTGTCCATGACCTTTTCCTTAATGTAAGTGAGGTGAGTATGCCAAGTACAATTCTTAGTTAAAAATAATCCCAAGTGCTTATTTGAACTAACCTCTAATATTGGGACGTTGTTCATTTTTAATGGTAAATATTGTCGTGCATGGCGAGCTCTGGAGAAAGTTATAATTTCTGATTTAGACGGACAACAAGTTATAAAATGCTAGCAAATGTGTTATGATCATAATGATACATGTAGCAAGAATGAATATGAAAATCATGAATTATACATAATTGATCTCCTGTGAAGATAAGATCTCATTACGAACGTAGCATTTTTTCTAGTGTGTTGGTATACTCAAATTTTCGGTAGGTGTGACACTTAAATTGGTCAGAAATTCATCAAACACAGTTATAAACAGCACAACCTAACAGAAAATGTGTCATTTTCAATGACACCCTCATTATACTCTGCAAAGTCCTGCTCTGGGGCTTCACCAACATAGCGACCTGTCTCTATACGTAGTGGTAGAATACCACAACGAAACTGACACTTCATGGATGTAATCTTCACATTTGATATCATGTTTGAAAAGTACGTATGTCCTGAACGTCCTGAATATCGCGTGACCACTTGTTTGTGTTAAACGTCGTGATTTTATCCTTTACTTGACTTAGATTTACATATGTCATATTATCAAAAGTGTTAGATAGTCCAATACTGTTCAGTATTTGCTGAATTTCACAGGACCAGTTGTTTGAACACAATGAGTAATCAAGTATTTACATTAAAAAAACGGTCACACAAGGAATAGCCAAACAAATAATAACCAAAGATCCGTGGCGAATCAAAAACCCGTATGGCAGTAATCCGGTTCCGTTTTTCATGTACGGTATTTCGGAGATAGACCAACAGCACGCATGGTTCGCGACGAGACTATTCCCATGGCTAGGGGGTTTGCTGTCACAATGCTCCTACACATACTAATTTCCCTAAACTAAACTGAACTATTGCATGGATCTTAAGAATGAAGAATTACATCAAACGGTAACAAAAAATGATATCCGAAATATTCTCTAATATTCTAGCATAATTCTAGGGATAAAAGAAGATTTTTTTGTAAGAATCTTGAAACATAGCATTCACCGTCACTAATATGTATTTAGAGTAAGTGGCTTATAATGGGAATACATAAGGAAGCAGCTTAGTTTGAAATACACATAAAGAAGGAAGTATGTTAAACGGGCAGGTGTCTGTCGGAGAAATGTTGACAGCTCGTAATGTGTCCTTCATATCTCCCAAGATCCGTGTTATTACATTATCAAACTAGGAGATTACCATGCAGGAGTCCAGATATATAGTGTGTGTCGTGTCATCTCACGCTTAATCAACGATATAATGTGTTAGCCGCATTTGTTATATGCCGTCTCTTTAATCAGTAATTACTCTATTCCGATAATCTCATCAATATTTATGATTTAATCTTTCGTCAATAATCAAATCGATAATGTTGTTCACCGGAACTATATCTTCCTCCTATTGTTGAACTACTTCTTTTAAATGTATTTCTTTAAATACACGACTAATCTTTATTACGATTTCTCCTAATGTCAAAAATATCCAACTATCATTCCGGTCAGAGATGGGGTATTCGTAATCAGTATTCGTATTCATTATTCATGAATACAGCATTTTCATGTATGCAAATACACGAATACATATATTCGTAATGTATTCGAGTACAGCCCAAAATGCGTGTGTATTCATGAATGTTTACGAATACATTTTGAAAACATTTTAATGAATACATTTTGAATACATTTATTATAAATGAATAGATCGTGTCAGGGCTCTTAAAAATATTAGTCGGGGCTGTTGCAAATATATATATATATGTATAACCCCCCACCCCATCCTACTAGATATTATTATTATTTTCAAAATATAAGCAATTCATATATTGTTTAAATTAACAGTCTATCAGATCGGACTTTAGACCGTGGTCTCGTGTCGGTGCTATACACCGTGCACGTATAAAAGAACCAGAGGAGGCTCTGGAATGGGTCTATGACGGTATCATTGCACTATCCTCCAAATTTATTCATACATATGACAAATTGTGATAATAGCAGACCAGACATACACATTTGATATAGTATATGTCAAGGTGCCATAATGTCTAGCAAAAGTACATTATGGGTATTCTCACATTTTGAGATGCCAGTAAATCTCACTCAGATTGTATTCAAACTGTATTCGAATACATTGTTGGATTATTCATAATCGTATTGAATTACTTTTAATAATTGCTGTATTCGTATTCGTAATCGTATTCAAGCTTTTGGAAAGTATTCGTATTCAATACATTTTGAAGTAATCGACCCCATCCGTGATTCCGGTTGGCAAATCGTGAAGTCGCCATTTTTGTCGGAGAGAAAACCAATACATTTCTTTGGCTGAAACACTAAGCAATAGCGAATAATGGACAATTCCACATGATTCCACACTCCGACATATGAAGCATCTAGCTCTCGATTTCATCCTCTACACAATGATATTCAAGAGGTGAGATACGACAGAAAACGACCACGTCATCACACAGGTGTATATCGAGACATTCGCCAACTGACAAACATTATAAGGCAATACCATCATTAATTGAATTGAAGTAAAAAAGTAAAGTAAAGTGTTTGTTTATTATAGTGTCACCCCTATTTTAAAGGGCCAGCCATTTCTGACTTATGAGACACCTCTTTTTATGAACATCAGTACTTACCGAATTCTATGCTTGTATGCCAGGCGCCAGGCTGGTAGGCAATCGGTAACCATTATTTAACTAGCTGGCGGCTCACCAACCGGCCATATCAGAACGAACCCCTGACGAGATTCGAACCTTCGACCTCCCCGCTCCGTAGGCGGACGCCTTAACCACTGGGCCACGGAGACGGTATGGCAAACGATGATAAACTTGGTTCAATATATGATGTTATGTCATCAAATGTTGCACCATTGAAGATGAGAGTGAACGGTATTGAATCCCATTTATACATGAACATGGCATTCAATGTAGCGGAAAACCGATTACGACTCCTATAGTATAAGTCGATAGACTGCTATCAAGCTCAAATAGCCTGTTCATTCCTATTAGATGTGCATTTGTATATACAATAAGGGAGTCAATTTATTATAGATACTTCAATTTCATAACTAATAAGTAATCGTTTTCAACCTTACTAAATGTCGAAGAGTTTATACATTTATAATTTAGAAATTGTGTTCGTTACAATTAAGCACATCAAATACTTTATATCTTATATCTTTACACAGATAATTACTGCCATTCACCAGATAGTTATTATGCAACATTAGTGATTAGTGTCAAGCAGTATAAACATGAATTGTTTGTTCCGTTGCATATTTGGGTTCATAATAAACGTGTTTGTCAGCGCCTGCCACATGGATGTACGCCACGGGCATTCTGGGTCCATGACGATTCAAAATTCACCCATTGGCTGCCCAACCTGGATAGGTTGGTGTTTCAAAATGCACTCATTGGCTACCTGCATTACGCTAATCCAGAATCTGAACCAGGTTAAATAAATAAGAATTAAACGTTTCGTAAAATTTAAATTGTGATTTGGATCTTTTAATTATAGGTAAGAGTCTCTAATATTCTTTTATTCTCTTTAATACGCATTGACGTCGCACTATATTGTATGATATTATGATAACTGACTTAAATATTAATTGTATTGCAATCGGGTCTTCTCAGCATATATATGCATGAACCCGCACACAACTGTCTATGTTAATTTAACCGAGACCGGCGAATACTACCTAGAATATTCACAATACACGTAATGAATATACGGACCACGCAATATTAGGTTTGAAGGTGCCATTAGATAGTATCCATCACTGCAAGATAGTTGTTTCTTACGTCTAGTATTATTCATATGGGCTGACTTACGAGTGTGTGTTGAATAGCACGTGCGACGGTTTCTAAGGCATTTATGAGATGTTGGCAAAATGGAAGAAAACAGCTTTCTTTAATGTTTTCCACAATCCATGCCATAAACCATTCAACATGAGTTATCGCGTCTAGAATAGAATTGACTTCCCGTTAGCCACTTTATTAAGGTACTATTAAGCTACTGTTTCAATAGTTCTAATAAACAATTTTCTAAATACGACATGCATCGTATATCCGCAATTAGCGTAACACAGTGAAACAAAAACGGACACTCATGAAAATGGTAACTTGAAGACAATATGATCATTGTTAATCCATTGTATTTAATATAAGCGATGCAGTATCGTTGTACTAATTCATCAATCGAATTATATGATTACATAAAAGCACACGTGTTATCTTGAATATACGAGATAATCTATTACTATCTCATTGCATATTATTGTACATATTCATATTATGCTACATAGTCGTTATATAGGCCTACATAGAAATACATTGTCTACACAGGCTATTTGTTGCTAACTGTTCTGTCAAATTTAATGCATCAATGTGACAAACATTATATGTATTATGAGAACGTTTTATCTGTGCACGAATGATTAACATTGTAATAATTCAATATCATGTTAAAGAAATTGTACGACTCGATAGAAATACATTGTCTACAAAGGTTAGTTGTTGCAAATGATTAACAAAATTCAAATTGTACGACTCGATAATTCCCGCATGTGATAGTATGATATGGAATTAATGCGGACATATCGTACGTTCTTTGTAAGCAGGTTCTATCTACCAGCGATGCGTTCCGTAATATATATAATTTTATATATACGGGTGTGATACATATGCACGATATATCCGAATTGCTATGACTCATCATATACGTGTTTATTGTGTGCTTAGGCTGTCGTTATGCATGACGCAGAATCTGAACCAGGTTAAATAAATAAGAATTAAACTTTTCGTAAAATTTAAATTGTGAATTGGATCCTTTAATTATAGCCCGACCCGCCCCGGTACCTCACAACAAGTGAGTTCCCCAACTACATACATTACTACAACAAGAACCATAGACCCACACAACGACAAAATAAGCCGGGTGGGCAAGACCAAGTAAAATTACGGTCAAATAACATGATTTTTGCCGGGTTTGAGGACCACACGATTAAAACTGTTATGAAACGGTATATAACATATTAACAACAAAACATGACCTTGATGTCGGCTCACTATCTGTACAAAAGACATTTAGAATAGGGAGAAGAAAATAATTAAGAGGTAGGGAAATCCCTCAACAAATCCTCGTTACATTTGGCAACCCTCGTGGCACTGATGAAGTAATCTCTAGTGTTCCAAACTGACAAACATTAGGCCCAAGATAAATTTAAGTAGAGATTACCCACACTAAATCACCCAAGTCCGTACAGATCTATCTTCAAAGTTGAACGAGAAAAACACGGAGTGAGCAACGTGATAATTCGTTTTCCTGCATCACTCGAAGTGAAAGATGTGATAGTAGATGATAAATTCTCTGATTGGCAAGACACTTTAACATGTAGTCGCCATCAGAACATTCACGAACATATATCTCTCACTCTCCGAGCGAATGTTGACAAACAAAAACAATTCTGGATCAACACCCAAGCAGACTTACAAAAACACCAACATGTTAGCTCCCCAGAACCTATGGATCTAATGGCTCAGCTACAAGGGACAAACCAACTAAATATCCCTCGGAACATGGACCACGGAGCTTAGCACGCGGCGCAGACCACCGACCACACACACAATCTGAACAGGTAATGGAGATGGCAGAGGCATATCAACAGAAAAACATGAATAGACAAACAGTAGACACCGAAACTATTCGCGAACACATCTCCGAACGGATATCCAATGATACCACTCCCACAGGAAACCATCTGGATCAGAAAAGGGCGAACCGTCTGTATATACGGGAGAGAACCACAGTAGTGCTCCGATGAGAAAACCCGAGCAACTGCCTGGCGTGATTGCAGATGTGAACATTGATAACATCATGTAGGACAACGGGGGGGGGGGGAATTTCCTTAAACACTCAGTGACACACTCAAATCCAATGATTGCCTTCGGCACCTT
This sequence comes from Archivesica marissinica, assembly GCA_014843695.1. Lineage (NCBI taxonomy): Eukaryota > Metazoa > Mollusca > Bivalvia > Venerida > Vesicomyidae > Archivesica > Archivesica marissinica. Next base: position 2,918,358 of record CM026392.1, read on the forward strand.
AAATAGTCCCCGCCACCTCGAATAACACAAAGACTAAAAACTCAGGTGTGGACATACATATAGAAACGCACGAATAAAATACAACCAGGCGCGAAAGATGTGTCAAATACACAAAATACACAAAACTGACTTGAATAAAGTACAATTAAACGAAGCAAGTAAAATCATACAAATCTATTATGAATAGGTATATTAACATTTATAATTAAAGATAATAATGAAACAAAACTGCGCAATTTACAATAGAAACGACCAAAAGATTGCTGGAAAATTCTAAACCGCATTACACCGAGGTCTAAATATATCCTACCACGTAGGAATGAAATGTTCAGTTTCCTTAAATATGTACATGCACATAGTACTCAAAACAACGACGAAAACTCATCCCCGGAATACTCACATACCGACGACGACGAAATATTGAACGATTGCGAAATAAATAACGAGCTAATAATCAATAGTGGTAAAACGCCTGAAAACGATTTAATTCTTATCGAATATTTGAAAAGTTCCAAAAAATTATGTTAACTATTTATGTTACTCTTTTTCTTAAAATTATAGATACCGGACTTATACTAGACCGGTGGCTTGAAGGTATTATCAAACCAATATATAACAATAAAAGCTATAAATAATGATGTAGGTGTTAGAGAATGAAGGTATATATTAGCAAGACATCTCAAACCCCCCCCTTATTTAAAAGTCGCCATCGCATAAATGCATTTGGGCGACTAAGTTTTCTAAAACGCTTAAAATAAATACCATCTAAAAGTGATGAGCCTGACCCTCTCAATATCAAATCGTTCAGATGGGACTATAAACGAGAGACTCGCCTCGTTGCTATACAACAGGCATATAAAACAACCAACGTGTGGACACTATTTAGGTGGATCTGTAGTCCCGTGGTAACACGCTGGACTGGTAATCCAGGTATCACAGGTTCGATCCCCCGTCTAAAATTAACAGTCTTTCAGATGGGATGTTAAACAGAGGTCTCGTGTCGGTGCTTTACACTGTACACGTAAAAGAACCAGAGGAGGCTCTGGAATGGGTCTGTCTGTATCATTGCACTATCCTCCAAAATCTAAAATGACTAATCTCTTCAGGAGGCGTCGCTCATATAGGCAACCGGTAACGACGATAAATAAACGTAAAACACACACTATTTATACTAAGAATAACTATGCATGGTTTACTGTTAAACACGAGAAACGACAATATAGCAAACATGTCGATAGTGTTTTAGGAAAGGGTTGTTGCAATGACTACATGCATATAAACCAATTTAGCTAAAGAATGCCTTTAAATCTTAATGTATATTCAATATGCTAGGTCACTTGCATAAGTGGTGAAGGGTGGTAGGAGAAATCTACATTTGTATATTCGACCTGTAAATAGGGATGAAAAGGTTAGACAAGAAAGTAGCAGTTAATGGAAATTAAAAATTGGGAAGCAGTGGTTAGGTAAAATACTTAAGACATAAAAAATATATATATTGACAAAATGTTGCTACCAAGTCATTTTGTCCTTGTTTATGTAAATACATGTAGGCCTACAGTCTGGTGGGAAAAAACAAGGAATTTCTATAGTCAACAGTTGTGTTATGTTATCATCTGTGACCTGGGTTGGGGATTTGCGTCAGGGAATCACTTAATAACAATATTAAGAAATAAACATGTTTAATTCAAGTAAAATACTACAAATATCATCATAGTACATGACAGCAATGTTTCTACACAGATATTAAAAAAGATGCAAATCATAAAACATTGATGAATATAATTTATATACATGCAGTCTAAATACATATATACATGCAATTGCATAAGAAATTATACATTTCTAACAACTTGAGCAAATATTTATGATGTTTTATTTACAATAAAGTGGACCATGATGGCCCTATAGAGCTCACCTGACTCATGCAACAACTATGTATATCATTGTATTGTACATTGATCAATCTTACTAAATGTCGGTGGTAGATTTTCCGAAGAATTTGTAATATTTTGAGATGGAAGAATTTGTACCATAATGACAAGTAAATACTAAATCATAAATGGTGACTATAGACCCTATGGTTGCTGAGGAGAAGACGCTTGAACGTGTTCACTGACGCCGCCGGATGGGGCGGTAACCATATATGTAGTTTCTTCAACACTTGCTAAAGTTTTTCAGGATTTACGCATCTATAAACTACATAAGGGGATGCTATATTGTGATATCCGCTTTAAACATCGACAAAAGGTTATTAATGGAAATAAACTAATGATCGAAAATGGACTTTGAACATTGTGCGTAATTTCCACTTGTTTTCCATAGAAACTACCTCCAATCTGTAGGAGTAAACAGGTCAAGTGGTTGGGAAATATTTCTCCATAATTTAAATATGTAATTAATTGATGGTTGTTTGGGTCAGGCAGTCAGTGATTAAGCTTGGCTGAAATCTTGGGAGAGTTAGAAATTCGAAAATTTACAGAGAAGTATAACTTCAACTACTGTGTTCAGGAATGTGTGTTTAAATGTTAAACCAAATAGCCTACAGTAAATAAATATGTTATTGCTCTCTATCATGACATGTATTTCACTAATATTCCAACAAGACACTGTATTGAGTGTTTTCCATAAATCACAATAAATGGTACCATGATCATCTTATTATTTTGCTATGTCTCATCAGAGACAACCACTATGACACATTTGACTGTTCACATACGAACGATACAGTACAACCGAACATCTGTGACCATCTGCAGCAAATAAGTATTCCTGTAAAACACAATATATAAATTCTTGTTATATACAGGCCCAACAGCTGTAGATTGCTGTAATTGACATTGGCTTGCTAGTATTAGTGTCAAAATCACTAGAATTCAAAAATAAATGCAGGAACAAAGATATAAGTTTTGGTATTATAATTTTTAGTGGCTTTACTGCGAGTACATGTGTGCACTACACTGACGTGGGTTCTTATGTCTTTATACTATTCTTCATGTGTATTTCCAGGATCCCATCTACATGTTCCTGGTACTTGCAAAAATAATCCACCATATTGGAAATCTTAAAATCATCAAAAATTATGGGAATTATAATAGAAATAGTAAATGAATTTAAAATGGTAGACATATTGAATGGCAATTGGCAGTTTCGTGGAATCAAGTATAAGTTTTGAGAAGCGATTAAGAAAAACGGCAGACAAGACAGGCAAAGAACATGGTATCAATTGTGAGAACAAGTTGTCAATAAATCACAAAGTTGTGATAAACTTCAGCCAAACATGTATACGACCATTTCGTAATTGCTACAATCAACGTGACCTATCCCACATCATGGCCGAGTGTGGGGCCGTTATCTTTCAGGATGAGCATTACCTTGTGGACCACACCACATCACTGATCAGTCAATTGTAATCCCCCAACTCTCCTCCCCATCATATACAATTGTAATCCCCCAACTCTCCTCCCCATCATATACAATTGTAATCCCCCAACTCTCCTCCCCATCATATACAATTGTAAATGCTACGACATGTTCCAAAATGATAAAACATTGTCAACTCTCAAGATGAATATCAAGCATGTTTGATTGGCTGATTCTGGGTATCAACCTAACACTATGGTACAGAATTTGAAAATAGTTTTATAATCCTGGACATACTATATTTATGTTTGAATCTACATACTTTTATTTTATGCAGCAGTGCTTATTCGAAAGTGGTGACAACGGCAGAAACTTCAGGTTTATTGTTTGTCGCTCCATTTGTGAATTCGAATTATCTTCGCCGCATAACAACTTTTGTGATTTCAAAAATCTCGGACATTGGCACAATTCAATTATGGCAGGCTTTTATATACAAGGACTGACACTAAATGTGATGTCGATCCGTTGCATAAAAATGACACTTTCTTCATATTATCATCAACATAATTATGTAATCTGAGTTTCACTACGAACAGTTTTGGCACCCTAGAAACCATAGGCACCGATTACAGGCCATTATATTGTGATATTAATAGTTTGACACTGGTCAGACAAATGATTAAAATGCATACAAAATAGGATGTGTCTGACATGAGGAGTATTTCTCACTAGGGTTTCAACGGTTACACGTGTAAACGGAGCCGTGTCGTGTAATGACAATACAAGTGTACTAATTGAGTAACCGTTTACACTATCTTAATTAATGACGTTGTATAATCAAGCTTAGTGACGTAATAAAATCATAGCAACGACCGTTTCACTGTAAATAATCATGGAGAATAAACAAAGTGTAAACGACGTCATGCCGTGTACAAAGGATCGTTTGCACGTTTACAAATATATGTACATGTGGCAGCCCTATTTCTCACACATACATGTATCAACATTACCCGACATGCCTGAAACATATGCTCTGCACATCATCTCGAGCAACATACATGTCAAGTGATTATAAGATTCCTCCAGCGATTCAAGATATTTGAGAGGACACAAATGTGTGACTGGTAAGACGGAGACCATTCCGCTATGCGTGTTAAATACACAGAGATGCTACTAACAAAGGGTTTTAAATAATGAGAATAAAATTACAGAGAATGTAGAAGTGGAATTCGCAGTTACAATTGTGCCATTAGGCAAGGCACTTAAATTTCACATACTTATTGTCTTAGGATTAACCCTTTCCTTCATAGAGATTTAGGTTAGTATACTATTATATCTCCATACAAACGACAGCCATTTAGTTATAGTGCAGTGGATAAGTAGTCACCATATATATCACAACTCCATAGATATTACTGGGAAAACATGAGATTCTGGCCTGCATTATGAACATTGGTGTGGCTTCTACATTGTCAATGTATGTCGTATTTGTAATGGCATCAAGAGGTGCTTCTATGAGGGAAAGGGTTAATATATGTTGTAGGAACTTGTTTCGCAATGACGTTAAATTGCTAAATTTGCATAGACTAAAAGTGGATTGATTTGGCAAATACTTACACCATGATGAAATCCAAGGAATGCCATTGAGCTTGAATCTGTAACTTAACATCATAGGTTGGAATGTCCTAAAAATAATAAAACATGTACACCACTGAGTTGTTTTAACAGGAGCAGGGTAATACATATGTCGACGAAAATCACGCCCAGTTGAAAGTGCTGTCACCCTTTTTGAATATTTACTCATTGAAAATCAAATTAAGCAAACAAAACGCAGATAAAACAGAGGAAACAACTTAAGATGTATATACTTTTTGGGAGTATTCAGGGATAGTAACACTGGGATATGAAGTGTTTAGAGGTACTAGTATATAAATGGTAGTTCAGGGATTATATTCAGTAGGACGTCAGATTTCGCACTGATCAATAAAGTGGTTATATATGCAACCATTGTAAACAAATCTGTTCCAATTATAGCGCCTATCCAGAGTCTTTATATATATATATAATAAGTGTTCTTCAAATAAAACAATTTTAAAAAAACATGGTATATATATATATATGTTATATAATAATTTCACAAAACGTTTGCCGCATCCAGCCAGATTTCACTCAAAAGACGCGGGTTTGTTCATCAGAATATATAATTGTCGACGAGGTGCTTCAGTAGTGTAGATTAATAATGACACAATACTAATGAAAATCACTTGACTATTTCCTGAATACCCCCCCCTAAAACTACAAACAAGAAAAACACATTAATACATTGTTGACTGCTAAAATTATTGAGCTACTTATACATGTAGTCTTTACTTTAGCCAGCGTGCAGAGTTAAATGTAGATATAAGCATTACTAGTCTACACAGTAATTTACCCTTTTTTGATAATGATGGGTTTTCAGTCATCACATCTTTACAGTCTGGTGGACAGTTCCGGCTTGACAGGTTCCCAGCCGCTCCCTCGTATAAGTCAACACAACCAAGGTGGAACCCATCCATTACAAATTGTACTGCATCATCATCTTTGTATCATAATTTTGTTAGCGACAGAGGCAATGTAGCATGTTGTCTGGAACCGAGTCTACCACACTGTGTGTCCACTTCCTTGACATTGTGATGTCAACCTAGTAGAATAAAAGGTGTGTTTTGCATATAAACCGACAGCTATGAAATGCTAAACTGTCTAATCTTATCAGTGATTATTATGACATTGCAATTACTTTAGTTGATGTCGGTTCTTCAGACTGCCCAGTTAAATGGCTAATCCAGTTGGAAGTGTGGACGGCTTGGCAGCCATGTGTTCAGGCCACCAGTAGGCATGTTTTCAGGGAGTTAAACATGTTTGCTACACTCCTTGTCGTTAGTCAAAGGCATTATATTATGTGGATTTGCTAAATAATCATTGGTGTTGTTGTTATATAATTAGAAGTCATTGCAGATATAGTGTCTTTTTTCTGCTTAAAACCATAGGAAAGAAACTTTTGCCTTGCCAGGGGTATTTACAATGTAGCAGCATCGGTTATATTTAGTGTTGTGGATGGTGTACAGAACAATGAGTAGCTTTATTTTGCGAGTAATTCTCAGCACCTCATACTTGTCTGTACATTTACAAAGAACAGGAGGGAGAAGTGTAGCGATTCGGCACAGTCTATACATCAGACTGCACATGCCCACTTAGGAGAGCCAACTTGCAAGCGGGTGGTCGTGGGTTCAATCCCTGCACCATTTTACTTTTTTGTATGTATGTATGTTCCATTAATATCAAACCCCTTGCACGGACCTAGCCATGTTTCCATGGGCAGGGTTAGCCGACCAATACTAAGCAATGTGTGTTAGGTGCCTTGCAACAATGTGACCTGACCGATCATACAACCCGGGACAGTTCCATACCAAATCTGACGCTCTACAAGGACGCCACCAATTTTTCTTCAACAAATTGACAATTCAATGGGAAATCCAGGTGTAATTGTAAAGTTTTTAAAAGATCCCAACATACCCAAACTCATTAAATGCATTAAACAATACAAAAAACACATCAATGCAACATAATAATATTATATTAAGATACCGGAATGTAATGATGTATGACGGGAAAAAATATGTTTTAACAAAATACCCCACCCACCACAGACTTGCAGAGACATTCAAGTCTTTGATAAATAATACGCATTAATGCCGTTATGTAACAGGACAATATTTCGTACCTGGTTGAACCTAATATAGTCGCACGTGTTGCAATATTTATATGTTGCGACCTTCAAGATAAATGGGTTTATCTCTGATAAATGACAAATATATATCGGGATCTGAATGAATGGTCAAGAAAAAGATTTTACGTACAAAACAGTTCAATGAAACTGAATGCTATGATATTTGGAAACTATGTCAACACTGAACAACAGCTGGTTCTAATAAGTACGCCAAATAGACTACATTTACCAGTACCATAAAGAAATAGTTCCTAAATGAAAACGATATTACTTACTTGTTATTATTATTAGACATATAACGTTGCTAACATTATATCACAGGCTGCAAAACATCAAGTCCCGGTCTATTCTGTTCGCCGTAAAATGGTGCTATTTTTAATTGTACATGTATGCAATTACTGAGTAGTGATTTTTTTGCCAACAACGCCCAACACCAAACATATTTTCCCAATAACAACTCAATAACATTTCACCTCATGGATTGATGTTCCTAAACTTAACGGACTATTATAAATAAACAAATAAAACAAAAGTATATGGAACTATTTTGATTTTAGTGATTTCATTTGTGAGGTCGGTCGATTCTATTACACAGATGGGGGAGATGGGTTTTTATCTGCATTTACAGACACTGATATTATACATAAATAAAGTTATATCATTTTAATAACATATTACTACTAGAGGAACGACTTACTAAGTTAATAATATGACAAGAAATGACATAAATAGAACATGTTTGACATATATACAACATTGTTATACTTTATTACATCCCTAATTGCTGGGTAAATCCATTTTTACCCCAATACCAATTATACATAAAAGAATGGTTATACAGAATTGATATTCGTATGAAAATAAGGGAAGCTCCTCAAAAGATCTGTCTAACTATCGCCCTATCTTTATACTTAGCTGTCTCGGAAAACTGTTTAGCGCTTTAAGTAGTATACCCAGCTCTTTGCTTTTTTGGTATACACGTCACTATAGAGCCTATTGATAATAGCTTTATAAATAGCGATCGCGTACCATTCTATAAATATAGACTACGAACCGATCCATAAATAACGATTACGAACGCTTCTATAAATATAGACCGTTTACAACGGACTTAGGCCTCAATCGTTTCATAATCTTCACGAACTTCAACCATGCTGTCAACGGGTAAGTTCATTATATTATTCAAACACGGCGTACGTTTTTATCGAGTAAGAAATCCTAATTATACGCTATATACAAACTTAACCTATGTACTTTAGCGAAAATGAATAATATATATCTTACCTCGTAACGTATAATTCCATAAAAACGCTATAAATTATTAATAATACGTAATGTACGTTTTAGAGGGGCATGTCACTAGACAACTCATAGCCATAGCGTATATGAAACACGAATAAAGTACACGTATTTTATCGTATAGAGTGATACAACGATTAATATAAATGTCTAATACTCGGTGTTCCATGCCCGTTATCATAATTAACTGAATCCAAGGGCGCTCTTCAAGACACGGAGCACAGCTACAACTGCACGATACATCTCAGTTTAGGCACCTCACACAACACCATCAGTACAGAAAATGAAGGCGAAAGCCGTTTGCAACAGTATTTACTACAAAATCCAGCCGTCATTAGTGTAATGGAATGCCAGAGAAATACTTAAGCATCGAGAAAACAGCATGGAGCTCAAATCAATCTAAAAACAGCAACAATTATGTGGCGACGTTTCGCTATTTATTTAGTATTATACGGATATCCATAATGCGATTATTAGATATAGGGGTAGCGCCGCGTATGAGCAAGCTCTATGCTGTTTATAATGGAGCTAAAAGACTTGGCCTACGAATCTGAAGTCATCAATTTTTCTACTCGGCGTCAGAGCGTAGAAATCTGTATAATTAGACGTAGCTCGGCGAGACCGATCCGACGATATATTTCCTTTATTTATACTGCGAGTAGTTTTCGAGATATAGAGGTTTAAAGATTGTATATATCCTTAAAGTCCTGAAGACGAACTGATGAACTTTGCTGCCAAGTGGGGGGGGGGCCGGGGGTTAGGCTGTTTCAACTGCGAACCCAGAGTACGGGGACGAATTTGTCACTGACCAGTTAGATGGAATACTCAGAAATATGGCCACCCCCGGGACCCCCCACGTGGCAGCAAAGTTCATCAGTTCGTCTTCATTAGTACAAGAATTCACAATCGTCTCAAATAGACTATTTTACATGTTGACTGGTTAACTTCAGTAAATAGAATGATATGTTGTGGTTAGAACTCTCTCTCTTATAAACTCTGTTAACTATGTTAGTCTATAAATAGATTATAATGACATTCTAAAAATAGAATGAATCCTTGACCTTCCTGTTTTCCATGACGTCACGAGAATATGTCCCGACATGAATTGCTTACCATAGAAATGAAATAAAATAACGATATTATGAGAACCTTGTAAAGGGAGGTAATTGTGTACATACATTAGCTATGTCATCTCATTAGAATTAATGAAAAGGTAGATTGTTTTAAAGGGACAATTCAATTTTTTTTTTATCAGATTAACAACACAAAAATGCGATTGTAGCGTCACATATCGAAACGACGGAGACAAAAACTGAAATAACAATGACAAAAACTGAAACGCTTGTGTCAGAAACTGACACGCTTGTGTCAGAAACTGAAACGATTGTGTCAGAAACTGAAATGCTTGTGTCAGAAATTGAAACGCTAGTGTCAAAAACTGAAACGGACTCTATGGAGAAGTACATGTTAACGGGTAAAAACTGAAACGCTAATGTCAAAAACACAAACGCTACTGTCAAAAACTGAAACGCTACTGTTACAAAATTGAAACGTTAGATACAGATATGGTGCGATAGTGTGTATATTTTGTAGCAATGTTTGTAGATATGGTGACATAGTGTGTATATCTTTTAGTAATGAATGTATATATGGTGCGATAGTGTGTAGATCTTGTAGTAATGAACGTATATATGTTGAGATAGTGAATAATTTCTTGTAGTAATGTATGTAGATATGGTGAGATACTGTGTATATCTTGTAGTAATGTATGTAAATATTGTGAGATAGTGGATATATCTTGTAGTAATGTATGTATATTTGGTGAGATAGTGTGTATATTTAGTAGCAATGTATGTATATATGGTGAGATAGTGTGTATATATTGTAGTAATATATGTATATATGGTGAGATAGTGTGTATATATTGTAGTAATGTATGTATATATAGTGAGACAGTGTGTATATCTTGTAGTAATGTACGTATATATAGTGAGATAGTGTGTATATCTTGTAGTAATGTACGTAGATATGGTGAGATAGTGTGTATATCTTGTAGTAATGTATGTAGATATGGTGCGATAGTGTGTATATCTTGTAGTAATGTATGTAGATATGGTGAGATACTGTGTATTTATTGTAGTAATGTATGTAGATATGGTGAGATAGTGTATATATCTTGTAGTAATGTATGTAGATATGGTGATATAGTGTGTAGATCTTGTAGTAATGAATGTATATATGGTGAAATAGTGTGTAGATCTTGTAGTAATGAATGTAGATATAGTGAGATAGTGTATATATCTATTAGTAATGTATGTAGATATGGTGAGATAGTGGATTTATATTGGTGTAATATATGTAGATATGGTGAGATAGTGTGTATATCTTGTAGTAATGTACGTAGATATGGTGAGATAGTGTGTATATCTTGTAGTAATGTATGTAGATATGGTGAGACAGTGTGTAGTTATTGTAGTAATGTATGTAGATATGGTGAGATAGTGGATTTATATTGTAGTAATGTATGTAGATATGGTGAGATAGTGGATTTATATTGTAGTAATGTATGTACATATGGTGAGATAGTGGATATATCTTGTAGTAATGTATGTAGATATGGTGATATAGTGTGTATATCTTGTAGTAATGAATGTATATATGGTGAAATAGTGTGTAGATCTTGTAGTAATGAATGTAGATATTGTGAGATAGTGTGTATATCTTGTAGTAATGTACGTAGATATGGTGCGATATTGTGTATATATTGTGGTAATGTATGTAGATATGGTGAGATACTGTGTATATCTTGTAGTAATGTACGTACATATGGTGAGATAGTGGATATATCTTGCAGTAATGTATGTAGATATGGTGATATAATGTGTAGATCTTGTAGTAATGAATGTATATATGGTGAAATAGTGTGTAGATCTTGTAGTAATGAATGTAGATATTGTGAGATAGTGTGTATATCTTGTAGTAATGTATGTAGATATGGTGAGACAGTGTGTAGTTATTGTAGTAATGTATGTAGATATGGTGCGATAGTGTGTATATATTGTAGTAATGAATGTAGATATGGTGAGATAGTGAATAATTTCTTGTAGTAATGTGTGTAGGTAGATATGGTTAGATACTGTGTATATCTTGTAGTAATGAATGTATATATGGTGCGATAGTGTGTAGATCTTGTAGTAATGAATGTATATATGGTGAGATAGTGAATAATTTCTTGTAGTAATGTGTGTAGATATGGTGAGATACTGTGTATATCTTGTAGTAATGAATGTATATATGATGAGATAGTGAATAATTTGTTGTAGTAATGTAAGTAGATATGGTGAGATACTGTGTATATCTTGTATTAATGTACGTAAATATGGTGAGATAGTGGATATATCTTGTAGTAATGTATGTAGATATGGTGATATAGTGTATAGATCTTGTAGTAATGCATGTATATATGGTGAAATAGTGTGTATATCTTGTAGTAATGAATATAGATATAGTGAGATAGTTTATATATCTATTAGTAATGTATGTAGATATGGTGAGATAGTGTGTATATCTTGTAGTAATGTATGTATATATGGTGGGACAGTGTGTATATCTTGTAGCAATGTATGTAGATATTGTGAGATAGTGTGAGTATATCTTGTAGTAATGTATGTAGATATGGTGAACATACATAAATTTGAGACCTTCGTAAATTTATATATAGGATTTAAAAAGCAGACTATTAAAAGCAGTGCAATATTATAATATAGTACTGTGGATGAGGATATGCATACATCGTGTGCGGGAATACAATATCTAATTTTGTGTTCTTTATGTTTATTTATCGTCGCCAGCGGTTGCCCATATGAGCGACGCCTCCTGAAGAGATTATTCATTTTAGATATTTGGAGGATAATGCGATGATACAGACAGAGACCCACTCCAGAGTCTGATATGGTTCTTTTACGTGCAAAATAGCAATACCGATTCTAACTAGTTTTCTAGTAACGTATGTCATTGTTATTTATAGCAATATGTTCTGATTGGATGAATATAAACAGCCTGTTCCAACTAGTTTTCTATTTATAGTAACTTAGTTGATTTATAGGATAGGTCTATACGTGTCTAGGCATGATTTCGTGACGTCAACGATTGACTGATGCAATATTCCGGAAACTATAAATACGCTCAGTCCTTTGCGACTTAAGTATCGGATGCCAAAGTGTAAGGATATTTAGGTACTTATACGTATTATATAATAGTATCGCGGCCATCAACATCTTACGATCGAAATGACGATAATAAATATAATCATTTTATCGGTACAATGAGAATGTGTAGATGGAGGTAATTGTGTACGGACATTAGCTACGTAATTAGAATTAAGGTTAGATACGGACATAAATGGAGCGACACACCCCGAGTCGAATGGACCATTAATAAGAGAGATAGTGTTTTCCCGCCATTTTTATCCTCCATTTTGAAAATCGTAGGCGCGGAACGTATAATCGTTTAATACGATTATCGAAACCCCCTGATAGATATGACCTATAATAAAGCTTATATAACGAATTTATATCGGTACTTACGGTTTTTCGGATCACTACTTCCGGTATGAGGTCGGACCATTAATTGAGTCGCGGATTCGTCATTGTCTCTTCGAGATCTTTCCGACGATACCAAACACGGCCAGTTTCCTCTAGAGTTCATTTTTCTTCAAACTTATTTACGATTACAGGGAGATAATCAGTATTATAGATATATCGAATAATGATAGATCAAAATGAAGGGTAGCGTCGGACTCGTGACGACGATACGCGTATATTAGAACTAACGTATAGTAACGTTACTTACGTTTAAATATTTTTCATTTTCATTATTAGGATATATAAAATCTTTAAACCTCTATATCTCGAAAACTACTCACCGTATAAATAAAGGAAAGATATCGTCGGATCGGTCTCGTCGAGCTACGTCTAATTATACAGATTTCTACGCTCTAACGCCGAGTAGAAAAATGATGACTTCAGATTCGTAGGCCAAATCGTTTAGCTCCATTATAAACAGCATAGAGCGTGCTCATACGCGGCGCTACCCCTATATCTAATAATCGCATTATGGATATCCGTATAAATACTAAATAAATAGCGAAACGTCGCCTCATAATTGTTGCTGTTTTTAGATAGATTTGAGTACCGCTGTAGGCCTACATACAGCATTTACATACATGTACATCTTATAATTCTGTTTCGCGCCTAATGTGACATCTGTACGCTAAATGACCATTACATATCCATCAGCAAAGCCGTTGTTTTGGAGGATAGTGCACAAGGCAGAAGATGCTCCACAGACAGACAGACAGACAGACAGACAGGCAGGCAGGCAGGCAGACAGACAGACAGACAGACAGGCAGACAGACAGGCAGACAGGCAGACAGCGGATCTGCTACCGCTATCAAGAACTTAATATGTTATGAACGCGTGGACTATTTTATTGAACCGGGGATGTAATTAGTTTATACAAATTTATGTTAGCTCGATCGCTCGGATGACCTCCTGATTAAGTTATGTACGCACTCTGGGCTTATCAGTTAATGCGCTATGTTGTAGCTTAGAGAAATGTTGTTGGTTAATTACCAGTCTTACCTTTAGCTTTTAACGGATGGCATTGACAACCTTGGTATGTAAACGTATTAATTACTTTAGAATCATGAAACAATTTGCCACGCGATATTTAGAATTACCTTTATGAATGTGTCAGAGTTTGGCTCCATGCTGTTTTCTCGATGCTTAAGTATTTCTCTGGCATTCCATTACACTAATGACGGCTGGATTTTGTAGTAAATACTGTTGCAAACGCTTTCGCCTTTATTTTCTGTACTGATGGTGTTGGGTGAGGTGCCTAAACTGAGATGTATCGTGCAGTTGTAGCTGTGCTCCGTGTCTTGAAGAGCGCCCTTGGATTCAGTTAATTATGATAACGGGCATGGAACACCGAGTATTAGACATTTATATTAATCGTTGTATCACTCTATACGATAAAATACGTGTACTTTATTCGTGTTTCATATATGGCTATGAGTTGTCTAGTGGCATGCCCCTCTAAAACGTACATTACGGATTATTAATAATTTATAGCGTTTTTATGGAATTATACGTAACGAGGTAAGATATATATTATTCATTTTCGCTAAAGTACATAGGTTAAGTTTGTATATAGCGTATAATTAGGATTTCTTACTCGATAAAAACGTACGCCGAGTTTGAATAATATAATGAACTTACCCGTTGACAGCATGGTTGAAGTTCGCGAAGCTTATGAAACGATTGAGGCCTAAGTCCGTTGTAAACGGTCTATATTTATAGAAGCGTTCGTAATCGTTATTTATGGATCGGTTCGTAGTCGATATTTATAGAATGGTACGCGATCGCTATTTATAATGCTATTATCAATAGGCTCTATAGTGACGCGTATACTAAAAAAGCAAAGAGCTCGGTAGTTGCTCGAACGTCCATCAATAGGCTCTATAGTGACTCATATACCAAAAAAGCAAAGAGCTGGGTATACTACTGCTGTACTTGACAATAGACTTTAGTGATTCCTACACGGGTTCGCCTGGGTCCGGCGTTCGGCTAACTTATATTCACTACAAAGGACTACGGAGGCAATCAATACGATTTCGATGTTTATTTGTAATATATATTAACACAAACCTTGAACTTTGTAGCATGGCATCACATAATTACTTAGGAATAGTTATAGCAATGATAAACACATACAGTCACCTGTGCACCTTGAATATATTCACTCGCCCTCTCGATAAAATGAGATGAGCAACAATGGACATTCACTTATTATTTTAATCCCACGAGCGTAACACTAACTAATTCCAAGTCACTTTTAGTCTTTGATTAACACACTCGCTGATTTAAGTCACTTTTAGTCTTGGATTAATACACTCACTGATTTAAGTCACTTGTAGTCTATGGATAAAAAATAGTAACTAATGTTAAGTCACTTTTAGTCTTAAGTAGATTTAGAGATGTAAACACACTCATTGAGCACTGCATATGGTAAAATTTAACACTTGGTTGTGTAAACGCTGGGCTCAACTCACTAGGCTTCCTGGATAAAACACTAAAAACAATTTAATTAATTTACCAATTTCTTTGGCAACCAAAATCGTCCTTCGGAGATGTGACCGTATCACTCGGATGTCAAAGCAACACCCCCAGTTTTAGCGCGGTTCTCACTTTTATACTAGCTCGTCATATCGATATCAGGGGCTAGGTAGCAATTATGGCTGACTGAACGCGGAAGGGAATACACATTTCTACATATTGTCATGATTTATAATCACTATGGATCACTATTCAGGATGGAATTAATAAATTAATTGGTAAGTTTCCATATTGATCTATCGATTGCTACTACAGTTTCACATTGCCACTGTGTCGTAAGCTGTAATTCAGCCATAATCCGGAATGCACATTTACTGAATTGTGTTGGGAACAATTACGAAAGTTCATGTAAACTAAAGTAAGCAAGTAACATGCATATTTACATATGTAGAACACCATAGTACATGCATATATTTAACAATACATGCGTAAAGGCCCAATAAAAGTATCCATGCTATCAATGAAAATAAGTGGGTGGGGTAACTCGAATTATGTGTGCAGTAGCAATAAGTTGTCTAAATTGGCATTCATAATTGTCCAAGGTAATACAAGTACAAGAACAGTCCTATAAGGCATTGTGTATTATTCATTGGTATCTGTCGAGGTATCGTCTTTTTACAACACTTACTTAGTTTTGTAAATGAACACAACATTCTGAACGAGAATCAGACATGATTTAGATCCAGTTACTCTACAACTGTTCTCCCTTTATTACATAATATAACTAATGAAGCTCTTTATAACCTACGTAGATTTTTGGGTCATGTGTCACCTCTGCTTTTTAGTATATAACTGAATAACCGTGAACATTTCCTAGCATCAATCACAGAATAAACATAATAAATATTGTATCAACCGAAGCAAGAATTTTATTCAAAATATTAATCCTACTTTATGCCGATGATACACTACTATTTGCAAACGACAACAAAATCCCTTCAAAAATGCCTGAACGATTTTTACATTTAT
Source organism: Archivesica marissinica (assembly GCA_014843695.1). Classification (NCBI taxonomy): domain Eukaryota; kingdom Metazoa; phylum Mollusca; class Bivalvia; order Venerida; family Vesicomyidae; genus Archivesica; species Archivesica marissinica. The sequence goes on from CM026392.1 coordinate 2,934,931, forward strand.
AGTAAAATCTGGACAGTAGAAGTAAAATACAGACAAAACAAAAGTAATAGTTTTTGGCGCTAGAAATTAAAACATCTGGGAGACCGTGAGCTTGAAATAGTTAAAACTTATAAATGTGAACAATGTACATGTAAACAACCATACCAGATACTATGCAAACTAGCCACACTGCCCAAGACAATGACCATGTGGAACAGTACAGTACAACAATTGAGTGAAGCAAGGCATAATTCATTGCCCGCCCCCCACCGTTCTACATCACACAACGCCCGGTTTCGGATATGCAAGATGTATTGTCACAAACAATCTATGAACAACCGAATAATCTACAAGGCTTTATGAACAAGAATGTTAACGGTATGACCATGACCACAGGTATACCCCAACCATGCCCCCACCACCCCCTCAGAGAATGTACCAATACATAGCATACCAACATGACTACAATGAACAATCAGCCCCCAATTTGGTTAAAAAACTGGACAACATGTTAAATAGAATTGAAGACCAATTGGAGAACCATGGTAAAAACTTGCAAAGCATTGATGATACATTGCAAAGCAAAAACAGAAGAATTGGGATAATGGAAGCCCAATTACAAGATTTAAACAATGTAAAGCAATCAATGTGGTGAATAGAGTAGAATCAATGACTGATCAAGTTCATTGTCATACAGATAAACTGAACGGATATGAACATAAATGATATATATATGAATGTACCAGGTCTGAGCAAAATGAATCAGATAAACAACTAAGGGTCATGCGTGATCACATGAAAAAGATACATATAGAACATGACAAAATAAAAACAAAACAAGATGCACAACAAGAGACAATATTAGACATACAGTGCAAAAGTATGCAAAATAATCTTATATTCTATGGTATTGCTGAACTTGACCACCTGCAACCTGGTGAATATGACAATACAGAAAATACCATACACTCATTCATAACAGAGAAAATCAAAAACAATTTAGCGTTTCATAAAGTACACAGACTAGGAAGGCGGACAAGAAGGCCAATAATAAATAAAGTTTAGAAACCATACAGATAGCGATTTAGTACGGTTTTCTGCAGCAGATTCCCTAAAGGGCACTGACTGAGAGCAATTCCTAGAATAAATCGAAGAGCGTAGAAAACCTTTGTATCAGGAAATGAAAAAGGCCAAAGAACAAGGCCAAAGGGTGAAATTGATTAGTGACAAGTTATTTATAGATATATACAAGAAGGGTGTATTCAAGAACATAAACATGGCATTCACAACAATAATCCAACAGATCAGGTTACTATGATAATAGAAGGAATATACCAGAGGGGAGAAACCCCAAATGAATATACACAAAGGGGTGTATTTTATAATACAGGATAGAGCAGATGATATAACAGTCACCAAGGGACTAATCAACAAAGTACACAGCTAGCAAGCAGCAGAGGATATACAACACCCATTACAAACAAAGTCTAGCCTGATTGTGCAGACAAAACCAATGACACAGGGAAAATACCAGCTAAATCCCCACTTGACACCACTATACAATTCAAAAAGCACAGAGACTATACATCTGGTGATGAAAGTGGTGATGAGACTGACATGCAATGCAGCATTAATGTAAATATTAAAAGTGGAGATGTGCAATGCTCAACCAAGAACAATGAAAATTACGATGCAGCTATCCAGATCTCTGACTATGAAAGCAACATTGTGTCGCAAGCATAACCCAAGGTCAACACTGTACCAGGGAAACAAGGATACATATATATATATAATTAATTATCCTGAATTTACAAACAAAAATGACATAATTGGGGTACAAGGAAGTAAAATGGATGACATTGATAATGATACTATTGCAATAGAAGGGTATCAAATATGTAATCACAACAGAAAAGAGTATTCTCGATATAGATCAGACGGAATCGCTATCATTGTCAAAAAAGAAAATGTTTGACATTATTGAACGTATCAGTAAACTGGTTTTTTGGTTCATAGGAACATAAAACGTTGATGTGTGGTGTGGCATACATTCCCCCAATTAGAACCAAATATGCACACCCTGATCCATATCTAGAATTGCAAACAGACATAAACAAGTTTGATAATTACAACATGCTCCTGTTTGGAGACTTTAATACGAGAGATGCTGATATGCCTGACTCAATGGAAGCGAAGAACTAGTGCCTGACAATAACATAATGTTTAACACATCAAAGCAGTACAATTTACCACTTACTAGAAAACATGCTGATAAAAATAATAAATGAGTATGAAAACATGCAGCTTGATTTATGCAAAAGCAACGATCTATTTATATTGAATGGGAGAATTGGAAGACACACGGACTACGTGTAAGTGAAAAAGTACAGTAGATTATTTTATAACTTCCACCAATAACTGTGAACTAATTATAAAAATTCAGAGGTAAAAGAATTTTCAAATCTATTATCAGATGTTCACAATGCAAAATTATACAACAAGAACAAATCAATATCAAAATAAAATCAATTTAATAACAATTAGTAGGGAATACAAACATAAAATCAATTTTACCTGGAGATATTATAGAAATGATACGGTAAACAAATTAAGAAAACATAAAAGTAACAACCCAAAAGAATATTGGAAAATAATACATAGCATAGATAAAACAAATAATGTCAAAATTAGAAAAAATATATACTTTTTAAGGAGGTAAATTCAGGTAGCAATATGGAAGACTCAGCAATATTAGGAGAGTTAAACGAAGAAATAAATACAAAGATGAAATAATGAAAACAGTTAAACACTTGAAAAACAACAAAAGCCCAGATGTAGATAACATAATAAACGAACGTTAAAAATACGTATATCATGTACAATTTGTCTTTATTTCAGAAACGTTTGATTCTGTATTGATTTAAATGTTATGTATTACGTCGATGTACGTACTGTATATATATTTGCTAAGTTATGAATATCTCGTGTTGTTGCAAATTTGCTTCCTCAGAATATGAAAATAAACTGAAACTGAAACTACTATTCAGTACGTAATTAATAATTGTATAGTGTTATTTATTACACGTAAATATAAAATATATATTATAATACTTATCCTCCGTAAATTGACATCTATAGACAAAAAATGTAAACATTGTATACCAGTAGAGTTTTATTTTCTCTCTGTATTATATTTTTGAATGTTTCTGATACTTCTTCTAATCGATACAAACAGTTCCCTTTTTTATTTAATGTGTATCATACGGAACTTACATTTACATCTGTATACGTTTCGTATGATTCTTCACGTATGTTTTGTTTATTTGTTTGATAGTGTGTGGAGAATTGGGCTCTGGATTAAACTGCAAAATGACAATATCAATGGGGAATGTTTTAAATTAAAACATAATATGTATAACAGCATTATGTCAAAGGTGTCGACGCAAGAAGGAAGGTCAGCCATTTAAATGGTGTCATACAGGGATAAATCTTGTCTCCTTTTCTGTTCAGTATTTTCCTGAATTATCTGGAAGAATATTGAAATAACATGACATAAATGGTGTAAATATGCACCGTAGACATTGATGATGCTCATGTTTTCCATAAATTGTGTGTTTTACTTTATGTTGGTGATACTGAACATGACATACAACATGCACTCGACACCATTAGAGTATATTGTAATAATTGGAAGCTCACTATCAATGCTAGCAAAACGAAAGTAATTGTTATTTAGCAAAGGTAGACCACCGAGTAACAGGGTTTTTTAAAATTGGATACGACATTATTGAAATAGTTTATAACTACAAATATCTAGGAATCTATTTTACAAGAGGTTGTTCATTTATGAAAATGAAGAAATATATTTCAGAACAGTCAAATAATGCACTGTTTACCCTTCTGCGTAAAATAAAGTCTTCCATTTGATGTACAAATCGATCTTTTTGAAACAGCTGTAAAGCCAATACTACTATATGGTAGTGAAATCTGTGATTACGGGAATATTGATGTTATAGAGACAGTACAACTTAAATTCCATCAATCGAACGAAAATGGATTTATTGTAATGATATTGGAGACGATTTTCACTATGTGCGTGCACACATAGGAACAAATAAGTAAAGGCATTTTACTATAACCGCCCCAATATCTTAAATGTTGGAGCGTTGTTATCAAGTGAAAGTCCTAATGAACTTAAACAACTTAGCTTATTTATGGACACTATTATGAAAACTATTAAAGCTTAATGTAGAAGATAAATTTATAATTATAGATACAACTGCAAGCCTAAATATTGCAGGTCCCTCAGAGCTTGATTTGGTCTCCACAATGTAGGGTACTAGCTCTGAAACTGCCAGTGTGTACATATCCTGGTTATGGCTCTGCTTCCTCTTTTCAACATTTCTCAGGTAGGCTCTCTCTGTTGTACAAGGCTGTCAAACATGCAGAGTGATACTTGAGCTCCTGTGTTATGACATCTCCACAACATTTCCACAACAACCGCACAGTCATCGAGTCTTTTGTTAAGCTTCATGGTCATGGCATGTCTCATTTCTGATGCTGGTTCGCTTTGTTCACAAAGGAGGCACTCAGACTACAGACCTTCACGGTTGGTTCTTCGTAGTTTGGTTCGTCCTTCTGACTGAGTACATTGATGCCTAACCCTTCTCTTTCTTGCAAATAAAGCGCCAGGTATTGCTGGAAGAGCTGTATACAAAAATAACGATTCCAGCAATATCCCTTCCTGTAGTGGGTAAATCTTATGTGAAGTGAAAAAGTGAATACGATTATTGTGCCAATCCAAGTTGAAAAGTCGAAAGAGGTTATCGTAATAACATGTTGGTGCATTTTTTATTTGTAAGAGAGCAGTCAAACTTGAATAGACATATATCACTTTATCACATTACTATCTATACAAATGTACAAGACTAATCTATATTTAGTTTTATTTACTGTACGAGTGGTATTACATGTACACTGTATGTGCATATATCCCTAACAACAGTCGGGTCAATATACATACCTAAGGCTAATAAGAATATAATCCATGTCGTAATTTACAGATCAGGACTGTGTAGGTGGACAGAAGCCCCTGACGCCATGTCAATCCACACAGTCCCCGATGAATATTATTTTCATTAGATAAAACTGAAACGAATACATGTCTATCCGTGCTGGAGTAGCAAGGTACCCATATGTAAAGTAAGTCTGAATGTATTACACAGACCGAGGCCCCTGACCCCAGGACTATGTATACACAGACATAACCGATGTTAACACATGAAGATATACATTGTACTATTACATACATACATACATTACATACATACATACATACATACATACATACATACATACATACATACATACATACATACATACATACATACATACATACATACATACATACATACATACATACATACATACATACATACATACATACATACATACATACATACATACATACATACATACATACATACATACATACATACATACATACATACATACATACATACATACATACATACATACATACATACATACATACATACATACATATACGCACACGCGCAGACAGACAGACAGACAGACAGACAGACACACAGACACACAGACACACAGACACACAGACACACAGACACACAGACACACAGACAGACAGACAGACAGACAGACACACAGACACACAGACACACAGACACACAGACACACAGACACACAGACACACAGACACACAGACACACAGACACACAGACACACAGACACACAGACACACAGACACACAGACACACAGACACACAGACACACAGACACACACACACACACACCACACACACACACACACACACACACACACACACACACACACACACACACACACACACACACACACACACACACACACACACACACACACACACACACACACACACACACACACACACACACACACACACACACACACACACACACACACACACACACACACACACACACACACACACACACACACACACACACACACACACACACACACACACACACACACACACACACACACACACACACACACACACACACACACACACACACACACACACACACACACACACACACACACACACACACACACACACACACACACACACACACACACACACACACACACACACACACACACACACACACACACACACACACACACACACACACACACACACACACACACACACACACACACACACACACACACACACACACACACACACACACACACACACACACACACACACACACACACACACACACACACACACACACACACACACACACACACACACACACACACACACACACACACACACACACACACACACACACACACACACACACACACACACACACACACACACACACACACACACACACACACACACACACACACACACACACACACACACACACACACACACACACACACACACACACACACACACACACACACACACACACACACACACACACACACACACACACACACACACACACACACACACACACACACACACACACACACACACACACACACACACACACACACACACACACACACACACACACACACACACACACACACACACACACACACACACACACACACACACACACACACACACACACACACACACACACACACACACACACACACACACACACACACACACACACACACACACACACACACACACACACACACACACACACACACACACACACACACACACACACACACACACACACACACACACACACACACACACACACACACACACACACACACACACACACACACACACACACACACACACACACACACACACACACACACACACACACACACACACACACACACACACACACACACACACACACACACACACACACACACACACACACACACACACACACACAACACACAACACACAACACACACACACACACACACAAACTATGACAACTCGAATTGGCAGTAGACTGACCAGAGTTCTCAATGGTTTTACAGACGCCTAAACACACCGACCCTGACCCGACTATGCTGTCTATATTTGTTGTGGATTCCGTGGACTCCAGCGGTTTATAATAATTTTAGAACTGGAATGCTTATATACTTTTTGAATGCAGATGATGACCCATCATTTGTATATTTGTATCTGCAACACCTGAAGCAGCGGCTGTTGTTGTTGTTGCCGCACAAATCCGTATATGTTTAAATGGGCGTATGGAAACCCATATAACGAAGTTCTACCTGTATGAAGATGAAATATACCAGAAGTATGTTACTAGTAGTCACATGTTTTGGAGGATAGTGCACAAGGCAGAAGATGCTCCACAGACAGACAGACAGACAGACAGACAGACAGACAGACAGACAATGTATCAGAGTATTGTATTATATTCAACTGAATGCGTTCTAATAAATGTAGATATTTCTAACTAAAAATGAAACATAAAAGTAAAAGCGACACTACATCGGCGAAATCGCAAATGTCTGCAGAATGTAATTTACTATTATATGGTATAATTTGGTTCCAAATCTTTGCCTCAAAAATTGAGTATTTCAACAAATAAACAAACGTCGTATACGCGGTTTGTTGACATAACAAAATAATGTAAATATGATCGACATTCATGCGTAATACAACGCGCTTATCCTAAATAACACTATTTATGGAACATATTTACCGTTATATCTCACATGTGTGCCTATGCATATTTATGTGTAGACTAATCTTAGTTAAAGTATCTCTAATCGAACATATCGCGTGTTTAGTATTCACTCCAATGACAAACAAACGTCAACTCAGGAGCGCGGATGACAGTTATATGAAATCTTAATTTCACTTTTGAAAGTTTGTATGCCATAAATTTTTAAACACTGTGTATTGATTCAATGTTGTGTTCGAACTTCGAATGTATTCAGAAGTATGTGTAGTAGCTATACATTTATACTTGAAAAAAATGCATTTTATTTGCGTTTTGCGATGCAATGTCACTTTAATACGAAACTAATGTTCATTAGTAAAACGAATGGGGTTGTCTCCCTTTCACCATAAAGCGGTGTTTACGTATTTCGTACATGTTAGAAGATCTACTCTCAAATACTATGAAGTAAGCATATAATATGTATGTAGTTCATTAGTACATGTATATTTACCACCATGGTTTTGACACTAGCGTTTCAGTTTCTGACACAAGCGTTTCAGTTTTTGTCATTGTTATTTCAGTTTTTGTCATTGTCATTTCAGTTTTTGTCTTTGTCATTTAAGTTTTTGTCTCCGTCGTTTCGATATGTGACGCTACAATCGCATGTTTGTGTTGTTAATCTGATAAAATAAAATTGATGTGTCCCTTTAAAACAATTATTTTATGACAATGTCCGTTTAATGCAAAATCTTCAAACATCAATATCTGGAAAAGTATACGCAGTACATATATAAAAGTTTATATTTTCTTAATTGAAATAATGAGAGCTATACATTGGTAATTATTTAGTGTAGATCCGTAAATGTTTGAAATGTTTTTTATTTGTTATACCTCTATGTAGAATAATAAAGTATATATGTTTGAGTGTTCTGGTGGGGATGTTGTATTGTGTATGTTTCAGTGCGTTGGTGGTGGTTTAGATATTTTCTTATCAACTGGAGCGTATTATGATTCACTATATAATGTCTTCGTATAGTATCTAGTCTCCAAAAACAATATTGGAATACCATACCATCATTGTGTGCGTTTTTAACTTATTACGCATCGTCTTATAAACTGTAGGATAGTTGATTGTGTTTTGGTCATAGTTTACTGGTATTGTTAAAGTTCAGAAAATTCTGATATACTTTTATTTACAAAAATCAAATTTATAATCAATTATAACAGAAAAACAACAATGACAAATATTGAAATGACTACAGTACATGAACGTTTCTAACAATACATATTCATAATTTGGTAACAATGGCAAATGTTGAAATGATAACAGTTACCATTGAAATGATATAAAATAACGATATTATGAGAACATTGTAAAGGGAGGTAATTGTGTACAGATATTAGCTATGTCACCTCTTCCTATTAATAAACGATGACATTTACTATAAATAGCCGACCGCAGACAGGGTATATAAATCTTCGTAATATAGAATTATAGCTTAGACCCTCTAGCGGGTAATGCGTATATAGCCGTATTATTAGCTCACCTGAGCTATGCTCAAGGGGAGCTTTTAGTATAACCGGGTTATCGGGCGTCCGTGCGTCCGTCCGTTCACAATTGCTTCAAACGACATCTCCTATGAAACCGCTCAGTCAATTTTGATGAAACTTGGTACGGAGCATCGGGCGATTAGTAGATAAAAAGTAGCTAAAATCGATATTCAAACAAATGACTTCTTCTCAGAAACCCGTCGGTACAGGGAATTTTCAGAGCCGCTAGGGCGCGTCGGATCAAACGGGTCGGGGAGTGGTTACTGTAGCAGACGACGTTTTCCAGTCATATTGTTTATAGTATCCCTATAGCGGACGATACTCGACTATTTACGAGTATCATACCGGTTTAAACGTATAGATATATAATCATAAGACGACAGGTACAATACCGGATTAAACCAGTTTGGTATTTAGTAGCCGTTGTGCGATGTACGGCGAATCATCTATGCACTAGTTCTCTCGAAGCACTTTTACCCGCTAATTAACCAATCAAATCATCCTAAGCCTTTGATAATCTACATTTCCCATTTATTCAACTCACTTTTAAACCCGGGCTAGAGAGATAAAGATATAGAGCGTATTTTGTAGTTTACGTAGCTACATAGCGCAGAGGTAAGAGTACTTTCTTAAACCAATAAATTAACAGCTTGATTTTTATCTACGATGTATTTAGTATGCAAGAGGATAGCGATCTGTACACTTGAGCAAAATCACTTTTATCCACTAAACGTTACAGCGTAATACATGTAGTTGGAATGTAAACATATCTGGGTTTAAAGGGCCACTCTATGAATGTAGATACTTCTCATATAGGACTGGCGTATTAATCTCCCTTTCATGGATTGAAAAAGGACAAGAATATATTCATCTTTTATTGACGTATGCGCGTAGATATGTATGCGCGTAGATTTGTATGCGTGTAGATACGTATTCGCGTAGATATGTTTGCGCGTAGATATGTATGTGTGTAGATATGTTTGTATGTAGATATGTATGTAACACACAAAGTAAATATTATGTTTGTATCTTTAGCGACCTAAGAAGGGAACGGTAGCTTCTAAAGTAATCAGAATCTCGGTATAATATGGACATTTGGCCGTCCACAATCTATAATTTGTATACATTCCATACCGATTATTAATTACTAGACCAGTTCATATTCTTAAGTATTCCTACAAATACAACAAAGGTGCGCGTAAATTTACATTTTTATTATATGTACATTATTTTATAACGCAGTGGCATACAATGGTTCTACATATATTTCTAATATTTCGATAAGTCTATCCGCGCCCTCCGCGGCTTCTCTCCTCAACTGTCTATATCTAAGCCACCATTCAAAGTCATTAATTAAAGACATTGTCACGCACACGAGTCCAAACATGTCTAACGTCTAACAAACAAATTAGCTACAGTAACACTGTTTGGTCCGAATGATGAAGTTTTGCTAGTTTGCTGTCCATCTAACGCAAACGCTCCATGGCCGCGTGAGGGAGCCTGTGTACCAAAGCCGAAACTAAATCCAGTATTGTGTCCAAATGTAACTGGTGCGTTCTTACTGGCTGGGATAAATCCGGGAGCGAACGAGCCGGTATCTCCATTTTTGTAGCCAGTCATTTTCAAGTATATACACGTCGGAGACCATTTTTCGTGTTCTTCCCACGGCTGATCCGAGGGCTCCCACGACATCACCTTCACACCGCAAGAGAAACAGGTAACTGTATCCGCACTTCCGGTATAATAGAAGCCCGCTTTAGCCAAAGACATTTCATTCGGTTCGATCTGTTTCGACCAGTGTTCAAAACTCTGTAGTCGATCTTCGTAAAACATCATCTCAGACATGGAAAACTGAGACACTTTGGTTGAATCGCTCTGATCGATAATGTTCATGTTGATGGTTAGCCACTGACTTCGGAAGTGGGGTGTTATCGAAAAACGGCCCAATTATATACAACTTCAACGTTTGTGATTGGTGATTATTTTTAGAACTTGTAGCCCATTGGTTGATATTTTTACAAGTTCATACCATTTTAGAGCGTTATTGACCAGTTTACAAAGTAATTCGGGTTACATTCCGGACACTGTGCCGCTCCTAATTGGTTCATGTGATCGCTCCGTAGGGCGCACGGTACCAGAGCGTCCAATTCGGGTAACGCCTTTCCAATCTCGGGTATCAGTTCCTTCAATCGTTTATATTCAAAGGGCCTTAAACATAGCCCCTTTTTTGTAGGCAACACCTCCGTATCGGGCTTCCAGTACTGTCTGATATCCAGGCACACGTTCCCCTCCTGCGCGGTAAGGTTTACGTTTCCGCCCAAATGCAGTTCAAACGCTTCTCTGTTCTCTAAGACCTTGTCCACAAACTCTAGCTGATCAACCAAGTTCTTCCATCGCATCAAGGTTAAACTAATGCCCATTTTCGTCGGTTTGTCGTCTTGCCATTCTCGTAAGTCGAATCTAAGCTCCCCTTTCCATTCGTTCACCCGCACGTAACGACCGTTGCCAAGGCTTAGTTTGCATCTAGTCATGTTGGTTGTTCGAGCTTAGAAACTCTAATGACACTAACTAAAGTTACGCCGTCTTTTATAGATTTACGTCCCTTCTAATCGGTCGATATTTATAGTGGCGTACGTAATCGTTATTTATGGATCGGTTCATAGTCGATATTTATAGAAACGTACGCGCTCGCTATTTATAGAGCGGTTCGTTCCCATTGGTGTCTATTTATAGCTCTCATTGGTCGGTGCAATCGGGTATGTATTAATAACGTAGTGTAGGCGCTTCGTTGTCTTATACACCACTTTCACTCTGTTACTGTACCTATCAGTATATCCCAGTATACCGATGTCGTAAAAGAACGTTTTTGTCAGTTCAGTTCGTTTCCCGTTTTGCTTAACTTCATCCGGCTTATCCAGGCATTTTTGTACGCAATCGTACATGAGTCGCCCGCTAAGAAACACGGAGGTGTCGAAATCGTACACATTCAGGTGTTTTTCGACCGCTTGGGTCGAAAGTATAAACGGTGTTTTCATCTTCACGCCTATGGTAAAATGGTTCGTCTCGAGACGGAACGAACGTATTTAAAGATTGGCGATTATTGTATGAAACAATATAGATATGTATGAAACAATATAGTTATGTATGAAACAATATATTATGTATGAAACAATATAGTTATGTATGAAACAATATAGTTATGTATGAAACAATATAGTTATGTATGAAACAATATAGTTATGTATGACACAATATAGTTATGTATGACACAATATAGTTATATATGACACAATATAGTTATGTATGAAACAATATAGTTATGTATGAAACAATATAGTTATGTATGAAACAATATAGTTATGTATGAAACAATATAGTTATGTATGAAACAATATAGTTATGTATGACACAATATAGTTATGTATGAAACAATATAGTTATGTATGACACAATATAGTTATGTATGACACAATATAGTTATGTATGAAACAATATAGTTATGTATGACACAATATAGTTATGTATGACACAATATAGTTATGTATGACACAATATAGTTATGTATGACACAATATAGTTATGTATAACACAATATAGTTATGTATGACACAATATAGTTATGTATGACACAATATAGTTATGTATGACACAATATAGTTATGTATGAAACAATATAGTTATATATGAAACAATATAGTTATGTATGACACAATATAGTTATGTATGAAACAATATAGTTATGTATGACACAATATAGTTATGTATGAAACAATATAGTTATGTATGACACAATATAGTTATGTATGAAACAATATAGTTATGTATGACACAATATAGTTATGTATGAAACAATATAATTATGCATGAAACAATATATTATGGATGGAAACATATATTTATGTATGAAATCTTAATTATATAGGATCAAGACTTTGACAGCACATATAGTGTTATCAAAGAGATCATGAGATCTGGAATGGATAACAGTTTATCTTATATACCATAGTGTTTGATAGTTGGTTTAAATATACACACCTCATTTCATTAATACTAATTGTATCTATAGTATGTTCCTTGTTCCGGAATATCCCGTTCCCTTTGCATCTTAGATGTGCAATCCAGTGTGTCCTATTATCACATGTTGCGTTTTTATATATTCGTGTTGATATGACGGATGCGGCGTTCCATAGTTAACGCAGTTTCAATAACGCATGCGTAGTATATACGTATGACTTCATGTATTGTCGTTGTGTTAAAGCTCATTTAAAGACTTTCCAATTTATATTGGAATGCTTGTTTAAATAACACTGTGACCATATCCCTATAAATAAAGAATCCACGCCAGGCTTTGTTGTGAAAGTGAGTCCTGTGACACTACACTCCTTGTTCCGAAATGTCCCGTTTCATTTGCATCTTAGGTGTGCAATCCAGCGTGCCCTACTATATTATGTTCCTTGTTCCGGAATATCCAGTTCCCTTTGCGTGTGTTGTGTGCATTCAGATTGACCTACTAAATAATTATATGAAATTACAAATACATGATCCATACTTACTACCGCGAAAACACACAAGTGATCAAACTGCCTCTGTACATGTTTGCTTGACCTTGCACACACCTTGTTTACCATTTACTCTTTCACAATACTGTAAAGAACAGCAAAATAATCCGAATGATTCAAAAGTAATGTGTTTGTAGGTCTTGTCTATTGTTAAAAAAACTGAGTGTTGAAAGTTGAATCTACATAATTATGTGGTTAGTTTAAACATATTTTATTTTATCAATATTTACATCATGTTGTAACATTAATATACAAGAACAAATTGATTAAATCGGAAGCTAGGAGCTTATTTAGATTTTCTCCATGACAAACATAATTTTCATAAAATATGGCAGAGTGTATATACATTTATGAACGTGACAAGTTTTATTCAACTGTAATGATATAAGTGTAAGTAAAAATAATATGGAGATGATGATGACGTAATCAATCAGACTGGCTTACCAGTCGGATTACATGCAGTCGATTATACATATGTGGTTGACATTACCGTGAACTTTACTCTTTCGCAAGACTCAAACTAACCAAGGAATCCCGATGATTCAAAAGTAAGGTATTGGTTGTCTATTGTTAAATTGTAGAGCCACCGTGGTTGTCTATTGTTAAATTGTAGAGCCACCGTGGTTGTCTATTGTTAAATTGTAGAGCCACCATGGTTGTCTATTGTTAAATTGTAGAGCCACCGTGGTTGTCTATTGTTAAATTGTAGAGCCACCGTGGTTGTCTATTGTTAAATTGTAGAGCCACCGTTGTTGTCTATTGTTAAATTGTAGAGACACCGTGGTTGTCTATTGTTAAATTGTAGACCCACCGTGGTTGTCTATTGTTAAATTGTAGAGACACCGTGGTTGTCTATTGTTAAATTGTAGAGCCACCGTGGTGAAACAATACCAGCCTCGTAATCGAAAGGTTATGAGTTCGAACACCAGTAGGAGATAACCTGATCAAAAACTAACTAAAGCATAATAAGTAAACGATATTTCTTTGTGTCGGGGCATTATCAAGCCCCTAACCACACTGATGCACACCGTTAACATTTCAAAAGCCCCCCGGACCCCCTAGATTGCCTCGGTTGAAATTTGCCTCTGGCTACTGGTACTGATTATCGAATTATAGCTCGCCGAGTGAACATGTAAAACAGTACTATCACGAGCGAATAGCACCACGTGTGATAATAATAGCTCTATGTTCAAATATGGGAAATACTATTCATAGCATAACATATATTTTATAAGCATTAAATGGTACACAACACATCTATTAACAAATTAACACATATGTAAATACAAAGACAATTTACAGAGATGTTTAAATAATATTATGTTCTCCCTTATTTTCTATTGTATATAAAAGTACAGGATGATCTTTAAAGCAAACACTATTAATATTCCATATGAATTAATTAATTATTCGTCCTCTTTCTTTAAAAGCGAAATGCAAATTGTTGATAGATTATGAACTAATTTCGGGTTTCTAGTAAGATCTCATTAGATTATCGAATGTTTGTAGTGTCGGCTAATGACACAAATATGGCGTAAAAATGTTCTACGTAAATAATAGTATTTTGGACAGATCAGTAGGAAGTGAAATTCATTTTCGATTATAGTACAAACCGTTCGATCTTCTCTGGGAATATTAACGTGCCTGCACTTTCCTATCGCTAAACTATCACATATATCACATATTGTTACACTAATTGTATATTTGTTTATATTTATGATTTTTAGATAGTCCTCTAGTATGAATTCAAGTTTGTATACACTATATATGGATAATATATTTGAGTTATTAATATTGGAGTACCATACTTGTTTATACATATCCAATATTCTAAGCTTGATCATTTGACAATTAAAATTATAATTGGTTTGATTTATAGACTTCCGGCATACCTATTACAGTGGGTCGCCATAGTTAAGTATCATTCACGTAATTATGCACACTTCCCGAATAACGTGTGGACCTTATTGTATAGTTTTATTAAATAGGCATACTTTATTTCACGCAAGGCACGAATACAAAATGAGGAAACTCGTAAATATTACATGTATATAAACGAGGCTAAGCATAGTTATTTTCTTGCTAAATACCAATTAGATAATTAAGACAAACAAAATCCTATGCGTGTGAGCATCAACACCACATACTATCATTCACAAGCTCTAATTATTATATATTATTAGGAATTCTATTCATTGGTTACAATTCGGGAAGTCGTGATAGCTTCGTGGTTGCGCGTTCGCTTCATGTGCGAACAACCCGGAGTGCGAGCCACGCTGGAGCCGTTACGAGTGTGCCCTTATACAAGGTATTTAAATTCCACATGCCTCTTCTCTCTCCCTCATGGCGATGGATTCTATCAGGAATGAGGGCTCGAGAGTGATTACTATAAGTTATAATAACTTGTTTCGCAATCGACCTCAAATAAATTTGTATCAACTACACTTCGGGCAAATATGTAGACTTTTCAGCTTCAATTGGCAATCTATGATTTCTAGATTTAACTACATATTTCAAATAGTTAGTAGGCGTAAAAAGTTAGTAGTTCTTACATTTAAAATGATGTTTAAATAATCTACCTCACAATTAATAGAATGTTCAATGCTTCAGAATAAATCGATTTTTCAACGCTTCAGGATCATTCGTTGACAAATTGTTCAAATACTTTCTAATGGACTACAATTCAGTCACTTTTCGTGAATTTCCCAAACATTTATAAGACTACAGTCAATTAATATTTAAGATTTAACCCTATTTAACCAATTGAATGTACATGTTATACATTATCTGAACATCTAGACTTGTTGCTGATGGGTACGTTAGCTGAACGGCAATACGTGTTGATAGTGAGTACATTACATGAATATCTAGACGTGTCTCTCATTAGCTGAACGTCTAGACGAGTTGATGATGGATACATTATCTGAACCTCTAGACGAGTTGATGATGGATACATTAGCTGAACCTCTAGACGAGTTGATGATGGATACATTATCTGAACGTCTAGACGAGTTGATGATGGATACATTATCTGAACGTCTAGACGAGTTGATGATGGATACATTATTTGAACGTCTAGACGAGTTCATGATGGATACATTAGCTGAACGTCTAAACGAGTTGATGATGGATACATTATCTGAACGTCTAGACGAGTTGATGATGGATACATTATCTGAACATCTAGACTTGTTGCTGATGGGTACGTTAGCTGAACGGCAAGAAGTGTTGATGGTGGGTACATTACATGAACATCTAGACTTGTTGCTGATGGGTACGTTAGCTGAACGGCAATAAGTGTTGATGGTGAGTACATTACATGAATATCTAGACGTGTCTCTCATTAGCTGAACCTCTAGACGAGTTGATGATGGATACATTTTCTGAACCTCTAGACGAGTTGATGATGGATACATTAGCTGAACGTCTAGACGAGTTCATGGTGGATACATTAGCTGAACGTCTAGAAGTATTGATGGCTGGTACATTACATGCATATCTCGAAATATGATGATCAGATCAGCTGAACCTCTAGACATGTTTATGGTGGTCAGGTCACATTAGCTGAATCTCTATAAACGTGAACCAATGCCGGTGTAATATAGAGTCAAAACTATTAATACAAGTGCAAATACTAATAATCTCCATAACGTATAGGACTATATTCTCGCCAATGTTGTCCATACATATTAATTTTGTTTTATTTTCTAAAATTGTTTTGAACATGTTATATACGATTTGTGGATATGACACGATTACCACATGGGATCATACCATTATTTGACCAGATCATTTATAAATATATAGTTAGCATGCTTGTCAGTCATGAAGTGGAGCGAGCTGATCTGATATCTGGTAGAGAACGTTTATATATTGAGTGATCGTACGTTTTACGACATAACCCGGAAAATCGTGTAGATAATTGGTTACCATAACATGCTTCTCGAATATAATAATCATATAAATGGACGAACATTACAAGTAAATGACAAAATGGTACTCATCAGCCTTTGGATGAAATTGCACACGTCGATGTTCTTCCGAAGTGTGGCGTCCGTGGTCCAATGGTAGAGCGTCGGATTTGGAATCGAACAGTCCGGGATCGATACTCAGTCAGGCCACTATGTAGTGTCATTGAGCAAGGCACCTCACACACTTAGTACTGGTTAACCGTTATGGTCGGCTAAGCATGCTCAGGAAAATATGTCTAGGTCCCCGCAAGGGGTTTGACATTAATGGTACATACATACATACATACATACATACATACATACATACATACATACATACATACATACATACATACATACATACATACATACATACATACATACATACATACATACATACATACATACATACTACATACATACATACATACATACATACATACATACATACATACATACATACATACTGTGTGTATCTAGATAATGAACAGTGTGTGTGTGTGTATCTAGTTAATGAACAGTGTGTGTGTATCTAGTTAATGAACAGTGTTTGTGTATCTAGTTAATGAACAGTGTGTGTGTATCTAGTTAATGAACAGTGTGTGTGTGTATCTAGTTAATGAACAGTGTGTGTGTGTATCTAGTTAATGAACAGTGTGTGTGTGTATCTAGTTAATGAACAGTGTGTGTGTATCTAGTTAATGAACAGTGTGTGTGTGTATCTAGTTAATGAATAGTGTGTGTGTGTATCTAGTTAATGAACAGTGTTGTTGTGTATCTAGTTAATGAACAGTGTGTGTGTATCTAGTTAATGAACAGTGTGTGTGTGTATCTAGTTAATGAACAGTGTGTGTGTGTATCTAGTTAATGAACAGTGTGTGTATCTAGTTAATGAACATTTAGTGTGTATCTAGTTAATGAACCGTGTGTGTGTGTGTTATCTAGTTAATGAACAGTGTGTGTGTTTATCTAGTTAATGAACAGTGTGTGTGTATCTAGTTAATGAACAGTGTGTGTGTATCTAGTTAATGAACAGTGTGTGTGTGTATCTAGTTAATGAACAGTGTGTGTTTGTGTATCTAGTTAATGAACAGTGTGTGTGTGTATCTAGTTAATGAACAGTGTGTGTGTGTATCTAGTTAATGAACAGTGTGTGTGTATCTAGTTAATGAACAGTGTTTGTGTGTCTAGTTAATGATCAGTGTGTGTATCTAGTTAATGAACAGTGTGTGTGTGTATCTAGTTAATGAACAGTGTGTGTGTGTATCTAGTTAATGAACAGTGTGTGTGTGTATCTAGTTAATGAACAAGTGTGTGTGTGTATCTAGTTAATGAACAGTGTGTGTGTATCTAGTTAATGAACAGTGTGTGTGTATCTAGTTAATGAACAGTGTGTGTGTGTATCTAGTTAATGAACAGTGTGTGTACAAAAACAGTGTGTGTGTATCTAGTTAATAACACAAAGAACAGTGTGTATGTGTGTATCTAGTTAATGAACATGTGTGTGTATCATAGTTGAACAGTGTGTGTACAAAACAGTGTGTATCTATTTAATGAACAGTGTGTGTATCTAGTATGAACAGTGTGTGTGTATCTAGATAATGAACAGTGTGTGTGTGTATCTATAATGAACAGTGTGTGTGTCATCTAGTTAATGAACAGTGTGTATCTAGATAATGAACAGTGTGTGTTTATCTAGTTAATGAACAGTGTGTGTGTGTATCTAGTTA
>CM026392.1:2957909-3032892 GCA_014843695.1 Archivesica marissinica
AAACAAATATATATATATATATACATTCATGCAGTGGTTTCATTCAGTGGACATCGACAGATACGACGACCAAAATTATGAATAAAATTGGGAGGTGGACTTTCAACCCCCCCCCCCCCGCCATTTTCTTTAATATTCTAATTTCTTGGTGTCCAATTGCAGTCAACTCATTTAATGGGTGTATGTAACATAATTGGTAATAAGAATTTGTAATATACACTGCCTTTTATCCAAATTTTGCAGTTCATGGCACATTTGCACCCAAATTGAATGCAATCAGTTAATGTATCATAAGGGTGGAAAATAATTCTGATTTTTGGGAAAATCTCTGAAATATCAATATGAAAATTTTAAAATATCCTGAATTATCTGTTAAAGTTGTATTACTGCTCAAAAAAGAAATCGGAGTGTAAACGATAGGCCAGCAATTTTAATAAAACATGCTAAAAGTGATGTACGCACATTAATTTTATTACCATCAGGATTTTGATTGGAGTGACCTTGACATTGTTTGAGAATTATTGAGAAGATCGGATGGATATTAGTATAATTATAACAGATTTCAGTTACTCGCAGGTAACGTCTGTGCATAATCAGGACGGATTGACGTACAGACGGGCAACGTAAGTCATAAGTCCCCACAATAAAGTTTTGATTTGTAATACCTGAAATGGATACTATAATGGATCCATGAATACTTGATCTATTTCTTTATCCCCGGAACAGGCTTGCAAGAGTCCTTGGAGAAGGCTGGCCAGTCACGGACGGGGACAACTGTGGTGCCATCTTCTCTTCCGATCACCTGGGCCATATTGACTGCCGAACTCCCATTCACCACTTCATCTAATACACTCTGAGCTGGCACCACATGGCGCCTAAATGCCTTCTTGAGAAGCCCAAAACACCAATCAGGGGAAAATTTGGTGTGTCCAGTAATAAGTAAATTGAGAGTTATGGATTTATGGAGACCCATAGCCACTCTCCATGCACTCTCCATGCACAGTACCAAATCACAAAGCAATTTTTGTTCTGTCCAGAGCAATTATCACAGTGGAGATGAACATCAGTTTCTCCAATGCCATTATTGCTGAAGAAAAAGTGCAAGAAACTGACAACCGCATTTGACCCTTTACTGATGAGGTGGGCTTCATCAATCAGAAAATTCACTTGCCGAGGAATCGCCTCACAACAGACACCAAATAACCCATACTTCCTTGGAAAAAGGAAATAAATTGGACCTGGCTGCAAGGGATTACTTGGCAAGTGAACTTGCTGAGCGTAATCAAAACTGTAGTGCATTGTAAGGTTGCGGCTACAGGGAGCACTTGGCACAAGTTCAGCAATGGCATTGTCCTGACATGTCTGTCTTCCATCATGAACCTTTGAGTTGTACAGCGAACGTTCCTTCTGGACAATGTCGATGTGTTGTTCCTGCAGCATGACTCTCTCGACTTGTTGGCGTCAGTAATGTTGGCACTTCTGTAGATTAGAGTGTTGTTTTTCTGACATGTCCAACATAAATTGGACATTGGTTTGGCTGTAATGATGAACGGGCAGAGTTTTTCCAGAATTCACAGAAGCTGCTGGACCCCATGACTCTATGGCCTGGAAAAAATAATAAAATATTATTCCATGCATTGCAACGAAATATAGAAATGTATCAGTTAAAGCACATTTTATTTCTCACTGCTTTGCATGTGTGGTACCTAGCCGTTGCATGTTGAATTGTTGTTGATGCGAATGTCAGTGATGTCATTTATGATCACCTAAACACGACGTCCTAGCACCATTTAGCACACATTTGCATCGTTTTCTATCATAAAAATATAATTGAATGGTTCTAAGAATGTAATAAATAGACTAATCATAGTTTGGTAACAAATATGACATAATTAGTCATAGGCTTGTGTCAGTCTGTACAGCATCCATCAATACCGTGGTTGTTACGGCCTTCATGGCAACATATTTATATACACCTGGTGGGTTTTAAATTCTGGATCAACCCTTGGATTGAAACAATATTTCACACAACTGGTTGAACATAATTATTGTCATATACGCCTGTATATTTACCTGATTCTTCAAGTGCTTCCTTGTAACGAGTATAGACAAGGATCTTCGTGTGAGACGATGGAACCAACTTTATGTCGTCTCTCTTGAATCCGGGCACACGACCAGGAAGTACTAGGGCATTTTCATCCGCGTAATTTGTGAGGAACTGGACCACGCGCTTCGTGTCCTCAAACGACCGAGTATTTGACGTCCTGCCACCAGATTTCTTCTCCATTGGTGCCAAACCATTCTCCTTGTAATGCTTGAGGAGGTGACTCAAGCGATCTTGACTTATCCTGTAAAAGAAATATAATATGCTGTTCAGACCATGAACAGAGAATAGTAGGTCAGTACTGTGATTTGGCAGAAAAATATCTGGAAGCTAAATGCAGTTATTGGTAATCAAAACATACTAAAGGTGGCATGTTTACAGGTTCATGACCTCAGTAATTACAGCTTTCTATCCAATTTGATATAAAAACCTATGTCGCAATTACATCTACGTCTACAGTAGTTGCACTATCTACAGTAGTATACCGATGAATTAGTCTTATAGTGGAGCTGATAGGTGCAGCTAAATGGACAACATGTTCACTTTTGGAGGGAAGTCTGATTTTTTGCACAAAGTTAGCCAAAGTGATGTAGTTTATGAAAATTCTGACAGGCAGTAGTTTCTGACACTCGCCCATTAATATTTCGGCGTGTCTTTAAGGGGTCTCCAATACTCAGAAATAAAATTAGAAATTGTCGATATTTGTTTTTCCTTTTATAACATAGGAATATATGCTTTGCTATTTTTATCTTTCAGCAGATGCCAACTTGATTAGTGTTCTTGAGTAGGCAGAACATCAATGTCGGCCAATTTGAAGCCCGATTGGGCCATAATTGGGTCATTGTTTGTTGTTGTGTTGTTCTTATATAATGAATATTCCATTTTCTCTAAATTTTGTTCACTTATGGTGATTTTCTATTTTGTATCAGGCTAGATTGTGACTATGGTTATTCCATTAAATGTTAAAACAAACCATTAGGAGACATCAACGGATACATACTGGTCTCATTGTGTCTTGTGTAAAATCCAGTCATTTACAGAGGAACAAACGGAGAATACAGGATATATTTCCCTAGCTAATAACATTCAAATACTTCATAAACTGTGTGCATTTCCCTTTGACAGAGAGCTCACAGAACGTGTTAATGATGGATCTGGGATTGCTGTGACTTATGAAGAACAACGCGAAATGGCATGCTAATTGCAAAACTTCATAATTATAGTAACAGAGGTATTACAAGAGCTAAAGAGAGAAATGCCAATGCAGAACCTCCTAGCTCTATATTAACGCCTGTCAAAAAGAAACTTAGCATAAGTACACAGAGAGAGAAAGACGATTCAAAGATGTGTTTCTTCTGTGATAGTAATGCTTTGGAGTGTGACTTGCACATAGCTTCTACATTCACATTTGATAGCAATGTTCAACACATGGCCAACACTATTCAGGACAGGAAACCAATTGGAAAGTTAGCCGGAGGTGATGCAATATCTAAGGGAGTTGTGTACAACCATTAAAGAGAGGGTTATCCTAGAGGAAAGTTCTACTGTTCCACACCAGAGAAGACTTGCTGAATTACAAATGGATTACACTGATTACCCCCCAATCGACTTATCCAATGACACTCCACAACACCCTGGTGGGCTAAGTGTTAATGTACAAGTTGCACATCTGGATACAGGTTCTAAAGAGATATGATGAATAGATAGAATATCTGAGTTGGTACATATGGAAAAGCTCGACTAAACTGACTATATATCTTGGTCGGGATTTCATGCAGACAAACAAACTGAGGAACATTGCCCGTCTGCCATAGTTCAACTATTACCTCTCTTTTTAAAGAAACCGCACAATATTATGTCATGATGTTACATGACCAAGAATGCCACAGAATACCTAAACCAAGGCCAAATCCCCGAAGTTGTGGACGTTAGTCTTTATCCATTGATAAAGAAAATGCAACGAACCTGGCCTGATGAGTATGGTGAAACAAAGTTTGCGATTATGATGTGGGGGCTTCATATTGAGACGACCTTCCTTGTTGCAATTGGAAAATGGTTAGAGGGGAGTGGTTGGACATATATTACGGCCACTGCTGGGGTCACGCGACATACGGCAGAGTCATTGGCATAGAGGAAGGCTCTAATACAGCAAGAGGTAAGTGGTTTAATCAAGTCTCCCTTGCTGCTCTTTGTATTTTACAACGACAAGCTTATGACCAATACCAGATGAATAAGTATAGCCCATTGGAAATGAATGACTGGACAGTCAAAAGCACAGCCACAGTTTGCTTACTGACAGACAGTGCTCGATCTTGAGAGACTACTGATGATGCTTCTGAAAGCCCAACGCGAAGGCTACTACCCTCTGTATATTGAGACCTTGAGAGGAATAGTTGCCTGGATGTTTGTCACAGTATGTACGTATCTTGCCATAATCGAGAGGGTGATATGGACACATTTTGCAGTCACGAAAACCATGCATGACCCGATTCATTGGCAGATAATGGGATAATGAGAGGAGCAGAAGGTATATGATATTCTTACACAGCTGGAACCTATGGTAGATACCCAATTGATATCATCCGGTAATGTTCAAGTTAAAATTATCGATGGAGCTGCCTTAGATTTGGAACCGAAGTCAGGCAACGAGAGACCAATCACCTTCAATGATTATGCTCACAATGTGTTTGTTCCAAACATTCTCAGAAGAATGAACACTTGTGACAGATGTGATGTAGTATGTGATATTTACAGAGATGAAAGTTTAATGGCACCATATCAACCCTAGGAGGTGGGTAACCGTTGAGCATACAACCACAGAACTACTGTGTAACTGGCAGTCTTTTCTAAGGGTTAACTGCAACAACACATCTCTTTTCCATTACCTTGCTAATGAGCTGTCAATGGCACGCCTACCTCTTGAGGGCAATAGGCTTATCACAACTGTAGATGATGAAGCTGTTGTTAATAGCAATGATACTTTCTGGGGATTAGAATCCTGCAACCATGAAGAGGTAGATACCAGACTGCTGCTACACTGCAAGCATGCTTACAGTAGTGGCAAACGGAGAATTGTAGTGGTAGCCACATACACAGATGTTGTTGTGTTAGCAATAGCAATATATGCTGTCCTGCAGGACTGTTCTATAAGGATACAGTTTGACCATGGGCGTCACATGCGCTTTATAGCAACACATCAAATAGCAGCTACATTGGGTCCACTTCGCACTGACATTCTTCCATGCATTTATAGGTTGTGATACAGGCTCATTCTTTAAAAGTAGTGGAAAGAACACAGCCCAGTGCCCAGTAGAGTTAAAAGAGTAGTAGCTCTGTGTTATTGAGAGATTTACAATCCTTATATAAAAGCGCACTTCTGACATAGTGGAAGATAACAAAGCAAGACTACAACTCTTTAAACAAGGACAGAGACAACATACCACCAACTAAGGCAACACTCACTGAACATACTAAAATGGCTGCATACCAAGGGGTCATGTATGGGGTCAAACATTGATAGTTAACCAGGAACTCCCACTTCCATCCAATTGAGGTTGGACAAATGATGGAAATGAATGGGCTCCCCTGTGGTCTGCATTACCAGAAGCGAGCAAAGTATGCAGAAAACCCAACCGATGTCAATGCAATGGTTAGATGTACAAGATATAAATGTATTACGTTTAGACTGTCATGCACTCAGTTGTGTAAATATGCATATACACATGTACTATGTTATGACTTGTATTGCATTGCAGGTCTAATACTAGTAGTTGGTAGTTAATTTCATGATCCGTGTATTTGTACATGCCAATATTAATGGCGATCACAGTCAATATCTTAATGCGTTTAGATTCGAGCCCTAATGATTGCATATTATTCAAATACATATCAAAATAATAAATACAAAGTATCATAATACTCATAGAAATGTTCATACCCCATTTTCACAATATAGGAAGCAAATTATTTGGTAAAAGCAGCATAGCCATGCTTCAGTCATATGCTAAATCCCTTTCAGCTGTTGTTTTGTATGGTGGTATGGGGCTATGTAAAGGGACACTCAAAAAAAAGAGTGACATGTGGTCAAAAGTGCTGCCTGTCAGTTTTTCCTGCATCTGCATCACATCGGCTAATCATATACAAAATATTACGCTTCCCTCCAAAAGTGCACATCATTTTACCTATCAGCTCCACTATTAGAGGTATAGTGAAAAAAGTATGTATTGGTAAAGTGAAACAACATATTTCGGGCTTCTAGCATACAGTATGTATCCGTATCAGACTGCTGGAGTGTGCTAGAGGATTAGTTTTTCTTCTCATTTCATACTATTTGTTTGCATGTTACAATCAGAATCAAATTAAAAGTATATAATTAGCAAATGGTAAGTTCTAACAACATTGGTGACTGACCATCATCATACTTTCTTCATTTATCAGTCAATGTAAAGAGTAATATTCACAAAGCAAAACAGAACACTGACCCCTGTCCACTAACAACAATTACATTAGTTGTTTAGCTAGAAATTTCATTTTTAAGAATCTACCAGGTATAATGGTATCAAAGGTTAAATGAAGGAAACAAGCATAATCGTATAGTCATGATGTGATTGCTTGATAGTAATATATCAGAAGACTGGATGAAGTTGGATCGAGAACAGTCGACACAAACACAAGATCATTTTATACTACAAGATGATGACCAACGTGACTCCTTCGTATCTCACTGAAATACTCCCACCGCCTGCCTTAAATGACAACTATAACTTAAGAAACCAAGACCACTTTCGTATCCCAAGGGCACGCACAACTATTTACTCTAATTCGTTTGTACTCTCAACAGCAAGGGCTTTTAATGCGTTGCATACGTCACTTAGAAACGGACCCACCCTAGCATCCTTCAAGGGGCAGCTGAAGCGATTGGACAAGGTATCCCCGTTCTACTACTTTAGTAAACGTATATCACAAGTTCTACACACTCGTCTAAAAACTAACTGTAGTTCATTGTGTGATGATCTTTTTCACCTCTTGGCTCTTGTGGACAGCGTGAAACAACAGTTCACTACTTCTTTCAATGTACCAGATATGATGACATCCGACAACCTCTTGTGAATGATATTATTTGTCTTTGTCATGTGACATTACACACCATATTGACTGGCAACATACCATTATCAAATGAGGACAACGAGAAGATCTTTACTGCAGTTCACACTTACATCGAGAGATCTAAACAGTTTGATAGACGATAACAGTTTTCAAATAAAATGTCATCCTTAGTCGCTCCACTACATTTCTTTCTAAGCTTCTTCTTTTCCATCATTTTCCAAATAGTGCTTCTTATGTATAATATCTCTGTCCTTGTTTCTTCTTATTAAAAATATATATCACAGTTCATGTCATGCATATCCACTCTGGCTGGTTATGTACATCACCAACAGTACTATCTTTCTTTGTCATACCTATTTAAATGTATTATATAGGTTTTGTTTATCTCTTTTCTTCTTTTTTATTAAATTAAATTAAACAAACATAGCCGTAATATATCTTGAATCATGCTAATCATATCAATCGCCATATCTTGCACCGGTGTTTTATGCGGTGGAGAGAATTTCAATAAGCTATTATAGCCTCCAATTCAATCCACTAGTCATTGTAAATATATTTGTGTAATTTATGTATATGTGTAGTGTGTATATTATGACGAATACATATGTTTAACCAAAGATACGGACCTTGGAACTGATGTTTTGTGGGAGGTCGTTTATTTAGTCTAAGAAAAGCAGGGGTACAAGTACGGATCCCTGTGGGACTCCAGAGGACACCGGAATGGCCTCTGAACTAATGCCATTAAGGACAACTGACTGGAGTCTAGTATGTAGAAAACTCTTAATCCACCTTAATGTTTGACCTCTGAAGTCTAATAGGATGAGATCTACCTGATGCTTATTGTAGACAGGGGTAACCAAGTCATTGACTAGCATTACTAATTGGGTCACGCATGACCGTTTATCTCTAAAACCATGCTGCAAAATGGTTAGTGAAGTGTTTTACTATCATGGAGGAAACTATATGTTCTAGAACCTTGCATAGAACACATATAAGTGAGATAGCCCTATAGTTTGACTTGTCCACGTTTTTGTAAATGGGAGCAACATTTGCCGTCTTCCAATGCGCCGGCAGTGATACTTCGTTGAGGGATATTTGGAATAAGACTTCAAGGATAGGTGAGAGTTCTTTAGACAGGGTTTTAAGTATGATTTGCTTAATTTGGTCAATACCACTAGCCTTATGGGGTTCAGGTTATTGAGAAGTGTCTCTATGCTGTAATCTCATTCATGATTGGCGTGGATTGACCATTCAGGTTTCCATTTGTGTACTGAATTTTCATTTTACAAATGAAGGTAAGTCTTAGTGGGGATTTGGAGCTGAAGACAGACTGAAAATGTTTTTTCAGTGATGTGGCTTTAGCAGCTTCTTCATGATGAAATTTGTTTTCATGCATTGATGTGGAGTCTTGCTTGGAATGCTTAAGGAGGGAATAAAATTCTTTGTGTTTGGTCTGTAAGGATGGGAGGCATCAGCACTGTTTAGATTTAGGTTGTTTTCAAGATATTGGTGATACGCCTCTTTGACCTCTCCCATTACGGTGAATCAAATAAGATTTCGTTTAATATCCAATTGTTCATACGCATGAAATGTACTAAATAATAAATAATTCGGATTTCTTTTGTGAAGACTGCACAGAAAAAATAGGAGAATTTCACCTGTCGACTTCAAACAGCTAAATGACATGCACAACGGTAATACAATATATTTTTAGCGTTCTTAATATCTATATTTAGGATTATTCTTAACACCAATACACACATTTATAACCGTTCATGTCCGAAAAGCTTCAACCTATTGGTCAGAAATCCCGCCATCGAATCAGGGCGGAAAGTGCTATGCGAAAATGAGCTTTAACGATAAGACCTCGATATAACAGGGGGAACAACTTATGTAGAGGTCTTATTTATAGGACTAGTACACAACCCTGTCTGAGAAAAATCTTGCCAATTTTCGTTTAAACTTTATTTATTTTACAACGATTGAGAAGCAAATTTATCAACTTATATTAATATATCAATTCTTTGCTTATTTACTCGTTGGACATACTATTTCTATAATGTACTATTTCACTAAAGTCTACTTTCTTGCTAACTGATTGAACTTATATGATTATTATTCACAACAGGCGCGTAGCTAGGCCTAAATATGGAGTATGCACCATTCAAGGAGGAGAATTGTTTCCGCTTTATGGTCCCAGGTGAAAATTGCATACTATGAACATCAGCTACAATCAATATATGTTGGCATTTCAATCATGTCTGCTTTCTTGTGAATGACCAATGTCTGTGTTCCCTTACGATCCTGTTTGTATTGCTTTTTCGCATTTATATAATTTTCATTTTCAGGAACTGTCAAAATAAATCTTACTCACGTGCGTACATGCGTAAGCCTAGCTACGCACCACCTGTACAATTATGATATGATATATCACATGACCAGTAACTATGTTAAATATAGTGTATTTTATAATTAAACAACTATTTTGTTCTGTTCTGGTTCAGTAAAGTAAAACGAAGGAAATAATTTAAAAAGCCAAATGTTATCAAATTACAGGGCATTCTCTTAGTTTGTATGAACTGTTCACTATCTTGTATTATGCACATGTTGACCTCATAGTTAAATAAACTGTATGTCTGCCTCTTTTATTACATCTTGCTCAGAGTATATACCCTCATCCACGATACTCCAACTATTTAAAGATTTAAATTTAATCAATGTCATATATATATATTCTATGCATGTATGCTGTGGCGACATTAAGCACATTTATATAATAGTATTGTATGTACTATGAAAGCATTCGCACATATCATGGCTATATTTAAAAACAGTAATTCGAATCTCAAGTTTGTATGGTCAGTGGCAATATATTTGTTGTGATGGTGTAACGGTATGTAATGTATTAGATAGGATTAAGGATTATAGTGATGTTCAACTGATCACACTGATCGTATATGATGGCCACTATGTTTGAACTTGAGCCTATTCTTTTGGACGATAATACTGATCGTAAAGTACTCATAACACCCGTTCTGGTGACACAATCCTTAAACTTTAGAGACGGGAAAATACCGGAAATGATGAAGCATATCTGCTAGAATACAACAGACTCGTTGTTAAATACAGAGACTTGACAACAGATTATGCTTCTAGTGAGGTAGATCTTGATACGACCAGATCATTGTTCTATGAAGCATTAAAAACGTATGAAGATTGTCCATATGATGAACGATCAGAGCTGAAACAACGACTGTTTAAGCTGGTTAATGGGGACTCGGTGGCAGTGAAACTGGCAACTGACATCCATTCATTAATCGCAGCTATGGATGATGCCGAATTAACGTCGATCAAGGAAATGATCAGTACATCTAAACGAAGAACTGCTTCATACGCAACAGCATCGCAGTATGTGCCTGGAGTAAAGATGAACTGTCAGTGCAACACAGAGCTTAGCTTAGTAAAGGACAACGTCTCATCAATGCAGGCGGATATACTTATGCTTAAACAAACTATGCAGTTGAATGATAAAAACTTAGATCTGAACAACTTAAGTACAGAATCCGTGAGGAAATTGAAATCTCAAATACAGGATTGTAGGTGTTGTATAACCGACTGTATTACTGATGTCAAATCGAAAGTGGTTGAAACATTAACGTGTACCGGGACACTGAGTTTTAATCTGTATTGCATGTATGCACGTGTGACAAATCTAGAGCATTTTCTAGATGCAGAAAACATCCAAGTGGTTCGCATAGCAAGGGACAGTGAAGACAAGATCACATATATTCCGGAACCGAAAATACGGAAAGTTGCAGGTAGAGGTACCGGGTTAGAATCCGTGTGCCCGTCTGCTGTTGGCATACATTGTGATGTCGATATTGAACTTGTGGACTCATTCGGGAATGCTATAATATCCCAGAAACACCCCGGGTGTTATAATGGTGGGACTATTGACGAACTTGTTCTTTTCCTCAATGACACTAGTTATACATCTGGGAACAATGAATTTAGCGTGCAGTTACCTAAACCTAATCATTCGTCATTCAATGGAAACGTTGGTAGTATGTACGATGGGTATCGTGGACATATGGAACACTGTGACTCTACATCAATGACAGATACACCTCCTGTTTCGCATGGAATATCTGTACGCATGAGTAGACGCACGGCCGATGATGATGATAATGGAGAGTTTACAGTATATTCTAGACGCAGGACTATGAGTTATTTTATTGGTGGATACAGAAACATTGTTAATGTTGATTTGTTATCATCATTTGTGTCAAGGCGAGGACCGCGGGTAACAGCTATTCGTAAGTTTCCTATATGGCGCACACACAGTCGTTGCATTATAAGACTTAATGTAGAAGCAGGCGATAATGCATATCGGGTACTAGATCATGAGTGCTGGCCTAGCAAAATAACGTGTAGGCCATGGGTGTCAAGAGATGCACGACAGTGGGATGAAAACCGGACGTCGAACTTTGAATATTACAACAGTCAGCATATACATGCATCTCAAACAAATACGTGTAGCAACAATAGGTTCGAACATGTCTGGTGCTATGAGTAGTGCTTTACTATTTATGTGATATTTTAACCAAACGAAACATAGGTATTTGTGGTATTTCCGAACATTGGCTATATGAACACAATAATCATTTGCTTGGCTCTCTGAGCAGTAAATATAAATGCTTAGTTGCATGTGACTCGGATCTAATGATACCCGATAAATGAAAAGTGGGAAAAGGTAGTGTGGCAATATTATGGCATACTTCTTTAAATAAGTATGTAACAAATCGATGATGATCGTATTATAGGTGAACAGTTACAAATTTCCCCAAGGTATTTTATCTTTATATTTCAATTGTACCATGTTAAATTGCTCAGGTGCTAAATACTCATTTGTATCATATGACAATACATGTAACACATTGATTGATTATATATGTATTCCTGTAGATATTTCAGATTGCGTTGTGTGTTCTGAAAGTGTTGATGATGATTGTTTAAATGTCTCCAGACACCGACCAGTGGTTACACGCTTAAGTATACCAATCTCATTGGATGAAAATATGGCTCGTACTGTTGCACCTGTTTGTGCTAATATGAGGATTAACTGGAGAAAAGTAAATGATCAGTGTATATCCTTATATCGCGATAGTTTAGTCGAAAATGAAAAATTGCGTACATTACAACACTCTATGTTTAGTGAAAGGGACATAGAGTATGCGTATGAAACACTAACGGAAACCATAATAACATGTGTGGATGCTAACCTTCCGAGGAAGAAATTAGTACTTAAAAGAGTACTTAAAGCCATAATGGACCTCTGAATTAACAGTTGCACACAACGAGATGATGTTGCAACGCAGTATCTGGTGTCGCGTGAGACGGCCGCACACAAGTGTCGAATTTAGTTTATATAAAAATGCAAAAAGTAACGTCCGCAGGCTACATCGATATTATGCTAATAAATATTTATTGGACAAGAATGGTGAATTAGACAAGACTGCATAAATGGAATCAAACAGATTCTGCAACCTGGGGAGATTGAATCGTTGGTAAAATCAGGTGCCAGAGGGAAGGCAGCAGGAGAGGATAATGTGTGCTATGAACATTTACTATATGCCAATGACATTATATTATCTATTATGGCTAACATGTTCACACATATCTTGCGTACTGGTCACATTCCAGATAAAATGAAACGCGGTGTAATCATAACTTTACATAAAGGAGGTAAAAAGCGTAAAGACATTCCGGATAATTATCGCGCAATATCACTGACATCTGTTGTTCTAAACCTATTTGAAATGGTACTCCTGAATAGATGTAAATCACAAATGCTCCGTCATCTCAGTATTCAACAAGGTGGATTCGAAGAAAAACTAGGATGTTTGATGACGTCGTTCGTAGTTCGGGAGAGTATATTATATGTGAGGGAACAACATTCCAAACTCTACATCTGCTTCTTGGATGGCCGACAGGCGTTTGACAGAGTGTGGATTTCCGGTCTGTTATATAAACTGAAGAACACAGTAGATGAGACTTCATTTATAGCCTTCAATAATTTATATAAAAATGTGTCAAGTCGTGTGCGACACCAAGGCCTATACTCAGAAGTATTCAGTGTACACCAAGGAACCAGACAGGGAGGTAACAGTTCACCTCATTTGTATCTCCTCTTCATAAATGGTTTAATATTAGAGCTTGAGAACAGTGGCACGGGATATTGTATCTTTAATAATAATGTGTCGTCACCAACAGTTGCTGATGATATAATATTAATTTCTTTGTCTAAATCTGGACTTGATCGAATGCTTGATATTTGCTACAGATATTCGTGCAGATGGCGGTTTGTGTATAACATTAACAAATGTGCAGTTATTGTGTTCAATGCCAATGAAAAGCATGACATTAGGCAAATACGTTGGGTTATTGGTAACCAGTGTATCGAAGAGGCACATGAGTACACCCATCTGGGAATAGTATGCGATAAGTACCTGTCGGCGAGCAAGATGATGCATAATGCCGCAGTTAAACTACATGGGACCCTGCTGAGTGTAATGAATAGTGGGCTTCATCCATCAACATTGAATCCATTGTCGATGCAAATTATTTACTCATCTATAGTGTTACCTAAGGCCTTATATATTTGCGAACTATGGAACATGACATGCAAAACCGACGTATCTAGGTTAGAAAAAGCTCACCGTTTCTGTGTGAAATTAACACAAGGCTTCAATAAATATACAAACACTGACTATGCATTATGTACGCTCAACATCGACTGCATTGAAGGAATCATTGATTTGCGAAAACTAATTTTCTTTTGTCAATTGTGTAGATTACCATGCAATCTATTAGCCAAGCAACTATTTACACATAGACTAGTACGATATATTAATCATGATAGACAGTATTCGGGATTCATGCAGGATATATATAGATTGCTTGGAAAGTACAGGTTGTTACATTTCCTTGAATGTTATATCACAACGGGATTTTTCCCTACAAAATTAACTTGGAAAAGTGTACTCAAGAAGAGTGTATCAGCAGCTAACAAGCAAGAACGGTTCGTCAGATTCAAGCACAATTAACCATACCGCACATTATTAAGTCGGACAGCCCATGTGTACTTTGGTCGGCGTGTAGAAGGAGGCATGAGTTACTTCCCCTGTTAAAAAAAGCGTCAGTCTTGGGACAATTTGTATCGAGTCAATTGTTAAGTACATGTTACAAATGCTCACTACTGGCTGTCAACAATGTTGAACATATAATGTGTTATTGTCATGCAATTGGTCACATAAGGTGTAACGTGTTGAACATTTTAGCTGACATTGTTAGTACTAAAGGTTATATAGAATTCATGCTTTTATCACCAATGGACCAATGCAATGCAGTACTATCTTTAGCATTACAGGTAGATGATAATCTTGCTATTGAAGCTAATATATAGAATGTTTTCCGGGTAGTTGAAAGCAAACTGATTCTATGTTTTACTGGTGCACATTGTTATGTTCGGACATCATAACTGTTATATATTGCTAAATATGTATTCGTCCATAGTCGATGTCAATTGACTAAATACAAGGTTATATATGCCTACTATGATACTAGATCAACTGTATTTTTAGAAATTCTGATATTTAACAGAAGATAATTCAAGATTATGATCTTTATGTACAGCGTTGTAAGTAGATTCGATTATAATAATTATATGGGGTACTATTAACGTTTGTATCAAAGAGTGTTTGTTCTGGGAAGTGTGTCACAGATGTAGCAGGGGCCTCGTAGGTAGGGATTGACCCAATCCCTTGACCGGCTACATTCTGTGATAAACTTGCTGGAAATAATAGTCTTTTCGACACATTCGGAAAATCGAAATAAATAAAGATTATATTGCAATTCATTAGGTCAGATACCAGTCAACAATGCATAATTCACATGTATACATATTAGTAGCTGTCTTGCTTTTCCTTTCGGCAAGATACCATTACCTCGAGTATGTATACCTCAAGCTCAACATATGGATACCTTGAGCGTTCTTAACACAACTATTATATAGAGTAAGGACACGCTTAATGGGTTTACCGTAAACTAATTGTGTTCTGTTATCTTGGATGCATCAGGATGTTTGTGCATTGATTCATTGAGTACTACAACTGTGCTTGCAATGTTTCTAATGCACGTATAGTTCAGCTGCGAGTATTCAACTGACAATTAACCCTGTTATTTGTGCATTTATATTATACTGTTTGTACATACATATTAATAATGATTTGTAAATATGTTATGCTCTTCAGAAATGGAGGAAATAAAAGTATCTATCTATCTATCTATCTATCTTCCTTTAATGTCGAACCACTCGCGGGGATGTAGACATGTAGACAGTCTACCGAATTTAATTAAGATGTCTCAATATAAACTAAAGTATTGACCGTTGCCAGCGTTACATGCATCATAAGCTAAGCCTTCTTTATACTATCCACAATTTAAATGTTGTATTGAGCAACATATTTGTCACAGATAGTAATGGCTTCTTTTGTAAAATGGAGGTAAGTGCACATTTATTATTGCTGCACAGTCAACTCTAGATATATGATGATTGTATATTTGGAAGATATTAAACTGTTGTTATCGTTACTTGCATGTGATATGTTCCTATTTCTGTATTAAACGTACAATAATATTGTCATGGTGGACGACGTCACTTAGACCAACCTCATCAATCCTGAATTTAGAGTCCAATGTGCTAACCACTAGAATGCTATGTAGATAGATTAACTACTAGACAACTGATCCGTCCCTGATTGCATGCATTGCCCTCACTATTACTACATTCAAGCTGCTTGTTAAAAATGACACATTCACCACTACCACACCTCCCATGACCGCGTACTGTGAAGCAAACCCAATGGTCGTGTTCATCATATACCTTGTCGAGAACCATCTGTTAAGAAGATCATTGGACATATGCTATCTTCTATATATATTATATTTAGAGATGGCAACGAATATTCGAATATTCGCTCGGACGTCCGAATATCCGAATACTATTTCAGAATATTCGGAAAACATTATTTGCAGAAATGAAATAAACTGTCATAAAACCAGATACCTTTTTTTCTTTTGAAACCATCACAAAACCGTCCAATACAAAATAAATCGCCCCAGATGTGTGAATAACCCCTGTTGTGGTCGCATCCATGGCAGGTGTTAATTGACACGTAATCGGATACTTACAGTAGATGCTAAGGTAGGTAGTGTTTAATTAAATAATATGATGTCAGTACTATTTAGACGAGAACATTCCCTTGAAATATTACTGACATGTTGCAATAACACGAAAATCGGGATTGAACCCTCTAACGTGCACGAGCACCAAATTCCATATAGTCCGCATATCAATAATTCGTAAATTTACGGGTGTTTAACAGGTAGCCCGTCTACTACAGTTGAGGAGATATGAAAAGAGGGAACCAACTATCAATTCGGGCTTACATTTCCGGCCCTCGGACTTTATCGCAATTACATGCGTTTTTGAATCTGAAATATCTTGAATATCGATTGCAATGTTAGTTGCGGAAGTAGTAGGTTTGTGAATTCTTAGGTTATTAATTTATTTCATTGTGCACACACAATCCCTATTTTAGAAGTCGTGATAGCGCAGTGGATGCGCGTTCGCTTCAGGTGCGAAAGGTCCGGACTTCGAGCCCCGCCGGTGCCGTTACGATTGTGCCCTTAGGCAAGGCATTTAATTGCCATGTTGCCTCTTCTCTCTCCCTCGTGGCGATGCATTCCATCAGGAATGAGATCTCGAGAGTGATCAATATAAGTTGTAAGAGGTATTTAGTTCTTAAACTTGTGTATCCCGTACAACATAGCAAACCGTGATACTCCGATTCAACATACCTTTGGTTACATAGTTTACATAATCGATGTTCTCTTTCTATAGCATTATATCTACCAAATGCAATTTCTAAAGTGTGTGAGCAAGGGCCTGAGCTAAATGGAAGTTTTTCATTGATACATGAGAACATTAGAAGTATACGTAACAAATTAGATTATGACAGGGACAATTTCGATATTATTTCATTTACGGAGACTCACTTATCGTAGGATATTACTGCATTTAAAACTTGATAGCTTTGAAAATATGTTCAGTAAAGATGTCTCCTCATATTCAGGTCATACTCACATACTGTAACTCTTGTTTGCAGCCAAAGCGTTTATATGATCTGGAAACGGGCTTACCAGAATCTCTATGCATCCAAATAAAAGGTCATACTAAAATATACATCATACTAACACTTTATAGGCCACCACACTCGTCATTAGACAAAGGTGTGACATACTCATTGAACAGGCCTCTGAAATATCAAATAGAATTGTCTTAGTTGGTGACATCAATGAAGATCAACTGGATGTATCAAATCATTATACTTAATAACATGACACACATAATTACAGATCCCACACGAACTACTCATAATACCAGTACCCTAATTGATGTGATGGCATTGAGCAATATTATGATTTCATTAAACTCTGGAATTCACAATACGCCTCCACACATTAGCAAGTTTCAAGTTTCAAATGTATTGGCAAATCAGCAACTATATTGCCTTTGGCCATTTACAATGATAGAAATATGGCAAAGACATCACAAAACATGTTACATATATACATATATAAACAAATACAATACATTTAAGAAACAGTAGTAATTGACAGGGTATTACTACGTAATGACATAGCTTCTTTGATGTACTTACACACATTAATCAAATATTTTTTATTTTTGCATGACATGATAGATATAAATTTATTTATTGATGGCCATGCTATGTAGCCCAAATATGTCAATCTTATATCTCTGTATTTTTCACAACATAATATAAAATGGTATTCTGATTCAATTACATTTTGATTGCATAATTTACATAACCTATTGTTTCTATCAATACCATTAAATCTTCCAAATTCAATTTCTAAATTATGGGATGTTAATCTTAAACATGTAAACCATTGACGTAAACTATCACTAGAGATTTGATCAATATAGTCTTCATAACGGAATGTCAGCTTAAATTTACAATAATAATCAAGTTTCGACATTGTGTTTACTGATGTGTTCCAGTCTTGAACGAACTGGTCGCGTAATCTCATTTTAAACATAGGTAAATAGTTAATATTTGCATCAAAATTGAGTCGAACATTTGTAAAACCGAGATGATCAATTAAGGAATTAACTCGGCTAGCCCAACATTTACCGTTAACGTTATTACACAGATCGGCATACATAGTATACATTGGAGAATCAACATTTTTCATTACTTTAAACCAAAATTTAATTACTCTCTCTTTACATATAACAGATAATGGAAATCGTCCTAATTCACCATATATAGCATTGGTAGGTGTTTGCAGCTTAACACCCAAAATATATTTACAAAATCTCAAATGTAATTTATCGACATCCTTTAGGTTGTAGACACCCCAAACCTCAGAACCATATACAATTATAGGTACAATCATTGTATCAAACAGCTTAAGTTTAGTTTTAACATCCATATGTACTCTATCGAATAATGACAATAAATTGTGATAAGCTCTTAATGCTTGATCCTGTAAACATTTTATTGCACCAGTTAAAGTTCCTGTATATGTAAACTTAATACCAAGATATGTAAAGCTATCAACAATATCTATTTGTTTTCCATTGATATAAAAGATAACATTATGATTATGTTTACGCTTTTCAAATATACACATTTTTGTTTTATTTACATTTATAGTTAAGCCCCATTTCACAGAATACTGGTAAATACTATCAATTTGAGATTGTAGACTCCTGGCATCTGTCGTGAACAAAACAATATCGTCAGCAAATAATATCAAATACATGGATAATAAATCCAGATCTTTTTCAGTTAACATCCAAATTTTCAATAATATCATTAATAAATATAATAAATAACAAAGGTGATAAGGGCTCGCCTTGTTTTAACCCAATTGTAACATCAAAGAAATCTGAAAATGTCATATTATTAAGCATTTTCACGCACGATTGAACTCTGTTATAAATACATTTTAGCATGTTAACGATTTTACAGCTTACGCCATATTTGATTAATTTTTCCCACAAAGCATCCCGATTAACGGTATCAAAAGCACGCTGATATTCTATAAATATGCACCAAAGCTTGGCATGTTTAGATAATACCTTTTGAATTATTGAGTGTAGCAAAAATATAGCATCAGCTGTAGAACGGTTATCTCTAAAACCAAACTGAAAATCATTAAAAACATGCTCAGATTCACACCACTTGTTAATGCGATTCTTTAAATTCAAAGAAAATATCTTACCCATGCTGTTGACTAACGTAATTCCTCTATAATTGGAAGGGTCGTTTTTATCTCCCATTTTGTACAATGGAACAATGACTCCCTTGGTCCATGCCTCGGGATAAGTACATGTATCAAATATATGATTAAAAATCAGACATAAATAAAATTATTCGAGTCAATAAAGAAATCAGATACATTTTTATCATAATCACAACTTTTATAACGATTTAACATGGAAATAGTTGTTTGTACTTCTTCTACAGTGATTGTTTTGTCTAATTGTTCAACAGTGACCGTATTGCTATGTAAATCATCAGAAAGATATGTGTTAGGTTCTGCATCGCTTGAACTATTAGAAAAATGTTTTACAAAATCGTCTAAGTGAATGTCACTAACATAATTACTAGCTTGTTTATATTTATTTAAATATTTCCAAAATTTACGTGGTGAGTTTTTACTTAAGCTTGACAATTTCTGCTTCTCTTTATAATATAATTTCCATTTAACACGTCGTTTGGTCTTAACAAAGTTTCTTCTGCAAAACAAAAAATTTAGTTTGTTTTCTTCAGATTTATTTGTAAAAAATTTCCTTTTAGATTCCAAAAATACCGCTTTATTTTGACGGCACTCATCGTTAAACCATAATGATTTACATTTTTTAGACTTTGGTTTGGTTGAATAGGTTTTACCAAAACACTTAAAAGAAACATCATAGACTGTATTAGAGAAATCATGAATACATTGGTTGATATCAACTTCTCCCATCGATAACTGATTTGTTACATCAATCATCATTAGCGATCATTTTGGTACATACGTCTATATAAAAGGTAGTTTCCAGACCAGTACTTGTTATACTCGTCGTGTTTGGAACTACAAACAGGCTGATTTTACGAAGTTAAACAGCTTAATAAATTCAACTGATTGGTCACCTCTAACCAACGATTCAATTGATATAGCAACCAAATTCTTCGAGGACACATTCCTAGGACTAGCGAAATGTTGTATTCCGACTAAATAGTATTGATCCGACCCAATGATAAGCCCTGGTACAATTCTCTTATTCGTATGACATCGTGACAACGAGATCGTCTAAGATATATCTGATTGGCAATGTTGCAAAACATTAAGGAATCAAGTTAACAATATGAAGAATTGTATAATAATCTCGAATTTTCTTTGAATGATGTTAGTTCTTCAAATGCTAGGTTTTATTGGAAACTTATCAAAATGTTAGTTAAGGAAAACTCAAGGTAATGATCAACAGATCCCACCCCACAGTAGCCGAACTTATGGAACTGTATTTTCCGATACAGAAAAGACTAGTTTTAAATGCTTATTTTATTTCGATTTCAACAGTAGACATTCTAGTGTTAACTTGCCCGATCTTGTTTTAAAAACTATTAAAACGGTTTCTACTATAACTATCACTGAACAAGATGTAACTGATGCTTTGGATATTCTGGTTGTCAACAAAGCTAGTGGTCCTGATGATATCAGCCATAAAATGTTGAAAGGTTGTTCTCGAACAATATCTAAACATCTTTGTATTTTGTTCAATAGATCAATGATACTAAACAGTTACCTCATGGAAACTGGCAAATGTAATACCATTCTATAAAAATGGGATACATCCCTACCATCTATCTATCTATATATAAGTTTATTTAAAGTCGCCACCGCATAAATGCATTTGGGCGACTAAATTATCTAAGGTGATTAAAGAGGTCTAAAAATAGTTAATAAACAATTAAAATTACAATACTATGATGTTTAGAAGGCTAAGTCGGTTGCATTAATCTCAGAGTGTGTTCGGTTTTCGTATCTCCCACTCCCGCTCGCACACTATTGTGTACCAACGGGGGTCGGAGGTAGACCGGGTGAAGAAATTACCCGGTGCAATTACTAATTCTAAGAAGATTTAGACATAAGTTGGTTAGTAAATCGTTTGTTAGTCCGTTCTATAGCCGATTTATACCGTATGTCCTTGGTGAGATAAAAACCGTACAAATATTTGATTCTAAGTAGCATTCAAACAGTATCGAGGTAGCTACGAAGATTAAAATCCATGGACTATCTTAATATGTATCTGTACTAAGACATTTAGTTGATTGATCCCAAGTACATATAGTTACTACCAGTAATACAGATATATAACTGGTAGTAAAATAGCTTCCATAGTTATGGAAAATGTCAACAGGATAGAGAACTTCACATATCACAAACGACTAAACCGTTAGAGGTATCAGCCTACTATGATGTTTGGTCAACTTTTTTAACATATATAAGTATCACCAAACTAAACTATCATGGGTTGCCCCTAAAAATATTTACATAAAACTAATTCCATAGTAGGTTGTACAATGTGTGATATGTGTACCAAACGTAACGATGTAGTTTTGTTTATAGTCGCCACCGCATAAATGCATTTGGGCGACTGTATTTTCTAAGATGGTTATGTCCCAAGGTGATTCTTCTTGTCTAAGGTGATTCTTCTTGTCCTAAGGTGATTCTTCTGTGGTGGTTATTCGATGATGATTATACGTGTTCTGCGATGATTATTCCTAGGCTTCTATGATGATTATTCCTGTTCTTCTACGTTGATTAGTTCGGTATTCTCTGAAGGTTCTGTATTCTGTGTAGCTTATGAAGACGTCATCAGGTGGTTACTTCTTTCTGTGCCGGCCAGGTTGACAAGGCCTGGTCTGTACGTGGTGTGGTCCTTTGTAGGGCCACACTCCTCACTGTTGGTCACCCCAACATCCCTACCATCAAACTACACACCAATAGCATTAATAATTTGCGTCGGCAAGGTTATGGAACGCGTAATTTTGAAATATATTATAATCATCTGAATTCCAATAATCTCATATATAAGAAACAAGCCGGTGTTCTTCCTGGTCATTCGACTGTCTGTATCAGCTTAATATAATATAGATATTTATAATCAAATATGTAAAGCATTTAATGAAAAAGGGCAACCTGTATGGTATTTTGTGATATATCAAAAGCATTTGACAGAGTTTGGCATAAAGGTATTGTATTTAAACTAAATCAAAACGGAATTTCAGAAAATGTGCTTAAATGGATCGCAAACTATCTTCACAATCGCTCTCAACGAGTATTTGTTGGACAATCGTTTTCTAAAACCAAACAAATTATCGCAGGAGTACAATAAGGGTCTGTTCTGTGACCGTTATTATTTCTTGTTTATATAAATGACATAGTCGATTCTCTCATGAGTACTACTAGACTATTCGCTGACGATAGCTCTCTTGCTGTATCTACGTCGGATTCCTCTACGATGGAAGCAATTTTAAATTCAGATTAAAATTTTTAGAATTAATATATAATTGGGATAAACAGTGGTTAGTTAAATTTAATCCTGCGAAAACTGAAATTATGTTTTTCTCACTGAGAAACATAGCCCGCATTCCACTAGATTTTGTTGATGAGCATAAACATTTAGGTTTCACGTTACGTCATGATGGGTCGTGGCACGCTCATATACGCAATATTACCCATTCAGCTTCTAAAGATCTTGGCTCAATGAGAACGCTTAAATATAATCTTAACTATAAGACATTAGACAATGTTTACATACATTACCTTAGACCTTTACTTGAATACGCATCTACTGTATGGTATAGCTGCAGACAATATGAAAATGGTGCATTAGAGAAGCTGTAATACGAAGCTGCTCGACTAGTTACAGGCTTACCTCGATCCGTTTCAATACATAATCTGTTGAACGAAATTGATTGGGTTTCACTAAAACATCGTAGATCTATCCAGAAAGTAATACTAGCTTATAAGCAAATAAATGGTATTCTTCCTAGTTATCTCCATCATCTTTTCCCGACTACTAATTGGAGATTCAAATGAATATTCATT
This sequence comes from Archivesica marissinica, assembly GCA_014843695.1. Lineage (NCBI taxonomy): Eukaryota > Metazoa > Mollusca > Bivalvia > Venerida > Vesicomyidae > Archivesica > Archivesica marissinica. The sequence continues at coordinate 2,981,374 of CM026392.1, forward strand.
GCGCACTAATGATAATTATATCACATTGCCAAGGATACTTGAATTGTGCTCACTGTATGTTATACCTGATTTTATAAAATTACTGAATGATCTGGAATGATCAATACGCAAGGCAAACACATTGCATTCGTTTAAGAACAAACTGAAAAATAAGTTCAAGTCTCCTAGAGTTCTCCCCTATTACACAATACGATATAATACGGTAATTCAAGCACGTATCAGAAATAAATGCAGTAATTTGAATAATGATCGCTTCTACAACAACGTATGGGAGTATCCTGACTGTTCTTGCAACAATGCAAGATGCTGAACACATTCTTCTTTAAATGTAATCGTTATATGAATGAGCGTATTCTATTATGTTCCGATACCATCCACTGAGCTCCCATAATTTACTTCATGGCATCTATTATGTTCCGATACCATCCACTGAGCTCCCATAATTTACTTCATGGCATCGAGTCCTCTTCAAATGAGGAAAATCAAACTATATTTTTAAAGGTAGAAACATACATAAAATATACACGTAGCTTTTAGCGTACTGCCCTCACGAAGTAATAAGACGCAATGTGCTGATGACTTTAGTTCGGGTTTTGGCGTGGCGGTGTGGAGTACCTGGTGGATGCTGACTTTAGTTCGGGTTTTGGCGTGGCGGTGTGGAGTACTTAGTGGAACAGCGGGTTATATGTCACATTCTACCCTTCTCATTTAATGTTTTTAATATTATTCAAAGAAAATCAGTTTCCCCATGTTTCATTAGTGTTTTGTTAGTTTTACTAATTTTAAACAAAAATCCGTCATTTAGTTTTAATTTAATTTAAAACTTGTGGCCCAAACCATTTATTTTATCTATTTACATGTATCACCATTTATGTATTGTATCTATTGCTGTTGTATTACACTACATTGATAGAAACAATAAAATATGATTAAACTAAATAGAGAAAATGCGGGCGCTTATAGATGCATAGAGAAAATGCGGGCGCTTTGAAATACACAGGCATTAGCTGGCGATATAGCTTTTACATGCGGGCGCTCGAATTATGAGATCATTTTAAATAAGATTTGGTTTTCAAATTTTTATATGATATTGAACATAGAACAAACTGCGGATGCTCGTATTACAAGATCCTTTGAAAGCTGATTTTGTTTTCATATTGAGCATAGAGCACACTGGTGAATTACAGATGTTTCGATGTCACTGTAGGAAAAGGCAGACACATTAATATCATATTGAACATATAACAAGCTGCTGATGCTATAGATGTATAGATAAAAATGTGGGCGCTATGAAATACATAGGAATTAGCGGTCGATATAGCTTTTACTTGCGGACATTCAAATCATGAAGTCATTATATTGTACTATGATATTGAACACTTCATGGTAAATTTGTAAATACAGTTTATACACTGTACATGACACTGTATTTACAAATTTACCATGAAGTGTTCAAGGAAATCAGGCAGGTAAATGAACGATGGAAATTTCAAACATCCCAGTTTTCATTAATTCCACTATTCTCATTCATGTCCCCATAAAAATGATATTTTTTAAAGAAATGAGCAAACGGATTTTCCAAAACGTCTGGAACACCAATATATTTACGAATAAATACTGTCATCATTGTCTAACGGTTACATGCTTATGAGTTTCACCAGTTATTAAACACAATGGAAACTATCAATTTTCACTGTTTTTCGCCTTCAGGTCAATGTGTTGTCACAGAGGTTCTCCAACTGATATCCATGGTTGTGTAAACCTAGTTATTCTCTGTTGGGCACCGTGTGATATATGCGTTGGATGGGTTCATTTACGGTTCTGCACCCAGTCAGAGTGGTGACGATTTTGTTATGTCCTATGTGTTTGTCTAAGTCAAACTAAATGTTAGTGTTGTAGATACAGTATATATATAGACAACATGTTGTCCAGCATGAATTTTGAGTGAAAATGATGCATTAAGCCTGTTATTAAAGTTCCTTATTTATATTATTGTTTTGTTAAGAAGAACTGTTGTTTGCATACTTTTGCTCACGCTGTGGGCACTTTCTACAGTTAGGTGAATATTGGTGACGTCAGTCCGGATTACTGGGAGCGAGGTTCCTCCGTTTTCTCGACTTTTCTACAAAAGTAAAGAATCGATTTTATTCCAGATTTATGAATGAAAGGTAAAATGTTGTTCATTCAGTCACTTGAAAATGTTTGCAATGAATAAACATTCAAAATCTATAGGAGACCGTTATGTACTACATCGCCGGAAACCAGTAACGCCGGGAATACGCTTATCAAGTAATTCAATTAATGAATAATAAATATGCATACTATTATCAGGGATTGTAATTGTATAGCTGTTACCATTAGTTTATGTTATATATAGTCGGTGGAAAAGCTCACACAGAGCGTGTGTCGTATAGTTGCTATCTTGCCGACTCAAAATATATTTGATCTTATCTTACATATAGCGGTCACATTTTCCCTCTACTTATATAGCGTCCGCAGAATGCGTCCCATTTTAGACGCCGCCAGATATTTCTATGGACCGCGGATTTAGCTATGCTATGAACCTATGTTTGAGCTCGCTTGCAGGCTTTGATTTGCCATGTGTAACACTGATGGTTGTAACTTGTGTACTGGACTACGTTGTGCACTAGTACACAACTTGTCATGTGTAACACTGATGGTTGTGTACTGCACTACATTGTGCACTAGTACACAACTTGTCATGTGTAACACTGATGGTTGTGTACTGGACTACGTTGTGCACTAGTACACAACTTGCCATGTGTGACACTGATGGTTGTAACTTGTGTACTGGATTACATTGTGCACTAGTACACAACTTGCCATGTGTAACGCTGATGGTTGTAACTTGTGTACTGGACTACGTTGTGCACTAGTACACAACTTGTCATGTGTGACACTGATGGTTGTAACTTGTGTACTGGTCTACGTTGTGCACTAGTACACAACGTGTCATGTGTGACACTGATTGTTGTAACTTGTGTACTGGACTATGTTGTGCACTAGTACACAACTTGCCATGTGTAACACTGATGGTTGTAACTTGTGTACTGGACTATGTTGTGCACTAGTACACAACTTGCCATGTGTAACACTGATGGTTGTGTACTGGACTACGTTGTGCACTAGTACACAACTTGCCATGTGTAACACTGATGGTTGTAACGTGTGTACTGGACTACGTTGTTCACTAGTACACAACAAACCATGTGTAATACTGATGGTTGTAACTTGTGTACTGGACTACGATGTGCACTAGTACACAACTTGTCATGTGTAACACTGATGGTTGTAACTTGTGTACTGGATTACATTGTGCACTAGTACACAACTTGTCATGTGTGACACTGATGGTTGTAACTTGTGTACTGGACTACATTGTGCACTAGTACACAACTTGCCATGTGTATCGCTGATGGTTGTAACTTGTGTACTGGACTACGTTGTGCACTAGTACACAACTTGTCATGTGTAACACTGATGGTTGTGTACTGGACTACGTTGTACACTAGTACACAACTTGTCATGTGTGACACTGATGGTTGTAACTTGTGTAATGGACTACGTTGTGCACTAGTACACAACGTGTCATGTGTGACACTGATGGTTGTAACTTGTGTACTGGACTACGTTGTGCACTAGTACACAACTTGCCATGTGTAACACTGATGGTTGTAACTTGTGTACTGGACTACGTTGTGCACTAGTACACAACTTGTCATGTGTAACACTGATGGTTGTGTACTGGACTACGTTGTGCACTAGTACACAACTTCTCATGTGTAACACTGATGGTTGTAACTTGTGTACTGGACTACGTTGTGCCGTGTACACAACTTGTCATGTGTAACACTGATGGTTGTGTACTGGACTACATTGTGCACTAGTACACAACTTGCCATGTGTAACGCTGATGGTTGTAACTTGTGTACTGGACTACGTTGTGCACTAGTACACAACTGGTCATGTGTGACACTGATGGTTGTAACTTGTGTAATCATCATCTATATCTGTCAAGAGTATTTTAGCAATATAATTACCGATAATGATATTTATTTTTAAGGTGGGTAGTGTATTTACCAGAATGTGTACCCATTTTTAAAAAAACATATTTAACGAGATGTTTAACCACTATCCCTGACTTAAGTACGCCCCAGTCATACTCCGCATTGAGTGTCTGGAGTATTACTTAAATATGCAAATATATTCATTTTAAGCTCATACTGTAGGAAGAAAATGTGAAGCACAGCCTAATTATATCATATCTGGATGTTTATAAGAGGGGTACCAATACACGTTGGGGAGAATATGTCCTACACTCACAGTAACGTATGCAGCTGGGCCGCAAACGCGCTACCACTGAGCTATCACGACTTGAACAAAAGGGTTGGTTCTGGCCGTGGAGTTATTTATCGATATACGATCCAAACACAAATACGTAGGTCGATGGTTCGAATCTCGTCAGGGTTTCTTTCTGATATGGCCGGTTGGTGAGCCGCCACCTAGTTAAATAATGGTTACCGATTGCCTGGCTTCTGGCATATAAGCATAGGAATCGGGAAGTACTTATGTTCGTAGAAAGAGGTGTCTCATAAGTCAGAAATAGCTGGCCCTTTAAATAGGGGTGACACTATGATAAACAAACACTTTACTTCTTTTACTTACTTTTATACTCGTACTATTGGTGTACATTTGTATTTGTAACACGTTATATATACTCGTACTACTGGTGTACATTTGTATTTGTAGCACGTTATATATACTCGTACTATTGGTGTACATTTGTATTTGTAACACGTTATATATACTCGTACTATTGGTGTACATTTGTATTTGTAACACGTTATATATACTCGTACTATTGGTGTACATTTGTAACACGTTATATATACTCGTACTATTGGTGTACATTTGTATTTGTAACACGTTATATATACTCGTACTATTGGTGTACATTTGTATTTGTAACACGTTATATATACTCGTACTATTGGTGTACATTTGTAACACGTTATATATACTCGTACTATTGGTGTACATTTGTATTTGTAACACGTTATATATACTCGTACTATTGGTGTACATTTGTATTTGTAACACGTTATATATACTCGTACTATTGGTGTACATTTGTAACACGTTATATATACTCGTACTATTGGTGTACATTTGTAACACGTTATATATACTCGTACTATTGGTGTACATTTGTATTTGTAATACGTTATATATACTCGTACTATTGGTGTACATTTGTATTTGTAACAGGTTATATATACTCGTACTATTGGTGTACATTTGTATTTGTAACACGTTATATATACTCGTACTACTGGTGTACATTGGTATTTGTAACACGTTATATATACTCGTACTATTGGTGTACATTTGTAACACGTTATATATACTCGTACTATTGGTGGACATTAATATTTGTAACACGTTATATATACTCGTACTATTGGTGTACATTTGTATTTGTAACACGTTATATATACTCGTACTATTGGTGTACATTTGTATTTGTAACACGTTATATATACTCGTACTATGGGTGTACATTTGTAATATTTTAACACGTTATATATACTCGTACTATTGGTGTACATTTGTAATACGTTATATATACTCGTACTATTGGTGTACATTTGTATTTGTAACACGTTATATATACTCGTACTATTGGTGTACATTTGTATTTGTAACACGTTATATATACTCGTACTATTGGTGTACATTTGTATTTGTAACACATTATATATACTCGTACTATTGTGTACATTTGTAACACGTTATATATACTCGTACTATTGGTGTACATTTGTATTTGTAACACGTTATATATACTCGTACTATTGGTGTACATTTGTATTTGTAACTCGTTATATATACTCGTACTATTGGTGTACATTTGTAATTGTAGCACGTTATATATACTCGTACTATTGGTGTACATTTGTAACACGTTATATATACTCGTACTATTGGTGTACATTTGTATTTGTAACACGTTATATATACTCGTACTATTGGTGTACATTTGTATTTGTAACATGTTATATATACTCGTACTATTGGTGTACATTTGTAACACGTTATATATACTCGTACTATTGGTGTACATTTGTAACACGTTATATATACTCGTACTAATGGTGTACATTTGTAACACGTTATATATACTCGTACTATTGGTGTACATTTGTAACACGTTATATATACTCGTACTATTGGTGTACATTTGTAACACGTTATATATACTCGTACTATTGGTGTACATTTGTAACACGTTATATATACTCGTACTATTGGTGTACATTTGTAACACGTTATATATACTCGTACTATTGGTGTACATTTGTAACACGTTATATATACTCGTACTATTGGTGTACATTTGTAACACGTTATATATACTCGTACTATTGGTGTACATTTGTATTTGTAACACGTTATATATACTCGTACTATTGGTGTACATTTGTAACACGTTATATATACTCGTACTATTGGTGTACATTTGTAACACGTTATATATACTCGTACTATTGGTGTACATTTGTAACACGTTATATATACTCGTACTATTGGTGTATATTTGTAACACGTTATATATACTCGTACTATTGGTGTACATTTGTATTTGTAACACGTTATATATACTCGTACTATTGGTGTACATTTGTAACACGTTATATATACTCGTACTATTGGTGTACATTTGTAACACGTTATATATACTCGTACTATTGGTGTATATTTGTAACACGTTATATATACTCGTACTATTGGTGTACATTTGTATTTGTAACACGTTATATATACTCGTACTATTGGTGTACATTTGTATTTGTAACACGTTATATATACTCGTACTATTGGTGTACATTTGTAACACGTTATATATACTCGTACTATTGGTGTACATTTGTATTTGTAACACGTTATATATACTCGTACTATTGGTGTACATTTGTAACACGTTATATATACTCGTACTATTGGTGTACATTTGTAACACGTTATATATACTCGTACTATTGGTGTACATTTGTATTTGTAACACGTTATATATACTCGTACTATTGGTGTACATTGTATTTGTAACACGTTATATATACTCGTACTATTGGTGTACATTTGTATTTGTAACACGTTATATATACTCGTACTATTGGTGTACATTTGTATTTGTAACACGTTATATATACTCGTACTATTGGTGTACATTTGTAACACGTTATATATACTAGTACTATTGGTGTACATTTGTAACACGTTATATATACTCGTACTATTGGTGTACATTTGTAACACGTTATATATACTCGTACTATTGGTGTACATTTGTAACACGTTATATATACTCGTACTAATGGTGTACATTTGTAGTACACGTTATATATACTCGTACTATTGGTGTACATTTGTAACACGTTATATATACGCACTATTGGTGTACATTTGTAACACGTTATATATACTCGTACTAATGGTGTACATTTGTAACACGTTATATATACTCGTACTAATGGTGTACATTTGTAACACGTTATATATACTCGTACTATTGGTGTACATTTGTAACACGTTATATATACTCGTACTAATGGTATACATTTGTAACACGTTATATATACTCGTACTATTGGTGTACATTTGTATTTGTAACACGTTATATATACTCGTACTATTGGTGTATATTTGTAACACGTTATATATACTCGTACTATTGGTGTACATTTGTAACACGTTATATATACTCGTACTATTGGTGTACATTTGTAACACGTTATATATACTCGTACTATTGGTGTACATTTGTAACACGTTATATATACTCGTACTATTGGTGTACATTTGTATTTGTAACACGTTATATATACTCGTACTATTGGTGTACATTTGTATTTGTAACACGTTATATATACTCGTACTATTGGTGTACATTTGTATTTGTAACACGTTATATATACTCGTACTATTGGTGTACATTTGTAACACGTTATATATACTCGTACTATTGGTGTACATTTGTAACACGTTATATATACTCGTACTATTGGTGTACATTTGTATTTGTAACACGTTATATATACTCGTACTATTGGTGTACATTTGTATTTGTAACACGTTATATATACTCGTACTATTGGTGTACATTTGTAACACGTTATATATACTCGTACTATTGGTGTACATTTGTATTGTAACACGTTATATATACTCGTACTATTGGTGTACATTTGTAACACGTTATATATACTCGTACTATTGGTGTACATTTGTAACACGTTATATATACTCGTACTATTGGTGTACATTTGTATTTGTAGCACGTTATATATACTCGTACTATTGGTGTACATTGTATTTGTAACACGTTATATATACTCGTACTATTGGTGTACATTTGTATTTGTAACACGTTATATATACTCGTACTACTGGTGTACATTTGTATTTGTAACATGTTATATATACTCGTACTATTGGTGTACATTTGTAACACGTTATATATACTAGTACTATTGGTGTACATTTGTAACACGTTATATATACTCGTACTAATGGTGTACATTTGTAACACGTTATATATACTCGTACTATTGGTGTACATTTGTAACACGTTATATATACTCGTACTAATGGTGTACATTTGTAACACGTTATATATACTCGTACTAATGGTGTACATTTGTAACACGTTATATATACTCGTACTATTGGTGTACATTTGTAACACGTTATATATACTCGTACTAATGGTGTACATTTGTAACACGTTATATATACTCGTACTAATGGTGTACATTTGTAACACGTTATATATACTCGTACTATTGGTGTACATTTGTAACACGTTATATATACTCGTACTAATGGTATACATTTGTAACACGTTATATATACTCGTACTATTGGTGTACATTTGTAACACGTTATATATACTCGTACTATTGGTGTACATTTGTATTTGTAACACGTTATATATACTCGTACTATTGGTGTACATTTGTATTTGTAACACGTTATATATACTCGTACGATTGGTATACATTTGTATTTGTAGCACGTTATATACACTAAGACTATTTGTAACTCGGATAACTGCCTACATCATAATATTGTCTGAATGTTCCATTAATGTCAAACCCCTTGCGGGGATTTAGACATGTCTTCCAGTGCAGGCTTGGCTGACCTAAGCGGTTAACCAGTACTAAGCAATGTGTGTGAGGTACCTTGCTAAATGCAACTACATACGTGTCTTTTTAGTTTAAACTTTATTTATTTTACAATGATTGATTCAAGAAGCAAGTTTTAACAACTTGTATTAATCACTCTCGTTTGCGCAGATGAAAACGTAAATGTTGTCATTCGTGCGGGAGGAAACTGAGGTACCCGGAGAAACCCCACCTGTCTTATATGGCTACCCCCTCATCATAAGTGGCCTATCCGAGTACCGAACCCGGAACCATTCGATTCCAAATACGACGCTCTACAACTGGACCACAGACGCCATGCACATACAAAATGCTATAACTGATTATATAGAGCATTAATCCGGGTTATCTCTGGTTTTAAAGACAAAGAAATGACTACCTGGTTACTTAATATATCATTACTGTCCTAAGTAAAGCATGTAATAAGTGAGTACATAGAACAGTAACCCGGGTTTACCATTGTTCATTTTCGGGTAATCAAAGGGAAAGAAATGATATATATTTACTTGAAATATGACCATGTAGGTGTAATGGACATACATTTCGTCCCGGTAGCGTTTGGAGAACAGCAATGAAAGCATTCTTAATTGGAGCTTATCTCTAGACCTTGTGTCTAAACTTTATTAGAGAGCAGCCAATATGTTGTAGAAGAGCATTAATGGCCTGGCCGATATTCCATCAGCAATGTACGTGAAACCAAACTCTTCCAAGACAAGATCAGCGAACGCCAACATACTCCAGCAATCCACAGATTACTTATGTACAAAACTAGATATATATGTTCCTCTAATGTCAAACCCCTCGCGGAAATGTAGACATGTTGCACGTCAAACCGCTAACAAGTTAAAAGTATAAGTAGCTAAAAGCATACATATAAAAGAAAGTAACGACACATAAGTTGTGTTAAAAGTTTAAAAGCAGCTGGACCTAGGCGCTGACATGATCAATACAGCACAATGTCCTAGGGAAGATGGTTACACTGATAATTTATGCTTGGAAAAAAGGAGAACTTGTAATAATCTGTAGTTGCTGTAATTAACCAATAGCTTTTGAAATTGCAGTGACGTGCGGGACAGGTAAAGGGGAACTAGGTAATTTGCAATAGAGAACAGTTCCACTCTGGAACAAACTACCAGCATCTGTACCCCATCCGTGGCATTCTTCAAGAGGAAGCTTTCCAACCAGCCCTTCTAATGGGAAGTATCACACCAAGCTACTTTTCTCCACATGACGAGACTAAAGCTATGCCGATGGGACTTTAATTGGCATAGTAGAGCTACGCAAGCTGGTCTCTAATGCCGATGTGTAGCTTGGTTAGCTTTTTTCTGCTGGCTCTATCTCCATGACTGAGTACTTCTACATTTGCTATTATTCAACCATATATATATATATATATACATGTTTCTTTTCATGTCTTGAGTGCCCATGTTAAATGTATGTGTGTCAAGTTAGAAGGTTAACGTAACCTGTAGACATGTATAGTTATCAAATGTTCTGTTATGGAAGACGAAGTAAATCTTTCCTTATATTGTAACAATATACAGTTAAATACAATCACTAATCAACTCAACAATGTTAATTTAAGCAGAATATCGTTACAATGAACAACCGACGTTTTCTGTTTACTGGTGTTTATTTACCGGTTTACGCGAAACTGGGTCAAAATGACGTTTGCGTGTATAATTTCTGACAACACCCATTTCTGACGACATCAGGGAATTATTTGATTGTTCAGAATTGTATAGAAAATAATAGTTTTTTACACCGTTCCCCGAATTCCAGATATGTATATGACCACCGTCACGTACATGTAAACTTGATGATTCTGACTTCGTTTTAATTCAGCCTACCAGTCTGAGAGTGATCATTGAACATTATCGTGTGACCCCACTGAAGGAATTGGTTACGGATCCTAGAGAGTAGTCTTAGCAAACACGCAGACCATACTTTGATGGCAGTAAAACCAGAGACTGTTTGCATTTCTTATTGTGATTGTGGTGCATCTTTGGTATGTTTGTTCATTTGAAGAAGACTTTTTGTACATTTATATCAGTACGACTTTCTCCAGCGCATTGATGGGTAAACAGCTAGCATACTTACGCGTTCCATTTTGAACCGTTGTTCTTTCATGGTGATGCCATGACTTACTGGTGTCCGACGTCAAGCAGAAGCCCTGGAGTTCACATAAATGCATGCCTTATAAGTGGATTCTTCTTTGGAACTGAGAATTTGACTACTGACAGTTCATCGATTTAACATAGCAAGAAGAGGCGAAAATAAAGCAGTGTGTGTGTGTGACTTCGGTGTTTAAAGCAGCTGATGCACGCTTCAGGTGCGAAAGGTCCGGAGTTCGAGCCCCACTGGAGCCGTTACGATTGTGCCCTTAGGCAAGGCATTTAAATTCCACGTTGCCTCTTCTCTCTCCCTCGTGGCGATGGATTCCATCAGGAATGAGGTCTCGAGAGTGATTTATATAAGTTGAAATAACTTGTTTCGCAATCAAGCTAAAATAAATTTGTATAAACTATAAAGCAGCTGATCGTCGGCGAACATGCAGAATATATAACATTTATGATCCAGAAACAGCAAGGTAATGTGAATCTATAACATCAAAAAGAGTTGCACATAAGGTAATCCAACCGGGTGCTGAAGAGGATGGTGCCATATTTATTTTCTCACCTTTATTTTGCTTTTGATGTACTTTACTAATTATGCCAGCCTATATACGTGCATGAAATTCGTATGAATTTAATATTAAATGTTGAGGTCATAGGAATGTGACAGTTTACTCACATTGATGCTAATTGCCATTTAAAGGTAAACGCTTTAATTACATTAATATTAAAAATTAATAGTTACAGGGACATGGTAAAGATTCAGATAATCTATGACTTAAACCCTCATAGTTACTAATAAACAACAAGAATAAAAGGGAGATCAGTCGCACTATGATTAGAGACGGGATGCTTACAAACAATGCAAGTGCAATGTTGATAAAATGGTAATAGTAGGCACGTGCACAACACATGAATGGTAGCAATACGTCAGTGATTGTGTCATCGATGTCGTATCACTGTTATTATAATGACGTAGCTTCACGACAGTGTTCGGATTTTACCGTTATCCAATTAAATGATATAAATTTGGAGGCGGAAATACAGGACTTGTTCGTGATTATCTAATTAGCATAAAGTATTACCCTTGTCTACACGATTAGACAGATTTAGCTCTCACCCACAGAACACTGAGAAAAGCTAATGAAAGCTGTCACTGTAAATAAGTTGACATTCGACGGTACTAAAGTTTAGGTGGACGTACTAACAGCGTCAAAATACAAGCACTTATCTGCATTCAAACTGAAAGGAGACGGAACTTGTTTGTACAACGCCGCTTCTCTATAAGTATGCTGTTTGTTAGAATCCATTCTACGTTTGCAAACAGTATTAATCCAGTTACAGCATTGCTTTTCGAAACGTCGTACCCGGGGCTGATTTGAGTTGGAGTAATAAGGAGTTCGTATGCATATACCCGATTTTTCATATTGTATATTCTACTTTTTGTGTTTTACTGATATCTTTAACCACAATATCCTCTAAGATTATCAATAATTATTATAAAATAGATTGTGCATGATATTGAACATTCTAAATGATGATATTAATATTATAAACTAAATGATACTTCACCAATATGTTTTTAAACCCAAAAAGCGTCCAAAAAGTGAAAATAGCTACAATATAATGATATGAGTATCCAATTGATTCATTATAATGTTAAATCGGATGCATAATATTATAGAATATTAGAATTGATCCAACGTGTAGATAGTAAGAATTTCCATTAAGTCTGATGATTTTTCTCCATATTATTTGCTACGTATTTCTAACAAAGGTAGTAATTATAGAAGTGGCTTCCATTATTTTTAGTTTAAACCACATATTTAACAAATCTTTGTAAAAGTCTGGAATTCCAGGTAAACATAGAGCTTGTATTCATATAAAATATTAGCATTTCGTTACCTGTTTATCGTAGAAGATAATGTGGAATTGTTTTCCAGTTTGCTTTCTCTTGTGACATTAATTGTTTTACGAACTTGGTTTTAATGGATGCAATACAAGATTCGATACTATCATATATAAGCCGTCTAAAGGTTTCGGTCCTATTAAAGTTGATCCTTTCATGTGTTCATGTTTATTACACCAGAGGAACTAAAAACTACATTTTGTATATTTCCTTAATCACTGTTGGTTGGCGGTACTACGAGGCATTGCCTTAGATAAGTAAACCTTGGTAGGAGTAACACTTTTATAATTTATATTTTTCCAAGAAATGTTAGTTTACTTCGTTTCCAATTATTGATAATATGTCGACATTTTGTGATGTTTTCGCTCCAATTTACGTGCTATGCATTCTTGTTTATTGCCCCATTATAAATACATAATGCTTTAATTGGGGGTTGCAGGCCAAAGTCTGAGAACGTTTCAATAATTTCCATTAACTATCTCATTTTAGTTCCTTGTTGTATACGACTATGAATAATAATAAATTGAAGAAATAGGACAGTATTGTCTTATGCTTCTATTTAGGTTGAACGTCTCAGATCTCCAGCCGTTGTTGATAATACTGGATGTACTGGTTGGAGCATAGCGTTTCCATCCACTTAATAAAAGATTATTGTAGCCCAAAATGTTGTAGAGTATCATTGAAGGTCCTCATTCCGTGGCTGTCCTAAGTCCGGTGCTATTTGTTTACATCTCGTATCGCGCGATATTTGGTGACGTCATACACGCGCTCCGGTGTAAATATTTACTAAAGTTATAGCTATCTGCCAAAAGAGAAAAACCTTTTCTACTATTACCAAATAAATGTTCATTTAAATACCCTTTTTTGGCCCCAAAAACCAGGCTTTCATTGACAGATCTAAACCGGAAGTTGACGTCTTATATAAGGCCAATCCTAATGTATTTATTTTGTTTTCAGTCCTATCCCTTATATTGTTTTTAGGCTAATCCTAGGCAGATGAGGAAAAAGGCAATACTCACCTAGTGCTCTAACAAATGCGTATCAGATGGTGAAGGGTGGAGGTGTATATGTGAGGAAAGCAGCTGCCATTTATAGAGTAACCCAATCTCGCTAAGAGATAGGACATTAGGGCTTGTTCATCCTGATACTGTTTCTGCTGGCACACCACCTCTATTTGACCAGTTTGAAGAAGTTAAATTAGTGAACCATTTTAAGAAGATGGCTGATTTCGGGTATGGGTATACCAGGCAAGAGTGTGTTGACATGGGCGGTGATTATGCCATGCAATTAGGCAAGAGATCAAAGGACAAGTCATTGTCTATGAAATGGATGCGTGGGTTTCTAAAGCGTTGGCCTAAACTGAGAGTTCTGAAACCACAGGGACTTGAATATGCTCGAACTAAGATGGCATCTAAAGAAGTTGTGTATTTTACAAACCTGAAATATGCAATATTGAAACATAACTTAATTGATAAACCACACTTGATTTTCAATGTTGATGAGAAGGGTGTTACAGTGGAACCACCATTTGTTGTTGCTGGCTCATCTCAGTATACATCTGCTGTTACGTCAGACAAAGGCCAGACAATCACCATCTTAGGTTGTGAGAGTGCTGTTGGACAAGCAATCCCACCATACTTTGTCTTCCCAGGTAAACGTATGCGGCAATACTTATTACATGGAGCTTCTCCAGGAGCTGATGGAACTGTAAGTGAGACAGGTTGGTCGAATGGTGCAATCTTCCGGCAATATATTGAATCTCACTTCATGAAATGTGCTCCTGGTCGAAGTGGTGAGAAGATACTGTTAATACTTGATGGTCACATGTCTCATGTTTCTGTTGGTTTGTGTGAGTGGGCACTCCAGCGGGGAATCATCATATGTGTACTGCCACCTCACTGTAGCCATATCTAACAACCGATGGATGTTGGTTGCTTCGGCCCATTTCAACGGCTCTACAATGCCAAGTGCCACAAGCTTATGAGGCAGACATCTGCAGTCATTACTCGTTACAACATCTGTGACATTGCATGCAATGTCTACACCAAGGCTCTTTCACCTGAACATGTCCTGTCAGGCTTCCGTCGTTCTGTTATATGTCCATTTAATGCTGATGATGTGCCTAATGAGAAGCTACTACCAGCTGAAGTTTTCCGCATCGACACTAATGAGGAGACGGACAGTCAATCAACAGTTGAAGGCGGGATCGAACGTATATGATCAATCAACAGTTGAGGATAGCATCACTGTTGACGATCTGCTAGATGTTGAAGAGGAAGATCTGCTAGATGTTGAAGAGGAATTATCTGTTACTGACATGTTTCAGGAGGAGAAGGAGAAACATCTGAAGAAAGTAAAAAGTGAACACAAAACAAAACCAAGAAAGACTATGGGCAAGATAGTAGCTGGAAAAGAATTACAACCGAAATAATAGCAAAACTGAATGAACATGTAAAATACCAACAAAAACCTGTCAGTCAAAAAGCAAAAAAGAACAATAAAAAGGTGAAGAAATCAGAGAAACATGCACATATTTACTCCTCTCCAAATCCCGGATCATCTCACTTCATTGTTTCAGACAATGAACACGACCAAGGTGAGGATTTAGATTTAGATGAAACTGAATTATGTTGCCAGTATGGGATGTTCACACCAAAAGAGATTTCCGAGTGTGTATCTCTAGTATTTGCAAAGTGGGGACGGTTATAGGGGCAAACTATGTAACCACTGGGTGCATTTAACATATTGTACCACAGTCAGGGTACTAAGAAGAGGAGACACATTCCTGTGTCCTTGCTGTGACACTAGAGAGGAGTATAATGAAACAGTTCATAAAACAGTTAATAATTTAGCGTTTTAACAGTTATTAGTGTTATCAAAGTTAAAAATATATTTTGGAATTTTATCTTATATTTGAACTGTTTGAACAAACCACACAATTAGTTAAGAGTGCCTAATTCACTGTTACCCAAGAGTTACCGGAAATGGGTAACATGGAAAATTACGGACACATTTACAGTATTTCAGAAGAAATCGAGATTACTCTTTGGAAACATGTGTATTTGTGTTGAAATTGGATGCAACATATTGGAAAAGGATTGTTGACTAAGGTATGTACAAGTATTTGTATTATTTACAAACTATTATGCACATTTTAATGATTTGTTTCGTATCCTACAGGAATGAGGACTCTCGAGGATATTATATAGAAATGGGAGTCCTACTAATCAATAAATACGATGGCCCAATCAATCATAATAAGGTATTGTACATAAGTTCTCACAAGTTGAGCGAATAATCTCAAGTAAATTGTTGTCGAACAGCGGTGGTCTGTTCCCTTCTGCCAAGATTAAAAGAAGTGTATGTGTATCGTTGCCGTCATACTTCACTTGAACATTGCATTGTCCTAGACGTGGAATCGAATCCCCAGAGTATGACCTTTATCTGATGTGTGTGTCCTTTAGTTTATAGTCTGTCAGATACATGTTTTCAAAAATAATGCGCTCCACACTACATGTGTCTAGTTCCATGTTAGTGGGGTGTATATCAAGCAACAGTTGCACCTGGTATTTTCGTGTAGCCTTCCCGGGCGTATGGTAGACAGAAACTAAAGAGTCGTCTTCTTCAGGCTCTGACTCTATATATCTCGCGAACTTGGGATTACACGGCTTTGGACATTTACGTGACTAATTGCCAATACCATTACCATTAAAACACTTGGCATTTGTATGTTTACAAGTGTCTTGTATATGTTCGTCGCCACACCGGAAACAATGGGGCGTTTCTTGAATCCGTGATCGTTCCTCTGGTTTTGTTTTAACGTTACCCCGCGAACTTTGAATGGTGATGTGTTCATGTAATTAACGGAAATAGCACCTCATTGAGGATGAAAGTCAGCTGTATTGTTTTCTGCAATTTCCATCACCGTATCAATTGTCTCCTCTTTCTCTAGATTCAAGTTGAACTCGGACAGTAATTTCTTCTGAATTGTGTCTTCGTTCAAACCGCAAACGAGTCTATCGCGTAACACATATGCTAAGATTTCCCCCAAACTCACAATAGGTAGAGCATTTCTTCAAGTTACACATGTAGTCATTTACCGACTATATCTCCTTCTGGATCGGATTATGGAATTTATGAAATCGTTCCGAAATTACCAATGGTCGTTCTTCAAGAACCTTAACCATATTGAACAATGTAGATAATTGTTCTTTAAAGATTCTTTATTTTTGCAAGATGTTATTATCTCTTGGAACATAATTAAACTTCTGCCAAAATGTACCAACACAAACAAAGAAATTATATGTTATAGTATAAATATAAAAGCCAACAATAAGACTTTTTTCTATAAGAAATAGACAGCGAAGGGAGTTATACACTTGGAACATCTTTATGACTTCAGAAAAAATCATGTTTACTCCTTTGAAGATATTCAAACTTTATACAAGAAAATTGGTCTGAAGGATATGTTATACCATTGCATAAGAAAGGAAGTATAAATAATGTAGACAATTATCATGGTATAACATTATTGAGTTGTGTGGGGAAACTTTTCACACGTATCATAAATAATAGGCTTAAACATTGGGCTGAAAATTATAATGTATATGTTGAAGCACAGGCTGGGTTTAGGTCAAATATGAGCACAATGGATAATGTTTTTGTATTGCACGGATTAATTACTCATGTACTGAATCAAGGGAAACAACTCTATACTTTGTTTGTGGAATTATAGTAAGGCGTTTGATTATATAGTAAGGGACAACTTGTGGTATAAAATGATAAAATTAGGAATACGTGGTAAAATTTTAGATATAATTACATCCATGTACGACTCTGTAAAGTCAATAATTAAATATTTAAGCGAGCTTAGTGAAGAATATACATGTATGCTTGGTGTGAGACAAGGAGAGTGCTTATCTCCCTTTCTGTTTCTTTGTTTATAAATGACTTAGAAGATCTTTTTATACATAGTGGCACTGAAGGAATTGATATTAATACATTTAAAATGTTTTTGTTACTATATGCAGATGATATTGTAATTTTTGCAAATTCGGCGGAAGATCTTCAGCAGAAAATACATGCTTTAAATGATTATTGTAATACATGGAAAATGAAAGTAAATGCTTTTAAGACAAAAGTAATGATTTTTAGAAGGGGTGGCAATGTATCCAGAAACTTGAACTTTTATTACGATGGTATGCCTATTGAAATTGTAAACCGTTTTTCATATTTGGGTATTGTATTTACATGTGGTGGATCGTTAAGTACTGCTCAGGATACTTTATCTGGACAGGCACAAAAGGCTGTTTTTAGATTAAATAAATATTTATACAGGTTTACATATATTCCTCCGAAGCATAAATTGGATTTATTTGATAAGTTGGTAACGCCCATTTTAAATTATTGTAGTGAAGTTTGCGGCTTTGCAAATGATATGTCCATTGAGAGGGTTCATCTTCAATTTTGTAAGAAGTTATTGGGTGTTAAGAAGACAACACAAAATGATTTTGTATATGGGGAGCTCGGTAGAAAATCCTGTAAGGTAATTCATTATTACAACATTATAAAACATTGGATACAGATTTTACATGTAAATGAAAACAAATATGTGTCTAGAGTTTATAAAATGTTAATGTCTGATTTTGAAAACTCGCCAAATAAAGTTAATTTGTGTTCATCAGTAAAACATTTATTATGTACCCTAGATTTTTATGATATTTGGTTACAACAAAATGTTGGTAATGTCGATTTATTTTTGCATGTTGTCAAACAACGATTAAAAGACCAGTTTATACAAAATTGGAATAGTAGGATTGATAATTTAAGTAGAGCTTTATTTTATAAAACTGTTTCATGTTTTCAATTCCAACAATATTTAGAGTGTTTTAACATGCATAAATGTTGCCAGTCACTCACTAGATTAAGGGTATCTTCTCATAGATTACATATTGAAGCAGGTAGATGGAATAGACCAATACGTACATCTATAAATGAAAGGAAATGTCAGGTTTGTAATATCATTGAAGATGAATATCATTTTGTCATTGAATGTCCGGTATATACAGATTTGAGAAAACAGTTTATTAGTGTTAAATTATGGAGACGTCCAAATATGATCAAGTTCATCGAATTAATAAAAATGAGAATAAAACGGTCATTAGAAATTTAGGAATGTTTGTTCATAAAGCGTTTTCGCTTAGAAATGATAACCTGTATAGCAATAGAAATGTAAATAGTATATGATATAAAATTAGTCACAGTCAATGGCTGTATGTGTAGCATTTTGATAGAGTGGAAATAAAACTCCGGTTATATTAAAGTTCAGTACTAGTTGCACACTAATATAAAATTTGCACCATTATTGCTGTAAAATACTTAATATGTTAACCTTTTGTTTTGTTTCGAAAAGGTTGGTATATTAAAATAACCAAGTTAATCTTAATATTTAAAAATAACATATGTCTATATGTTAAATCTATAGAAGTATTTTGAGTTATCCAACAAGTTGGCCTTTTCCTTTCGATACAGGTTAACTAACTAGTGTTGGAACTAGATTTTGGAGTAATATTTCTATTATTTTATTTTATTTTATTCATTACAACATTGTAAATTTGCATGAAATTGATTTCAATATACAAAGTAAAAATAAATTAATTATTTGAAAATAATATTTATGTCATGTATGCATGTTTTCTCAAAGTCCGTAATATTTAGATTCATATTGCACGAATTAATATTCAGTGTACATTGAAACATTTCAAAATAATTCTGTAACCTTCTCCATTTAGTTAAATCAGTTTAATACATGCATGCATTGTTTACTATATTTATTTGTTAATTCACTCTCTGTTCATTTATATCATGCATACATTATCATCATGGGCTTTTAAGCCTAATGGAATTGAAAATAAACTATCTATCTATCTACAATATACCTGATGGTGATTTCTTAAGAAATAGATCTGTAATAAAAAGTGTACCAGCTGACTTAAAAAAACAAATTAAATTAGAAAATGCTGGTAATTCTAACCCAAATAGAGTCGTATTAAAGAAACTTCTAGATAATCAGAAAACAAATAAATATATATATGAACACCAAATGCAAACCACGCGACCATATAATACGGCAGAAAGCAAATGGTCAAAAATATTTCAAAATACGAATTTAAACTGAAAGCATATATATAAGAACATCTTGACATCAACAATAGACAGCAAATATAGGAATTTTCAATTCAAGTTTTTACACAGAATAGTTGCAACAAATAAATTGTTACTCAAACTTAAACTGGTACACTCAAACGTGTGCGATTTTTGTTCTATGGGTATAGAATCTATGGAACATTTATTCTGGGAATGTCAACACGTACACACTTTTGGGAGAGAACTAAAACATTATTTTCGACGAAGAGATATAATCCTAGATATAAATTATGAAATAATATGTTGCTTAATAACAAAAGGTGATGCCGAAAAGAATCCAACATATTTCATAATTCTCGTAGCCAAGTACTTCGATTCCACATATCGACCTATTCATCAAGTACCTAAAAGGTCGGTTAGCAATTGAAAAGACTATCGCATTGATGCATGACAAACTTGAAAAGCATAATGAAAAATGGAACAAATTCCCCATATATTAACTTTTCTGTTGTTAATATATTTTAAATATATTATTATACCAACATATAATATTATATAAAGATATATTTAGAATACGGTAGAAGTAGCTCGTGGACATATTTTATTTGCTTCTGTACCTGCTGATACGTGCGTATGCTGTTTGAATATGTGCATGTAAGTGCGAGTGTTTGGGTGAGAGAGCGAGAGAGCGAGAGTGAAAAAAAAATTATATATTCATTTCTTATTGAAAATTAAATGTTGTAATATTCAAAGTAATGTTACACAGCATTTCTTTATTTCATATGGGGAAAAATAATAAAAATAAAAAAAGAAATAAAAAAAAGAACCGTAACCACCTCTTTATATGTGCTGTATTTTGACAGTTCTGGTTGGGCAAGCGGGTCCAACAACTGGCAAAAGCACAGACTCATTTTTCACTTCTTTTGCCTTGAAATATTGTTCTAATTGTTCTTTGTAGCAAGTGAACGTTTCTTCACTTTCATGGAACTCCTTCACTTAAACCGATATGCACCATCTTCGTCGTCAAGTATGTGGTATATTCAACGGAAACAACTAGAATTGAGTCTGCGATTATTTATTAGCAAGCATCACCCATACGAGGGTAACCGGTGTTCAGTAATGTTTCCTTGTAGTACATTTTGAAATGTCTAACTAATGTAAAGGATATTAAAGGATTTTGCAAATATCACTTCCACACAATTTACTTGTAATTTCTCTCTATAATAATATTTACAACATCATGGAATATTCAAAGTAATGTTACACAGCATTTCTTTATTTCATATTCATTTCCCGTTAATCCCAATCATTAAATCGATGTAACAGGCCACATTCACAGTTTTAGTTCAAATTGTTTAGTTGTCCGTGCATTTATTCGAATAACATACATACAGGGTAGGTCTTGTTTTGGACCGAGAATCTCACTGATAGCGGTTAACTATGGTGACGTTTTGCGGCTGTGGTGTAATGGTGGCAATGTGCCCGTCACCATTTTGACGATTGTCTTCAGTTTGTGAGAGTATCGGTCTGGATCAACCTATATAAACTCTAGTTTTAAGAAACTTATATGTTGAATCGTGTTCTATTGTGAATTGTTACTGTTACTGTCTCTTATAATTCATTATTGAGTGGCAATGTACATCGATATGTTTTTATTATATTGAATGTTGTTTGTTGTACATTGATGAGACGTAAATAAAAAATAAAATCTACATATACACAAACCGATTATTATATGTCATTGAGTGAAACTGTTATTATTTATAAGAATCAAACTGGCTGGCTTACACATTTTACCAACAGTAGTGACGACCCACCCCTTATATCAAAAAGATGTAACAGAATGAACAGTCTGTTTCTATGATTCTTAATAAGTAGCGTGCATAGTTATTGGAATATAAAATTCAAATGATTTACTAATACCAAATTGAATGTAAAAATATATAAAGAAAAATAGGAAAGACAGAAAATAAATATATTTGTTAACAAAAATGTTGAAGTATTATATATTATGTAACAGTGTGTATTTTAACACGTTATGTACATTGGGGTAAATTGTATCATAATGACACTAGAGTTGTGTCCCTTGTTTTCACAAGATTTTGGAGTTTTGAGGGAACACAATAAGATGTATTGATAGTTTTAAATAAAAGATCAGGATGTACTTGGTTCGTAATAGATTATGTGGTTTTAATTGTTGTCATAAGTAATGCTTGTAATAGGGATTATCCATTTATTAAATATTGTGGGCATTAATCAAGCTTAACTTAATATTGGAGATGAATTAATATCAGTTTTCTGAAAACTTGTTTTCCAATCCAAACCATTCAAACGTTATGTAATTTGTAACATTTGTTGTGTTATACATGTAAATGTATTGGAATAAATACTGCTTAAACCAAACTGGTTACAACTCGTGCTGCGTCATACTAAATGTTGCCCAATAACTCTATGTCGTATAGGGTGAACTATCCCAGACTGCCGATGCGTATTCAATAATAGCATCATTAAGTCTTAATAAAGCATTCTTCTTTTTCATCTTAGATATAAAATATAAATTTGATTCAATGTTTTCCGTTTAAGTTTAAACTTTAACATTCTCATTGTTCCCGTATGCCGTGCAGCTGAAGACTGTATCTCCTTAATATGATCGTGCCACGAACCAGCATTGTTTAAAGTAACGCCTAAATGTTTTATGAGAACTAACGAATGTCAAAGTGAGTATTTTCGAAGGAAATGTAAGCTATGGTTGTTTATCGCAAATGTTGACAACATAACTTCAGTTGTGGATGGATTGAATTTTACAAGCCATTGTTTTGCCCATTGCGACAAAACATTCAAGTCATTTTTCAACGTGCTCTCGATATAATTTATATTGTGAGATGAGACAGCTAATGAGCTATCATAAGCACATAAACGTGTTACACTAGCGAGGAAATATGCGATGTCATTTACGTATATTAATAATAACAACGGACCTAGCACAGAACCTTGTGGCACACCGTCGATGATGGCCTTCTCTTCAGATAAAGTGGAACCTACGGTTTGTGTACGATTGTCAAGGTAACAATCCATTTTGATTAAGTTTGGGGATAAGACCCTTATGCCAGTTACGGTCAAATGCTTCCAGTCAGCCTCTTTTATAGCAGGTGAAATAATTAAAGTTGTCAATTTTTCATTCAATTGCAATTGTCTACACTGAGCATAGTATAGCATAGCATATGTTTAAAATAAAATACACTTTCCCTCACTTGTGATTTCAACATGGCGTCGAAAAATGGAACTATATTCGACTAATCTATGAACATGCATGTAAGGAAAATGTTGATTACAGTTAAGTTCCAAAATTCTAATTACCATTAGCAATACTTGTGAGAACGGAGAATTTAACACCAGCAAATTATGATTGCTCTTTAAAATTGGGTAAGCTGTGACATGGAGAGAAATGTCACTTACTGTGGTGAATAGAAACGCGAGGTTGAAGTTGAAAAACAGATAAAACTGAATTAGCATAGTGGTAATTATCTTTGCATTTCTGAAGAAAACATATTAAAACGTTATAAGAGGGATTGACCTGTATAATGCGTTTATTGAATTTTCGCAAGACTGTCGCGTGACCTTCCTGAGCAGACTGAAATGTCTAAAATGTGTTTTGTAAGGGTTGTTTAGTGTACACATAAATGTGATTAATGAACACATCAACATGTATATACATTCGTAATAAAATGTGAATATTTGCATGCTATGTTTGCGCATTTTGCTCTTTGAAAAGTAATATGGGGAACCCCTATACACATCATAAGATTTTGAGAGCGATGACGCCATTCGCGTTCCTTCCGATACGAGAGTATACAAAGGCCGGAAACAGGAGATGGACGATATCAGTGCGATTGACGATACTAAGTTTTAGAGATCTGTTGAACAAAATAGTCAAACGGGATTCTTTCAGCATGTGGTGACTTATTTTATCAGGTTCACTCGCTTTATTGACAACACGATTTGAATCATGGCATCTTGTTCAGTTATAGCCACACTTGTGAACGATTTGTCAGCTTTTTTCAATAAATGTTGGGAATGTAGTTTGTGTGTCATCGATATTTGAAATTGATACAAAGAAATCATTCAAAGTACTGGCCTTCACTTTATCTCTACATGCAAGCGATTCATCATCTTTAATTAATGGTGGTATAGTTTAGCAATTTAAAGAGTTTCCATTAACTAGTAATTATAAAATGTTCCAATGTTGACGAGGATTCGAAGATTTGCCTTCACTGAAAATGTATATTCAATTTTATTTGTTACATGTTGTAATTGTTCATATTGGTACTGTTATAGATTTAATAGAGAAAGCGACCACGGATAATAATTATAGTTGTATACCGTTTAGAGAAAAAGACGATACATTTTCAAATTGTTAAAATGTATATCATTGTAAAGAGAAAATGTAGTGTGTGCACATAATATAATATGTCATTACAAGAATTAGATATGGAATTTAAAGTTGAACAAAATATAATCCCGTTCATGTTTCAACAGCCGAAAAGCAATACAATTTAAAAATTCTATCTTGTGGATAAGCTATTTTCAAGGTGTATGACTGTTTTTAACCGGCAACACTGG
This sequence comes from Archivesica marissinica, assembly GCA_014843695.1. Classification (NCBI taxonomy): domain Eukaryota; kingdom Metazoa; phylum Mollusca; class Bivalvia; order Venerida; family Vesicomyidae; genus Archivesica; species Archivesica marissinica. Next base: position 3,006,408 of record CM026392.1, read on the forward strand.
CTATGCATGAGAGTTGTTCAAGATTGATTGTATCTATGATAACATCTTTGCCATCCAATAAATGTGTCACCTAATTCCGCGACCACAATAAACCATAGATAGACACAGATAGCATAACATTGACATAAACTGTTCATTCCTTTTGGTCAATATGATGCTCAGTCAATAATCTATTCTTCTAGAGATTCATTAATTAACCATACATTTTAAACTCAAGTTTCCATTTCTAAGCATCGTAGTTTGGTTGATAAATGGAAGCGTTGTGTCAGACCTTTTAGTAGTTGATTTTTCAGTATTTGTTTTGGGTCAATATCTAGCACATTTTAGACGCCATAGCCCCATCCATAGTCATTATTTCCACAGAACATTGACGAGTGATATTACATTTACAGTGGATACGTAGGTACTAGAAGTTATGTTGGAATATTGCAATGCGGCTATGTTGTGTTCATGCATGAACATACGGAACCCTCCATCGTAGAGTAATCTCAGAACCTTTAATTGGTCCTTTGGAGATACTAACCCCCAGTTAGTATGAAAAAAATGTTTAGAGCCAAAGTGAATCTCTATGACGAGCTGCTTTACATTGTTAAGAGTTCCTGATGAAAATAAGTCCGGTAAAACTGTCCATTCCGCTCCTTCTATGTCGAGCTTCAGAATATCTATCACCCTCTGAAAGATATCAGAACATGTATTTGCAAGAGGAATAGTATAATTATACACAAGACAAGACAAGACAAGACAAGAGTTGTATCACAAATATAGGAATAAAGCTTTAAATGTTATGTATTTAATGTGAGATGTGTAGCTTGATTAAATAGAGTATTATCATTCATTCGTACTTATAATCAATACAAATAACTGTTGAAAATATATTATACTTACGTGAGAATGGTTAAGCGAATTACGTAGAGATGACATTGAATCCATTTTCCTCTTATTCGCTGTCGTAAATGTCCGATTGGAAAGACCCACAGTATGTAGTTCAATTTCGATGGGCATTATGAAATCATCACCAGGGAGTTCACTAAAACATATTCAAAAACATCAATGCACACGCAAGTGCTAAGCCAATGCATACTACCAAATAAACCGCTCTGAATAATAACGAAAGAGAGACAACCAGAAATAAATACTATTATAAGTAACTAGTATATGATATGTTTCGGCTTCCAAGCTCGGATGCGTAATCTGTTAAGAATTAGTGAAGCAAATGTGCTTCGTACATGCGTAAGCGTGCGTATGTATGCTTCATTTGTTAAGAATTAGTGAAGCAAACGTGCTTGGTACATGCGTAAGCGTGCGTATGTATGCTTCATGTGATAAGAATTAGTGAAGCAAACGTACTTCGTACATGCGTAAGCGTGCGTATGTATGCTTCATTTGTTAAGAATTAGTGAAGCAAACGTACTTCGTACATGCGTAAGCGAGCGTATGTATGCTTCATTTGCTAAGAATTAGTGAAGCAAACGTGCTTCGTACATGCGTACGCGTGCGTATGTATGCTTCATTTGTTAAGAATTAGTGAAGCAAACGTGCTTCGTACATGCGTAAGCGTGCGTATGTATGCTTCATTTGTTAAGAAATAGTGAAGCAAACGTGCTTGGTACATGCGTAAGCGTGCGTATGTATGCTTCATGTGTTAAGAATTAGTGAAGCAAACGTGCTTCGTACATGCGTAAGCGTGCGTATGTATGCTTCATTTGTTAAGAATTAGTGAAGCAAACGTGCTTCGTACATGCGTAAGCGTGCGTATGTATGCTTCATTTGTTAAGAATTAGTGAAGCAAACGTGATTGGTACATGCGTAAGCGTGCGTATGTATGCTTCATGTGTTAAAAATTAGTGAAGCAAACGTACTTCGTACATGCGTAAGCGTGCGTATGTATGCTTCATGTGTTAAGAATTAGTGAAGCAAACGTACTTCGTACATGCGTAAGCGTGCGTATGTATGCTTCATTTGCTAAGAATTAGTGAAGCAAACGTGCTTCGTACATGCGTAAGCGTGCGTATGTATGCTTCATTTGTTAAGAATTAGTGAAGCAAACGTACTTCGTACATGCGTAAGCGTGCGTATGTATGCTTCATTTGTTAAGAATTAGTGAAGCAAACGTGCTTCGTACATGCGTAAGCGTGCGTATGTATGCTTCATTTGTTAAGAATTAGTGAAGCAAACGTGATTGGTACATGCGTAAGCGTGCGTATGTATGCTTCATGTGTTAAGAATTAGTGAAGCAAACGTACTTCGTACATGCGTAAGCGTGCGTATGCATGTTTCATTTGACATTTCATTTATTTTATATCACACAAATAACATTTTGTCACAACAGTATTCATAAATTGACACTAACTATAAATCGACAAATAATAAATAAATAATATAATAGGAATCATGTATTGCAGTCATAGTTTCTATATAGATATCACTACTGTATTCATTGTTTGTCAAGATAATTAATTAATACCTGTTTCTCTTATATATAGCCCAATCGTGGTGAAAGAGATGATTCGGTCGTTTTTTTCTGTTTGTCGAAATCTAAAGACTTCATTTTATTTTCATATACTTTTTTCTTAATGTGAATTTATGTGATAAGAATTATTGCTATGTATTCGTATGGTAGTTATTAAAAGTGTCCATCTGTTTTCAGGAAACTAGTTCTAAGCTTTAGGCTTGAGTTGGAATCCAGAAATATATTTACGCAGTTGAAATTCAACAAAAGAATAATTTGTTCGCATATGATTCGTGGATGCATATACATAGCAGGTTCTGTTCCATGGATTGGCGCCAATTTGATAACCTGGGGTTCAGATTTTTCATAATTGGTTCCTATCTCATTTCTGGGAAACTTACACGATTATTAAAAGCTGGTGTAACCTGGTTGATTTCTAAGAAATTATCATTATACAAATGTAGCAACAATACTTTGAAGCTTTTTCAATCATATCTTTGTGATAGAAAGCAAACTGTTTCTATAAATGACGTTTTATCTGAAAATAGAACTGTTATTTGTGGAGTCCCGCAGGGCTCAATATTAGGACCTCTTTTATTCTTACTTGTTATCAATGACTTACCACTAATGTTTTCAAATAAAATCACCGGTAGCGATTTATATGCAGATGATACTACATTATATGATATCCATAATAAGAAAGAAGTGTTAGAAACAAGATTACAACAAGCTTTGGAAGACTTGAAATACTTGTGTTTCCAAAATGGAATGAAGATTAATACAGACAAAACGAAAGTTCTATTTATGATGACAGCCCAGCGAAAATGTGCTTTCCCTAATCCTACACTCTCTCTTAAATATGAAAATATATTATTGAAAACCAGTAAATCAGAGAAGTTGCTTGGAGTACACATTCAGGATTCATTAAAATGGGACTCACATATCAAATATATTGTGAAAAAGATTTCAACTAACATTTGGCTATTAGGTAAAATACGGTATATTGTGAATCTGAACTACATAATACTTTATTACAAGGCATATATCCAACCACATTTTGATTATTGTTGTATCATATGGGGAAACACCACACAACAAAATATTAACACACTATTAAGATTGCAGAGACGAGCTTGTAAATTCATTCTGGGCCAAGATTATATTTCTTTGCGTGAATGTCTGAAATTAATATAATGACTTTTGACCAACGGATTATTTTTCAAAAAGCAGTAACAATGTACAAAATTATGAACAATCTTGTACCGAATTATTTGAATGAACATTTGAAATTAAGACATTGCAATTCAGTTACTTCAGATATGACATTGAGAAATGTTTCAAATATGGATCTCTATATTCCAAGACCTAGATGTGAAATGTATAAGAAATCATTAGAATACTCTGGTCCAAAGATATGGAATTGTCTACCATTTGAAATTAAGACGTCCAGATCTTTAAATATATTCAAGACAAAATGTAAAGTATGGATACAACGTTTTAATTGGTAGACACTAGACAGTTATATATATATAATGATTGTAAATCAATATGCTTATGTCGTTTTGTATTTCTATCAAAGTACATGATTTATTTAGGCTGTTGTTTAAGTTACTTTGTACAACATTATGCATGTATATTGTACGGCGTAACTATGTTATAATTATTGTGTATGTACATTTATTCTATAGTGTTAACACATTGAAGGATTAGTTCAAAACTAATTAGGTCACCCTCTATGAATAAAGAAATCTATCTCTATCTCTATCTAAGGGAGACAACTCTGATAGGATTTGTTACAACGGCCAGTGTAAGAGTTGTCTACCTAATTTGATTAAGCTTGTGTGTGTTTTTTTTATTTAAAGCGTATTTATAATTATACCGAATTGGCTTTCTGTGAGAGTGCGTTTTTATATGGTACGAGAAGCCAAATTTATAACAAATGAATTTAAATAATTATCAGTAATCTTCAATGGTTTCAATGATTAGTATTTAACTTTGTTAATTGATATAAGAATGTGTTACAGGAATCCATACTTTTTGAGAATAATAATAACGGAACTTTCGTTCGTTCGCATTCATAATTCGCGACTGACTTTCAGAACGATATATATTTCTTATTCACAAATATTTCCTTCATCTTATGCACTGTTAATCTCGTTTACATTTCAAACAGACACCAGTGTGGAGTGGCGAGAATGCGACTGTTACACTTATTCCCATAGAATAATAGTCATCAGTCAAGTATTGTATAACCAGTAGTGTTTATGTATCTATTACGTATTGATTACTGGTATAGTCTATAGTTCAGATTAAAGGCCACTAGTCATTAATATATATATATATATATATTTATATATATATATATATATATATATATATAATGTAATAGGCGATAAGGTTAACGGGAATAAGAACGTACATTACGTGTTATTACCCGATTCTAAATTGTATTTATACAGTGTTTTAAATGTATACTTTCAGAGTGTCAGCGGTATAAGCTGTAGGCTGTAAGCCTATCCTATGTAAATAAAAGGATGATACCGGATATGTCGTTGATACTTTATAACCCTCCATCAGATAAAGGATGACACCGGATCTGTCGTTGATACTTTATAACCCTCCATCAGATAAAGGATGACACCGGATCTGTCGTTGATACTTTATAACCCTCCATCAGATAAAGGATGACACCGGATCGGTCGTTGATACTTTATAACCCTCCTTCAGATAAAGGATGACACCGGATCTGTCGTTGATACTTTATAACCCTCCATCAGATAAAGGATGACACCGGATCTGTCGTTGATACTTTATAACCCTCCATCAGATAAAGGATGACACCGGATCTGTCGTTGATACTTTATAACCCTCCATCAGATAAAGGATTACACCGGATCTGTCGTTGATACTTTATAACCCTCCATCAGATAAAGGATGACACCGGATCTGTCGTTGATACTTTATAACCCTCCATCAGATAAAGGATTACACCGGATCTGTCGTTGATACTTTATAACCCTCCATCAGATAAAGGATGACACCGGATCTGTCGTTAATACTTTATAACCCTCCCTCAGATAAAGGATGACACCGGATCTGTCGTTAATACTTTATAACCCTCCCTCAGATAAAGGATGACACCGGATCTGTCGTTGATACTTTATAACCCTCCCTCAGATAAAGGATGACACCGGATCTGTCGTTGATACTTTATAACCCTCCATCAGATAAAGGATGACACCGGATCTGTCGTTGATACTTTATAACCCTCCATCAGATAAAGGATGACACCGGATCTGTCGTTGATACTTTATAACCCTCCATCAGATAAAGGATTACACCGGATCTGTCGTTGATACTTTATAACCCTCCATCAGATAAAGGATGACACCGGATCTGTCGTTGATACTTTATAACCCTCCCTCAGATAAAGGATGACACCGGATCTGTCGTTAATACTTTATAACCCTCCCTCAGATAAAGGATGACACCGGATCTGTCGTTGATACTTTATAACCCTCCCTCAGATAAAGGATGACACCGGATCTGTCGTTGATACTTTATAACCCTCCATCAGATAAAGGATGACACCGGATCTGTCGTTGATACTTTATAACCCTCCATCAGATAAAGGATGACACCGGATCTGTCGTTGATACTTTATAACCCTCCATCAGATAAAGGATGACACCGGATCTGTCGTTGATACTTTATAACCCTCCATCAGATAAAGGATTACACCGGATCTGTCGTTGATACTTTATAACCCTCCATCAGATAAAGGATGACACCGGATCTGTCGTTAATACTTTATAACCCTCCCTCAGATAAAGGATGACACCGGATCTGTCGTTAATACTTTATAACCCTCCCTCAGATAAAGGATGACACCGGATCTGTCGTTGATACTTTATAACCCTCCCTCAGATAAAGGATGACACCGGATCTGTCGTTGATACTTTATAACCCTCCATCAGATAAAGGATGACACCGGATCTGTCGTTGATACTTTATAACCCTCCATCAGATAAAGGATGACACCGGATCTGTCGTTGATACTTTATAACCCTCCATCAGATAAAGGATGACACCGGATCTGTCGTTGATACTTTATAACCCTCCATCAGATAAAGGATGACACCGGATCTGTCGTTGATACTTTATAACCCTCCATCAGATAAAGGATGACACCGGATCTGTCGTTGATACTTTATAACCCTCCATCAGATAAAGGATGACACCGGATCTGTCGTTGATACTTTATAACCCTCCATCAGATAAAGGATGACACCGGATCTGTCGTTGATACTTTATAACCCTCCCTCAGATAAAGGATGACACCGGATCTGTCGTTGATACTTTATAACCCTCCATCAGATAAAGGATGACACCGGATCTGTCGTTGATACTTTATAACCCTCCATCAGATAAAGGATGACACCGGATCTGTCGTTAATACTTTATAACCCTCCCTCAGATAAAGGATGACACCGGATCTGTCGTTAATACTTTATAACCCTCCCTCAGATAAAGGATGACACCGGATCTGTCGTTGATACTTTATAACCCTCCCTCAGATAAAGGATGACACCGGATCTGTCGTTGATACTTTATAACCCTCCATCAGATAAAGGATGACACCGGATCTGTCGTTGATACTTTATAACCCTCCATCAGATAAAGGATGACACCGGATCTGTCGTTGATACTTTATAACCCTCCATCAGATAAAGGATTACACCGGATCTGTCGTTGATACTTTATAACCCTCCATCAGATAAAGGATGACACCGGATCTGTCGTTAATACTTTATAACCCTCCCTCAGATAAAGGATGACACCGGATCTGTCGTTAATACTTTATAACCCTCCCTCAGATAAAGGATGACACCGGATCTGTCGTTGATACTTTATAACCCTCCCTCAGATAAAGGATGACACCGGATCTGTCGTTGATACTTTATAACCCTCCATCAGATAAAGGATGACACCGGATCGGTCGTTGATACTTTATAACCCTCCTTCAGATAAAGGATGACACCGGACCTGTCGTTGATACTTTATAACCCTCCATCAGATAAAGGATGACACCGGATCTGTCGTTGATACTTTATAACCCTCCATCAGATAAAGGATGACACCGGATCTGTCGTTGATACTTTATAACCCTCCATCAGATAAAGGATGACACCGGATCTGTCGTTGATACTTTATAACCCTCCATCAGATAAAGGATGACACCGGATCTGTCGTTGATACTTTATAACCCTCCATCAGATAAAGGATGACACCGGATCTGTCGTTAATACTTTATAACCCTCCCTCAGATAAAGGATGACACCGGATCTGTCGTTAATACTTTATAACCCTCCCTCAGATAAAGGATGACACCGGATCTGTCGTTGATACTTTATAACCCTCCCTCAGATAAAGGATGACACCGGATCTGTCGTTGATACTTTATAACCCTCCATCAGATAAAGGATGACACCGGATCTGTCGTTGATACTTTATAACCCTCCATCAGATAAAGGATGACACCGGATCTGTCGTTGATACTTTATAACCCTCCATCAGATAAAGGATTACACCGGATCTGTCGTTGATACTTTATAACCCTCCATCAGATAAAGGATGACACCGGATCTGTCGTTAATACTTTATAACCCTCCCTCAGATAAAGGATGACACCGGATCTGTCGTTAATACTTTATAACCCTCCCTCAGATAAAGGATGACACCGGATCTGTCGTTGATACTTTATAACCCTCCCTCAGATAAAGGATGACACCGGATCTGTCGTTGATACTTTATAACCCTCCATCAGATAAAGGATGACACCGGATCTGTCGTTGATACTTTATAACCCTCCATCAGATAAAGGATGACACCGGATCTGTCGTTGATACTTTATAACCCTCCATCAGATAAAGGATTACACCGGATCTGTCGTTGATACTTTATAACCCTCCATCAGATAAAGGATGACACCGGATCTGTCGTTAATACTTTATAACCCTCCCTCAGATAAAGGATGACACCGGATCTGTCGTTAATACTTTATAACCCTCCCTCAGATAAAGGATGACACCGGATCTGTCGTTGATACTTTATAACCCTCCCTCAGATAAAGGATGACACCGGATCTGTCGTTGATACTTTATAACCCTCCCTCAGATAAAGGATGACACCGGATCTGTCGTTGATACTTTATAACCCTCCATCAGATAAAGGATGACACCGGATCTGTCGTTGATACTTTATAACCCTCCATCAGATAAAGGATGACACCGGATCTGTCGTTGATACTTTATAACCCTCCATCAGATAAAGGGGAACCAAGAATCCAGAAGGTTACACTGGTTTCATGTTTTCCCGCAAATTTCAATCACAAACAATTAGAACATAATGGGGGCCATTTAATTGGTGTGAGTATTTGTTCCGTTGATATGAACATTTATCATATTTAGTTGCTGTATGAAGTTGAAAATGGGTGCTATTTTATATAGTTGAATTTCCGAAGCTTCTTGCTGGCAGTGAGCATTGCTAAAGGCTGAATCTGTGATTGTGACTAATCACTAAATCAGCTAATTGATGTGGGAATGAGGTATTGTTATTAACATTTATCTTGTTTCTAAGGGTTCTTTGCCGTCCTTAATCGTCAGGTGTTACGGTATGTATACAAAACCCATTGGCTGTCGGGCACTTCGACCTCAAGAAATGTCGACTCCATAACATTGCTCTAACTGAATAGCTGAACTTGGAATAAGAATAATGGTAACCGGCGACGTAACCAACAACCTGTGTATTTGTGTTTCAAAAAGAGGCTGACGTGTGCAAATAATGTTCACTCGCAATTAAGCTTACTGATTCATTTTATTATGTGCAATATCAGTTAGTAAGAAATAAATCAGAACTGAATGAATAACAAAGTGAAATGAACAGCACTGGACACCATGTTTTATCTAAGCGGTGATACCAATGACCGGTGACGATGTAAATTTCTCCTCATAAATGTGTACCAGTAGCAATACATGCCATATACGGCTATCATGTTAACTCACATTAGTAGCGGTCCGATCACCGTACGATTAGCTCAAATGCAGCCGAGAGATAGCAAATTAGATGAAATTCACCTAATTATTGACTACCTGAACGAAAACTGACTAGAAAGGTGGAACCTATGCTCGTGGTATTTTCTGAAAACACTTGTAGAAGAGTACTTGTGCACATACCCGAGTTTCCTTTCCTACAACGGAGGCGACCGTTAATATTATTTCACTTTATCCATATCAATATCCGCGCATGCGGATCACGTGACAAATATATCTGTTATAAATTCCAATTATAATATTACAGAATATACCATATACCGAAATCACACATGCAGCGGTAAATCTAGCAATGTTAGCAAATACAAATATATTCAGATGATTAAACAATGACATGTGGTATACCGCGAGGATAGGTTCACTTCGTGCTGTATACGTATTGCCTGTCAATAGCCAGCATTGTGACATAAGCCACACGATGACACAAAACAGTATGTATGGTTTATTCAAGGTTTAACATAACGTTTTGGGAGAAAAAACCAGAACTGCAAGTTTTTCCTGTTGTTTGATAGGTTGATAATATATGCAAAATACAGCGAGCATAGTTTCCACCACTCTAGTGTAATGAAACAATTTCCTTTTTAATAAATGAACGTATATTTCAAAATGTCATTTCAGCTTGTTTTTGCTATGGACAGTTGCGGAAATCCGACGGAAATTGTAAATAATAAGCACAGGATGAGCATGCGCGGTTCATTTGGATTTATTCTGATATCACTGTTCATTAGTATTCATCGATAATATGGTCACTGGAGATATTATTGTCCATTTAGTTGCTGCAAGAGGTTGCTAATGGGAAGTACCTGGCAGTGACCATTGACGAAATGTTGTGTTTGTACTAACTGAAGTCGGACTATTAATTAATTATTATTAATATTCATTGGTGTGATTCAATATGTAAAATAACATGGTTTACTGCCATGACATTCGTCGTGCAAATCTATTGTAAATTGTAAATCATATCGCCATCTACTTACACCCCATTTATGAGGGTGTATATATGAAGAACGACAACTCTTCTCTACAAGATAATATCGCTAAATATAGAAACGGAATTATATCGGAGATAGCCGAACAGGCACGATTATACACGATAATTTCCGAATATACACGAATATAGACTCATTTACATTGCAAACATAATTATAATTTCCCGTTTCTGTGTTACATAAACGAGATGGCGGATTATAAATATTACGTTTATTTGGTAATTGAACTAAGGACCACTTAGATATTGGGTAAATGTGTCAAATCAGACGTACATTGTACTTAAAACTATTCATTGTTCCGTTGAGCCGTAAACAATGGCGGCCAATTATAAAGTTTTATCAACATTGCTGTGCCTCGCTTTCGGTTCAAGTACGTCATTAAATTAGCCACGTGCTAATATGCCTATTTATAGGATTAATGCGAGTCAATAATTACACGGACAATCAGCCAAGTTTCCACAGGCATTGATATGATCAGAAACTTAATACGGCCCAATTAATAGGCTCGGTGTTAACACATATTTATTTGACTGACCAGGCAAATATATCGCCGCCTGTTTTCAGGCTAGCGGGCACCAGGAGATGAGGATGTCAGTGGATTCAATGGATCTGGGGTACAAGGGAGGACCTTGGACCCATTTAAATCTAACTTATGTTTAGAGGCTCGCAGCAGGTGGTCTTTTTCTAATTTATAAATGATGTATGTTCGAATCCCACTGACGAATAACCATATGACCTAAGATGTTGGTGCGACTTTAAACACCAAAAACAAACAAACCATAATGCTATAGCTAACACATGCTATCATCAACTTGAAGTGGATGAAGATATGATCCCGCTGTTTCCAGAGCCTACCATAACGTTATTACTTATAAAGGAAACGGGTATTCAACTGTCGATTTTAAATATAACTGATAATAGCAAACCATTTTAACTTAAACATGTACAGATATTATGCGCATGATTTAATATACTGGTGTATTGTTTTATATATTTAAGTTTATTTAACGTTGCCCATTTGAGCGACGGACAGGTTACCTAACACCACCTTTACTCGTCAAGGCTCCAGCTGCCAACTGTTTCATATAAAGAGACACGGTCTGAGCGGGGCTCGAACCAGTGTCAATCAGTGATGATAGATTACAGTGGTATGCAAGTCAGCGACCTCAACCACTCGACCATGTAGGCGGTTGTGATCTATGGTCACATTATAAACAGTCATGTATTTATTGTGTGGAAGGGTTACCTCACTAAGTAATCGTGCAATGACGTATTAATTGATAAGTGTGATAACTAGCTTTACTCAGGGAACACCACCAATATAATAGGTTATTGTACTGACACATGTAATGTGCTGCATGCCCGCACAATAAATATATTGATATCACTTTGTGTATTTCAACTGTGATGTTATTGTTATTACTATACCCTGGAGTAAAATAGTGAACTTCACAATTGAAGTAATGTACCACAGCTTCTTCAAACGACAACAAGTAATCATTACTGAAATACATATAAACACTGAATTAGACAGAACAAATCATTACTGAAATACATATAAACTCTGAATTAGATAGAACAAATCATTATTGAAATGCATATAAACTCTGCATTAGACAGAACAAATCATTACTGAAATGCATATAAACTCTGCATTAGACAGAACAAATCATAACTGAAATACAGATAAACTCTGAATTAGACAGAACAAATCATAACTGAAATACATATAAACTCTGAATTAGACAGAACAAATCATAACTGATTATAAACTCTGAATTAGACAGAACAAATCATAACTGAAATACATATTAACTCTGAATTAGGCAGAACAAATCATAACTGATTATAAACTCTGCATTAGACAGAACAAATCATAACTGAAATACAGATAAACTCTGAATTAGACAGAACAAATCATAACTGAAATACATATAAACTCTGAATTAGACAGAACAAATCATAACTGATTATAAACTCTGAATTAGACAGAACAAATCATAACTGAAATACATATTAACTCTGAATTAGGCAGAACAAATCATAACTGATTATAAACTCTGCATTAGACAGAACAAATCATAACTGAAATACAGATAAACTCTGAATTAGACAGAACAAATCATAACTGAAATACATATAAACTCTGAATTAGACAGAACAAATCATAACTGATTATAAACTCTGAATTAGACAGAACAAATCATAACTGAAATACATATTAACTCTGAATTAGACAGAACAAATCATAACTGATTATAAACTCTGAATTAGACAGAACAAATCATAACTGAAATACATATACACTAATCATTAAACTAGATATTACTGATATAACAGGTACAGTGGGAATACGACTGGTAAACATTAAACTAGATATTACTGATATAACAGGTGCAGTGGGAATACGACTGGTAAACATTAAACTAGATATTACTGATATAACATGTACAGTGGGAATACGACTGGTAAACATTAAACTAGATATTACTGATATAACAGGTACAGTGGGAATACGGCTGGTAAACATTAAACTAGATATTACTGATATAACAGGTACAGTGGGAATACGACTGGTAAACATTAAACTAGATATTACTGATATAACAGGTACAGTGGGAATACGACTGGTAAACATTAAACTAGATAGTACTGATATAACAGGTACAGTGGGAATACGACTGGTAAACATTAAACTAGATATTACTGATATAACAGGTACAGTGGGAATACGACTGGTAAACATTAAACTATATATTACTGATATAACAGGTACAGTGGGAATACGACTGGTAAACATTAAACTAGATATTACTGATATAACAGGTGCAGTGGGAATACGACTGGTAAACATTAAACTATATATTACTGATATAACAGGTACAGTGGGAATACGGCTGGTAAACATTCAGCTAGATTTGACTGATACTGATTGGAACCTACAACAAAAACAGAAATATAAGTGTATAATAAAAATTATTCCAATATTCATAAATTAACTGAAATAATATCAAAATAAAAATGGAAATTACAACTTTATGAATATAATCAATACTGAAAGAATGATTAACGTTAGTTAGGGTTTAATATGTAGGACATAGTTAACTAATACAACAGATACAAATGCCGTAACCATGATAACTGTGATCCAGGAAAAAGCAGGACTATTTCCGATCACAATTCCCGCGTCTTGCTGATAAATGGAGAAGTCAATCTTGATTATATCCAGTGCAGTATTCTGAATGAAGATGTTGTTGACTGGTCACTCCGTTCACTTGAATGGCCCCTTATTAATCACACAGTATTATGGAGTTCATACTAAATAGTTGTTTTAATAAGAAGCGCCTGGAATGCTAAGTGAGCATTGTTCAGTGCTAGTTATCTGGATATATTGCGGTAATCATGGACACCGGACTATTAGACTTAGAATAATTGCTATATGGGTTGCGTGTCTTCAGATAGTACCATTATACTGTTATACAACCGCTGAATGATCTACCATTCACTGACTATACAATGTATGCATGTAAACATGTCGCCCTACATACTGTATATTTACCATTCACTGACTATACAATGTATGCATGTAAACATGTCGCCCTACATACTGTATATTCAGGTTGTGTTTCATGTAGTGTACGTCATTGATTCTGGTTGTGTTTCATGTAGTGTACGTCATTGCTTCTGGTTGTGTTTCATGTAGATTACGTCATTGATTCTTGTTGTGTTTTATGTAGTGTACGTCATTGATTATTGTTGTGTTTCATGTAGTGTACGTCATTGATTCTGGTTGTGTTTCATGTAGTGTACGTCATTGATTATTGTTGTGTTTCATGCAGTGTACGTCATTGATTCTGGTTGTGTTTCATGTAGTGTACGTCATTGATTCTGGTTGTGTTTCATGCAGTGTACGTCATTGATTCTGGTTGTGTTTCATGCAGTGTACGTCATTGATTCTGGTTGTGTTTCATGCAGTGTACGTCATTGATTCTGGTTGTGTTTCATGCAGTGTAAGTCATTGATTCTGGTTGTGTTTCATGCAGTGTACGTCATTGATTCTGGTTGTGTGTCATGTAGTGTACGTCATTGATTCTGGTTGTGTTTCATGTAGTGTACGTCATTGATTCTGGTTGTGTTTCATGCAGTGTACGTCCTAGATTCTGGTTGTGTTTCATGTAGATTACGTCATTGATTCTGGTTGTGTTTCATGTAGTGTACGTCATGTACTGACATGTATCAGAAACTGTATATAAATTTTAGAATTAAAAACCAGCGACTTATATTATAGCTCCATGGTCGATTGGTGACCGCCAGCATTAAGACCGTAGGGGACAAGTATGTATACTGTATAGGCCTACCTAGATACGTTTGTTCGTTTGCTATATTTCGAAGAGATGTTAAAGTCGCACTAACAGTGACATATGGTGACACTTCAGCTAGTAATTGTGGAATGAGATGAGGGTGATGCATGGATGAGGGTGTTTGCCCCTTAGAGCAGTATTTATGTCACGAACGGGCACCCGATTAAAACCACAGACCTTCCCCAGATCAGTTGGATAGCTTCCTCAAATGCAATAATACGATAACCCATTTGGTATTCGAACCTACAGCGATGAGGGGGGCAAGTTAGTTGAAATCAACTACTTTAGCCGCTCAGCCGGGGAGCCGCCTAATATATATACTGCCTAAATCTATATGTATTGAGATATAATTACATAGTAGTAGATGGCCTATGTATAAATAATATCTGATTATTATGCTAAAAGATCTACAATATGAGATATGAAACATCAATTAGCCACTCACCTAAACGAATAAACCAGGCATGGATGCTTAGGTTTGTACAGGTCATCCATGCAAATCTCCAAACCACCATGGTCCATAATACCAAGTCTAGTCTGGCTACGGCACAGGACTTGTAGCGTGTTGATATATCTATAAATAGACTAGGCATTAATACTCAGGTCCATACAGGTCAAATATACGTACATATATACACGTACATATACACGTACATATACACACGTACATATACACGTACATATACACGTGCATATACACGTACATATACACGTACATATACACGTACATACAGGTCCATACAGGTCCATACATGTACATATACACCTACATATACACGTACATATACACGTACATATACACGTACATATATATACACGTACATATACACACGTACATGTATATATACACGTACATATACACGTACATATCCCTTTAGTGTATATAACATTAGTTTAGTTCGATTGGGAAACAAGTTCCAAAAACTTATATTAATCACTCTCGAGAGTTCATACCTGGTGTATTACATCACCACGAGGGAGAGAGAAGTGACAATGTGGAATTTAAATGCCTTGCATAAGGACACAACCATTACGGATACAGCGAACTAACGTCAATGCCTTGCATAAGGACACAACCATTACGGATACAGCGAACTAACGTCAATGCCTTGCATAAGGACACAACCATTACGGGTACAGCGAACTAACGTCAATGCCTTGCATAAGGACACAACCATTACGGGTACAGCGAACTAACGTCAATGCCTTGCATAAGGACACAACCATTACGGATACAGCGAACTAACGTCAATAGTAGTATAGGGTGGCACTATGGGGCATGTCTATGGCACTATGGGGCATTTTACCGAGGTGGGTGGCAGTATGGGGCATTTTTTTTATGGCGCTATGGGGCATTTATACACATGCACATGTTTGACATGCCCCCATAGTTCCAACCCTAGTGACTACTAAAAATAACATAACCCATAATAAATTTTTCAATTTTTTTATTTACTAATAACTAATTAACTAATAACTAAAACATTAGTAACATACATGTTAATTTGAATACATGTTAATTTAAAGTTTTTTCACATTTACAACATTTTATTCCTAATAAAATATCTAATATGCATTAATATTTCTCCAAACTTATTTAGTCCTTGCCATTTTGCTTGCACTGTCGCATTTTTATGCCACATATTTAAACCAATACCCCAAATACAGTCTCGAGGATTAGCCTCTGCAAGAATTTTATTATTTGTATTTAATAAAAATCTCTTTAAGTATTCGTTTTGGTTATATTTTAACCAGTTTCCATCAAAAAGCACTTGTTCTGAATCTCTGTTCCATTGTTGTACATCAAAAAGTTCAGATCTTGACCATCCTAGATGTCGTATTTCAGCTGCATTTGTAGAAATAAGGATCTTCTCAGCAATAGTATGTTCTTGACATTGTAGCATTTTTTTATGTTGAAAATATTGTTCAGTACATATATATTTCACTCCATCACTATCTATAAAGTCTGCAAGGTAAAAATTACTGAAGACACTGTTTTGTCCATAAAATAAAACCATATCGTTTGTTATTCTGTCATCCATAGTTCTCTTCAAATCTTTCTTTGTAAATGATAGGATAGTAATACCTCGCATACATTTATATAATCTTCATCCTCTGGAGTTATTTTCATCTTCTTTAAATAGTTATCATATATTATATACCAATCATCTATATCTAGTGTTTCTTTTAACACAGTTTCTATATCTTTATGTTTAACACTCGCAATATTTTTGTTATATAAATAATGTTTAATAACACTTTCCATATCTATATATTGACCCAAATGTAAACGTACATTTGACAACATATTACCAAAATTCTCTTCTTTTGGTGTTCTCTTTCGTGTTATTTCATCATTAACCATATCAATCATCACCTCCTCCCCTATATCTAAATGTATAATACTACTAACAAAATCCGAACATAATCCTACTCCACCATCGGATTTTACTATATGTGACATGTTACTACCACTCTCTCTTTGAATGATGGTATAATAAGACATCAAGTACATTTATATAGCTTTCATCATATGGTAATACTAATCTATTTCTAGAAACAACATAATCAGTGTACATTGAGATCCATTTCGCATACCCCATACCTAATGTATTGTACATAAATTCTATATCATCTATTTCAACGATATCTAATTTACGTTTCGATAGAAAATGAGTTAATATACTTTCTATATCCATTTCTTTCCCTAAATATTGTTGCGCATGTGAAAAAAGCATCCCATAATAATTGTTATATGTTGCCCCATCTAAAATTAAAATATGTTCAGGAGTAATTGTTGTTAAGTCAACATCGCCTACTTTTCTGATTATTTCATCATTTACCATTTCTATATAAAGATCTGTATCTATACCCAAATGTACTTTAGAATATTGTAGTCCTTCATTTGTAGATACCATATGATGAGTTTTTTCCCGTGTATTATTCATTCTAGTATTAAGCAAAAGATCTAATTCCTTATTTTTAGTATTCTCTTTAGCTCTAATAAAAACATCTATTTGCTTATGTTTACTATCCATGATTGATGTCGATATCATAAGTAGAAATGATAGTGTTCTATAGTTGTTCTAACTTATATAGCTTATTTACTCTTGGTATATATTAATAGAATTGGATTATATTAATAGAACACTGGTATATTGAGCGTACTTCTTGACAAGATAATCATTATACATTATATGACAAAATATGAGAGATATTTCTTATCGAGAAATATGTAGTGGCTCTGAAAAGGGCCGTTTTATATGTAGCTCTAAGAAGGGCTATTTTATATTTAGCCCTGAAAAGGACCGGTCTATAATCTCCGGAGGAAATATTGCGTTCGAGATAGAATCTCCACAATAATCCACCGGCGTCAGACCCCCATAAACTGGTACATAGCTCATCATTCTTCGAATATATTCATCATCAGTCTCTGGGGTTGGTGGGCTCTGTATTGCTGTAATAGCTGACTTCATAATCAGCTCCACAATATGGCTCCACCGCCCTCCTAGCATAGGATCATTCAAATAATCTATTAAGCCTGCCATCGTGAGATAATCAATAATGAATGACGCTACTTCTAAACCTCTGTATTTTATAGGGAAATGTAGGATTGACCTATACGCTATAAATAGATTCTATATAACATAGTATTGGTTTGTTTGACCTACTACATATTATACGTTATATATAGTAGGTCTAATGTATAGCGCTACGGTAACCTACATTTAACAAAACAAATACTAGCATCACAACATTGGCAATCACCTTCTAATATAATAGTATGATTAAACTTTGATGCATAAAATTCCCATAATATTCCCAAGTATAAAATATGAACTATGCTGGTGTAATGTTATATATGTTGTGAATGGACTAGATATTTTTGACAAAACTTGAGAGATATTTCTTATCGAGAAATATGTAGGGGCCCTGAAAAGGACCGTTATATATGTAGTCCTAAGAAGGACTGTTGGTTATAATTAGCCCTGAAAAGGGCTGTTTTCTACCTCTCATACTAAAATAATCCAGCAGGCACCTGATATGGTTTGTCTCCCATCTGTCCAGGGCAACAACTACATTGTGAAGGTTGAGGTTCCTCTGGTACATCATTGGGGTTTTTTGCAACACCCCAGTTCTTCGCTGGCATACCGAAACTTCTTGTTTGTGTTTGTAGAGGTTCCATTCCAAACTCTCTCATTGGTGACCGTTGGGCTGCTGTCCTTGGTGCAGGCATACCGAAGTATCGTATGGCAGTCTCCGTAGCTACAGGAATCTCAGGCTCGATCCCGAAGTATTGCGCAGCACTCTCCGATTTTATCGGGGTAGAATATCCAGGCCTGTTTTCTTGGTTTCCATCGACCTCAAACACCTGTTCTGGTTCTAGTTGTTGTGGTTGTGTCATCGGAGATCTTGGTTCTGGAGATGCTGGAGATTCCGACTCTGTAGGTAGAGTTGTCTCAGGTTCTGGAGATTCCGGAGAGCTTCTTGTAACTGGAGATCTTGGTGTCTGAGCCGTAGGTGGAGGATATTGTGGTGATCTCGGTGTATGGTTTCTAGGTGGAGATCTTGTAGTTCGTTCCGCTGTATATGGTCGATAGCGTAACTCATTAATGTTCCTTAATGAGTGTCTTGCCTGCCTAGATGCTCGCCGTCTACATCCCAACTCAACCGCTTCACTCCTCAATAGATCAGCTGTCTCCAAATACAGCTGCTCTTCATAACGCTGTATAGCTTCTAACACCTTCATACGTCTGATAATATCAGCTATGTATAAATTCGACATGATGGTTGTTCTGTGAAGAATAACAGCAATGATAAAATATGAAGCGTACGCATCATTTTATAAGAAATTTTAGGATTGACCTCCATGCTAAAAATAATTTTTTTGTAAAAGTATAGTGTATGTTATTATTACATCGGATTGACCTACTTTACTAGTATAAAAAGCCAATATTGAAAAATAGGTTACACTCTTATTCACGATGAATGACCTACAAGATTTGCTGTCTACAGCTATGAATAATACTGGACTCCCTTCAGAGACATTTTATCAGCACCCTATGGTGTATCAACCAACACAGACTACGCCTCAACAAATACCTGTGCAAAATAAAGAAGAGGTTCAGATGAAGACCAAAGTACTCTTTGGTATATATGGAGAGCTACAAAGAATGAACATTAATCTGGCAACAATAGCCAATAATATTGAGAAGATAGCAAATAAGACAACAACAAAGACTCCTGAGGATCCGATAATGAAGCCTGCCGAAATACAGTTAAATTTCTCATGTAAACCGCTTGAGATCCCAATAGTATGCATAAGCACAAAACCAGTGCAGATAGAGACATGCTGTATAGATGAAGAAAAACACAGACAGAGTCACAAGAAAAGAAAAGAACCGTATCATAAGAAAGATGATAGAAAAGAAGGAAAAGAACCCTATCACAAGAAAGATGAGAAGAAGGATAAAAAGAAAGAAGAGCATACAACCCATACAACCCATACAACCCAGAAACCATTACATGATGGTCAAGGGAACTACGGGAAAAATATGTTTATAAAATAAACATATTTTGATAAAACGGCCCTTTTCAGGGCCAATACATATTTCTCGATAAGAAATATCTCTCAAATTTGTCAAAATATCTAGTCCTACCCCAAAACATATACTTGTATTAAAATATTAGTTAGAGTGTATACAAATCTATATATAACGTATAATATGTAGTAGGTCAAAAAACCAATACTATGTTATATAGAATCTATTTATAGCTAGTAGGTCAATCCGATATTCAGCTATAAATTATTTGTTCAATATGAAATGTTTATCAGTTATCAAAAATGATTGGAAGACGATTACTGCGTGTGGTTAGAGGAATCTATAGGAAGCTAAGAAATTATCGGGAAATAATACACGAACAATCGGAGGTATGCGATAACAACATAAATGAATATATGGAGTACAAGGAACAACGTCGATACGACCTGGAACAATTCTTCCTTAGACGCAATGTTATCTGGCCGAGAAATCAAGTATATATGGTTAAATTGATAAATATATACCCGGATTTATCAGAGTTTTACGAATAAAACTTGATATAAAAACAGCCCTTTTTAGAGCTATATAAAACGGTCCTTTTCAGGACCAATACATATTTCTCGATAAGAAATATCTCTCAAATTTGTCAAATATCTAGTCCTACACAAACATATACTTGTATTAAAATATTATCTAGAGTGTATAAAAATCTATATATAACGTATAATATGTAGTAGGTCAAACAAACCAATACTATGTTATATAGAATCTATTTATAGCGTATAGGTCAATCCTACATTTCCCTATAAAATACAGAGGTTTAGAAGTAGCGTCATTCATTATTTTCAACGATGGCAGCTCTTAATGATGTTCAGATCCAGGGTGTTATGGCGCAGTACAAAAAACTTGGTGAAGTTATTGAAGACCATAGAAATCAACTGGGACAGCTCGAAGCCACCATCAGGCTTTATGAGCATAATTATAACCATTTAGCGGCTATAATATTGACCATTCGACCATCGATACAAAATGGAGGTTCCAATGTAGTCAGTGAAAATTGGGACAACGATGATGAACCATTGTTCACCTTAACGGAAGGTCGTGGACGATTGATGGGTGGCGCTTACTGTCGTGGGAAAGTTGCAAGTGGGGCATATTGTCCGACATGTCGTGGTAAACATTGCGGTGAATAGTTTTAAACTATATATCAACGGCCCTTTTCAGGGCCCAAAATAAAATGAAATAAAAGCCTCTTAGATTTTGTCAAAGTATTATTTATTATATATTACAATCACAACATCAAAACACAACATCAAAATATAAAAATGAAATAACTACATAACTAATACAGTTTATACAAATAATATGTACATCCAATACAATGAGTGTTATAAAGTTAACTCTATTTATAGGTATTTCAATGTCAAGTTTATACCATATCTATTAGTTCCATTTTTAATAAAATAATTTTTAAAACACTGTATTTCCATACAATCATCTTATAGATTTAATAGTCTCTTTTTGCGAAATGCCTTCAATGGAGTCCTCTCCTTAGTTGGGTCTTCAACTCGTGGCCTCTTTTTCAATGGTTCCTCACATTCATCTATGGTATCCATAAGGGTTCTTTTTGGTTTTGGAGTCGAACAGGTCATATTCGGAAGCTCGCCTTTAAATGGGACTCCAGGTGAAATACCGGAATCCATTTCTACATCCATGATGTCCTCTACACCCCATATTTTATCGGTATTGGTGTTGGTTTGTGGTGCAATTTCTGTTTGGATGGTGACCTCAAACTCGCTCGATTCAGGTTTATCATAGGTTGGATAAATAGTATTCTCCTTTTTCAATGTATATTTTTCAGGGCATGTATTAGCATAATGCCCCGGTTTGTTACATTTATAACAAGTTATATTATTTATAAACTTGGTCGGTTGTGTTTTGTTAATACATTCATTCGCATAGTGTACTTTTTTCTTACAAATATAACAATAAATGTTTTTCTGGCCCTGTTCATTTCCATATGCTTTATACCATAATTCATTTAACTTCAAACTCATTTCATTTAATTGTTGCTGCATACTCATGATTGTTACTGAATGATTGTCAAAGTAGTGAATAAATAATGTCTATGAAATAACCTATATTTATAGTAAACTGATGTAGTTATATTTAGATAATATATAAATAGATAATGGTTATTAATAACTCAAAAGAGTGTATATAAGAATAAAAATCAAAATAACAAATCAGTCGTATAATAATGGCTACAAAATTAGTAGAATATTCAGATTCTTCTAGTAGTGATGAATCTTCAAATGAAGATTCTTCAAATGAATCTTCAAATGATGATTCCTCTAATAAAATATTATACACTAATGATAAATATTATAAAATTAATGAATTACAAAGTAGAAAATCGAGAAAATATAGATCTCAAAGTAAAGTATATGATTTGACCTTTAATCAATATGATAAACCATTTGACTTTACTAATGAATTATTTAACAATTTAGTAACCCAAATAAAAGAAAAATCAAACGTACAACCAAATGATAAAATTAGATTTTCTATTACACATCCTACATTAGAATTTGGTATTCATATACCATTTAATGATGCTGAAAATATATCAGGAACAACATTATTGAATGAAATCGAAAGAGTAGGTCAAAGTAATAAAGAATTTAAAATACATGATAATGGTTTGAGAATTGAATTTACTCATACATCAATGCCTATTGGAGGTAGTAGAAAAACAATGCATCATGGTAGTGAAAAAAGCATTGATAATATGGTAAATATAAAACGTAGCATTATTAAAATTGAAAATAGTGAGGATAGTATGTGTTTAGCTAGATCTATTGTTGTAAGTATGTGTAAATTAAATGATGATAAAAGTGATGAATGGAAAAAAAAATGGGTTGAAATTAGAAAAACAGACAGACCTCTTCAAAAACAAGAAGCAGAAAAATTATTAAATAAAGTTAGTATAGACATAAACCAGAAATGTGGTATTGAAGAATATAAAATAATACAAAATGAAATATATCCGGAATATATTATTAAAATACATCAACAACATGGAAAAGGTGAACATTTATTTGAACCATATAGAATGACTGATAATAGTAAAGTTATTCATTTATATTATCATGATAATCATTATGATAGTATTATCTCAATCAGAGGTTTTTTTTGGGTATAGTTATTTTTGTGAATATTGTGATGTAGGTTATAGTAATAAAGAGTATCATAAATGTAATAATATATGTAAATGTTATTCGCATGAATTATGTGAAAAAAAAGAATCCGTTCATTGTAATACTTGCAGGCGTTGGTTTGTTAGTATATCATGTTATGAAAATCATAAAACAATTAAAGGAAAACATAAGAAAAATATATGTTTGTCTGTACAGTTATGTAAAAAATGTGATACTCTATTAATAGAAAGTAAAAAAAATCATATATGTCCAGGGTTTAAGAAATGTAAATATTGTAAATTAATAGTGTCATTGGACCATGATTGCTATATACCAATATATGTATCTGAACCATTAAAACAAGGACCTAAAATAGTACCCTATATATTTTATGACTTTGAATGTCAATTTGATGATGGGGAACATAAACCAAATTATTGTGTAGCTCAACGGGCATGTGACAAATGTATTTGTAAATCAGTTACCGAATATTGTGACCATTGTAATACTATTGAAGGTGAAAAACAAATGATATTTGAAGGTGAAAATACATTACAAGAATTCTGTAAATGGTTATTTAGGCCTATTCATAATTATTCAACAGTAATAGCTCATAATGGAAGAGGATATGATACACAATTTGTTTTAAGATATTTAATTACACATGGTACAATTAAACCTGATTTAATTATGAATGGGAATAATATTATGTTATTAAAATATAAAAATATAAGATTAATAGATTCCTTAAATTTTATAGGAATGCCTTTAGCATCATTCCCAAAAACATTTGGATTAAAAGAATTAGCTAAAGGTTGGTTTCCGTTTTGGGCAAATACTAGTCAATATCAAAACTATATTGGGCCATATTTACCATTAGACTATTACAAACCAGGGTGTATGAAACCTGAAAATCGTGAAATATTTATGAAATGGTATGAAGATAAAATAAATAATCAAGATTTTTTTGATTTTAGAAAAGAAATGAAACAATATTGTATATCAGATGTCGATATTTTAAGAAGAGGTTGTGGGGAGTTTATAATACAATTTCTAAATAGTGATCAAATTAACCCCTTTAGGGAGGCAATAACACTACCTCAAGCTTGTAATAAAGCATGGAGGAAAAATGATATGCCTAAAAATAGTCTTGGGGTTATATCTGATAGTGGATATCCTAACAAAACTAAATATTCTATTAAAGGGGTAAGATGGTTGCAGGCCTATAGTACTGATTTAAATAAGAAAATTTGTCATGCATTAAACGGAGGTGAGAAAAAAATCGGTAAATATCATGTAGATGGATATTGTGATGGTGTAATATATGAATTTCTGGGTTGCTTATATCACGGATGTGAGAAATGTTATCCAAATAGAAAATATATTAACCCATATACAAAAAAAACAATGGTACAACTGCATGAAGAAACTATTAAACGATTTAACGAATTAAAAATATTAGGTTATAAAATTATTTATATATGGGAATGTGATTTTGATAATTATAAGAATATCAATATCCAATATAAGAATAATATAAATGTATTATACCCATATAGAGAACCTATTAAACCTAGAGATGCTCTATTTGGAGGTAGAACAAATGCTGTAAAATTATATCATAAAATAAAAGATGATGAACAAATAAAATATGTTGATATATGTTCATTATATCCATATGTTAATAAATATAAAAAATATCCATGTGGGCATCCAAATATAATAAGTCCGGAACAAATTGATATAAAATATATTAGTGACTATCAGGGTTTGATAAAATGTAAAATACTACCCCCTCAAACATTATGGATGCCTGTATTACCAATACATTGTAATAAAAAAATGATATTTACTCTATGTTATACATGTGCTAAGAATGAAGATGATTATTGCAAACATACAGAAAATCAAAGAGCATTGATTGGTACATGGACAACTGTAGAAATACAGAAAGCGTTAGATAAAGGTTATCAAATATTAGAAACATATCACATATGGCATTGGAGTAATTGGAGTTCAGATGTATATAAACAATATATCGATAAGTATTTAAAAATGAAACAAGAGGCTAGTGGTTACCCAAATTGGGTTAAAAATGAAGATGATGAAAATATGTTTAAAACTGATTATTTTGATGCAGAAGGTATTGTACTTGAAAATATTGAATATAATCCTGGTAAACGAGCATTTGCAAAAACTATGCTTAATTGTATATGGGGTAAAAATGCTCAAAATAACAAATTACCCCATTGTGAATATATTAGTAAAGTATCAAGATTTTTTGATATTATGAATGATAGTAATATTGAGGTCGATAGTATTGATATGTTTGATCATGATAATTTTATATTAGTGAATTATAAAGATTTAACTGATGAAATTGAACCTCATTCATCAGCTAATGTTGTGGTGGCATCATTTGTAACTGCATATGCAAGATTAGAATTGTATGCAGCTCTTGAACTATTAGATGATAGAGTGTTATACTTTGATACAGACAGTATTATATTTGTATATAAACCAGGGGAATATAATATTCCTATTGTTGACAGTCGTTTAGGTAAATGGACGGATGAAGTACCTAATGGGGAAATTATAAGCTATGTTGGTTTAGGACCTAAAAATTATGGGTATCAATATGATGTAAATGGACATATATTCACTAAATGTAAAGTAAAAGGAATTACCTTAGATTACAATACATCTCAAAAAGTAAACTTTGAATCTATGATTAAATGTATAAATGATAGAAAAAATTATTCTATACATATCACATATGAGTCTCGTATTAAAAAATCTAAAAATAGAAAGGTCACTAGTGAAACTCAGAC